>OX438929.1:27352500-27915000 GCA_949316025.1 Lapara coniferarum
GAAATAAAGGTCGATTATGACCAATGCAAAGTATTCGCCACGTTTTATTGGCCCCTGTGAAATCCTCCCCGACATCAGAATTGGGATACGTAATCGATGCCCACAGACATGGATTATGTCCATTCTATATCTACGCCATGTGGAATATAATTGGTACTATGGAGATATTTGCATACCTGGAACTCATGCAAAAAAAGAGAGAATTGAACCAAAGAATACCGGGATAAGAATTGACTCCCGACGTGAATAAAAGTGGTGGCTATGTTTAACATGGCCATTGGATGTGAGGATGTTGTCACAGACGACAGAGTCCAAGGTTTCCAATAGAGAAACAAGTTGGCAATGGTGTGTAAATACATCACGATTGGGCAACTAGTGCTGAAACGTTCCTGAAGTCATTCCGTTTGCGATGCAATCGGAGTAACAGGCACCGTGGTGGTGCTAGTTACAGGAGAGACGGACTGGACATCCATGATTGTACCAGTAGAAAGAATCTGGTAACTTACTACCCATCACCCTTGTGTGGGGGATCTGGTTTCCTTTATTTCTTGGTAATCTTTACAAATATTCAGATCTTGTTTAACAGGACATGTGCAGACATGAATTAACGTGCAATACGTGATACTTGTCAGTACAGAAGTCCCTAAACTTAAGGTCTTGGAGAAACAACAAAAGACCTGTTTTAGTAAACAATGATTGTACGTGGTCTTGGTGGACCAAAGTTTGATCTAGGTGTATAGTGTTCCGTCCGTAGGATTCCTGACCTACCTTGGTCAGGGTTCTCGATAACTGCGCTGCACTGTGGATCGTGTGATTATTCTGAGGCTATCCTTGGGTCCTAGCTTGAGGTCAAGTAGCAGTCTTGTTCACTTGGAGTGTCATGGGCTTCCAAGTTCCAACATCACGAATGTCTGAATGATTATAAAGTCCTTGTGACTGGGAAACTAAAAATGGTATCCCAGTAATTTTACAGACATAGAATGGCAATAGTAATGGCACATTCATGATTAGTCCTACCTTTCTTCTGCCCTGATCAATAATCGAATCATTATTACTTATGGTCACAGCGTTACTACAGATTCTTGATGGTAATTTTGAACTGTTGGTCTAAGTTTGATGTGAGACTCAAACTAAGGCTAGAATGAGCTGAACAGTATGATACTGTCGTGATATTTTGGTTGCAAGAGCTGAAGATTCTTGCAGGAAGTATTTAATGTAATCAGCGTTAGAAAGTCTTTACTCTTGTAAAGCGTGATACCTGAAGAGCCTTTGTGGGGTCCCTTGGCGGTTCTGTCGTTTACGACAGTGATCCAGGATATTTAGTATCGTATTACCCATAAGCCTTGCTTGAGGGTACTGGTTTCCATTATTTCTCCAAACCCTTTGCAAATATTGCGATCTCGTTTTACCATTTGGTAACTTGACTGGTTCATGACTTGAGAATTGAGATGATGTCCAATCTACTTCGTAGGTGGATTTGCTTGTTATAGCAATGAGATTGCTGTTCAGGAAGGTTGTCATAAGTCTTAATCAAAGGTCAGAATAGGCCGAACGGTTTGTAGCTGTTTTAGTTTTCTTGCTTGCCAAGAGATATAACTGTCCCGGTTGAAGGGCGATGTACCGTGTAACTATAAAGCAGCTTCTGTGGGAATGACTCTACAGTTAGTCAATGGGCGTTTGAGGCTGTCCATTTAAAGGTGGCCCTTCGTAAGTTCGCAGCTCCATAAGAAAGTTTCTTACTCTCGAAGCAAAGTCGATGAGGCTGCTAGGTGCTAGCCAAAGCGATAATCACCACCATGTTTCGTAGAGGTGTGCTGCAGTGTGGTATGTGCACTGCAAGAAACACGAGTATGGGAACCTCCATGTAAGCGTGTCCCCTTGTGGTTTGTGCCCTGCGGGAGGCACTAGTAGACCTCTCGATGGAGTTTGTCCAGAGAGGCTTGTGCGCGATAGTACGTAGTACTATTCGGTATTCTGTAGCGATAATGGCCAAATACTGCAGCAATTGATGCAGGTTGACCCAGAAGCCTTTGGAAATACAAGAACTGAACATCCATGCAGGATGTACCCAATGTACTTGCCATAGAAGGCGCCATTAAGGAGTCTTGGTTGTCATGAAATAATGTGTTTAATGACAATTGAAGGAATATTGGAACTGCTTCGATTATTTCCACAATTATGATCTTATTGCTGTTCGATAAGATTGATCCAAGTGCGAAATAATTAGGAAACCGTCTATATGACAGGTTTTATTCAGTATAACGCTGGTAAAAGCGATGATCGCTAGTAAAAGCGATGACCGCTGGTAATAGCGATGACTGCTTATTAAGCAATACCGCTGGTAATAGCGATGCCACTGGTTAAGTGATGCCGCTGGTGAAGCGATGCCGCTGGTGAAGCGATGCCACTGGTTAAGCGATGCCGCTGGTGAAGCGATGCCGCTGGTGAAGCGATGCCGCTGGTGAAGCGATGCCGCTGGTGAAGCGATGCCGCTGGTTAAGCGATGCCGCTGGTTAAGTGATGCCGCTGGTGAAGCGATGCCGCTGGTTAAGTGATGCCGCTTGTGAAGCGATGTCTATACTTTTATACTGACTGATTGTAATTGGAATTATGAAATTGTGAAACTAAAATAGTCAAATTGAAAGTATGAAATTGAAATTGTGATGTTGAAATTGAAAGAATGAAATTAGAATTATGATATTGAAATTGTGATGTTCAAATTGAAAGAATGGAATTGAAATTGTGATATTGGATTTTAAATGTACTTGTCAAATTGAAACTGAAGTGACGACACCTTTTAAAAAAATATTTTGACCTGGCCTCATGAAGGTCAGGAAAGGCCAAGCTAAAAGATATTGATGTTCCTTATTTTTATAAGAATGAACACAATAGTGTTCATTAGCAATAACTAGTTGTAGCACAAGTGCCATGCCTGTTTCAATTGAAGAATGGTCTACACTGCAGCTATTGAACTGTTTTTTGAGAAGATATCGCCTGGTGATCGATGGTACCGTTTAAATAAGAATTGTTTTCATTGTATACAGTTTTAGTAACTATTTGACAGCTGTACCCTTGAGAGTTTGTTACCGTCACTTCTTCTCTCTTGCTAGGAGTACTAGGAGGTGATGGCGGAAGGGCGCTTTGGGGGTGCTGTCTATTTGTAAAGAAACGCGTGATCGAGGACGATCACATTGTCAGGACGGCCGTGTCGGAGCGTCGGGTAGTTTTGAAATAATAATCGTGCAAAACAGGTCGCGATGTCAAAGTATTAGTGGGGGTGACAGAGTATAAATAAGGCGCTCGCCATTTGAGGAGGACAGTATTAGTTTGGTCGTCGTTCAGTGTTCAACTAGTTGTCAATAGTCGCTATGGTAACTTAGTGGTTACTATGCTAGTCCTGACAAAGTGATAACCAAGTCATGAGTTCCAGAAATAAAGGTCGATTATGACCAATGCAAAGTATTCGCCACGTTTTATTGGCCCCTGTGAAATCCTCCCCGACATATATATATCTGGATAATACTCCCAAAAACCAGGCCTTTGCCATATATCGTATAATAAAATTGTAAAGTCCTCCGATTTTGAGATTTGTATAATTTAATTTTACTTGAAAACTACACTTGATATGAAAAAAAATTATAGATGGAGGGGTCTAAAATATTTCTTTAATGGATCCAGGATCCACATTTTTGCCTCTATAATATCCATAAAGTTTGACCCTGGTTGTATTTTGAGGTCCAGCACCCATACAAAACATAGACATAAGTTTTTAATCTTGAATTATGTGATGTTATTAATGTGATGGATATTATTTATTTGTTAAATATATTTTTTAATGAATGTTGTTAGAACCTATAGTAGGGCCAATTTAATAGATCACATTTGACATCTGCCAGTTGTAGCTAAATAGTGAGATGACCTGCTTACATCACATCGATTACATTAATTGAATCGATACAAACTTCAAACATCAGTGAATTGAATATAGTTATTGAGAAAAAGTACTTATAGGTACTGTTATTTTATTTAAGTTCCATTAAAAATCAAATAAAAAAAATCAATACCAAATCAATATCCCATTATTATTTTCTATCGTAAATTGTGATTTATATAACAAAAATGTAACATTAATAATTGAGTTTATTTCTATCTGATTATCTTTGTATTTTTTTTAGTTTATGAATAGAATAATATGTTTTATTATAATCACAATTTTGGTATTAATTAATCGTTAAACATTCCTTCAAAATTAATCATTGCATTCAATTTAACTTATCGATTGATCAATCTTTCTATTTTATGGGTAACGTCCTAGCGTTTGAAAAGAAAAAGGGTGCAGCGACCTAACCTTGTAACGACGTTCAGTGTTTTAGAACAAATATTGTTTATTATGTTTAGAATGGTATATCTCTCAAAATAAATCGTAAATTTGCCTTCTTCTGTCGTTATTACAATAAATATGTATTTTTAATTGAAAAACTTAAGTAATTGTGCACTTTTAACTTTGAAAAAATAAATAATATTGTGTTCCCTCTGTGTATGTATCGCGCATTATGTATGTTATGTATGGTAAGTTAGTAATTAGTAATAAATCGTTACTCAAGGAAAGCGAACGCCTTTTAATGACCCTGCCTTACTACGGTGGTCTGTCTGTGTTCGGTCGCGCAAAATAAAATAGCTAATCTTTACATTGTACAAAATGATAGCAATAAAAAATTAATAGAAGAGTTAACTCGAACTATTCATGAAATATCAAATCGGTCTGGACCACGTTTACATATTTTGAATGGTGTCCAAAGGATATTGGAACATGAAACCAAGCGTATTATATTAAATGACTATCACATTTTACCAACAAGCGGCCACGCCGGCATACGCCGCATGGTAAATAATATAAAGAAAAGATTTTACTGGCCAAAACTTGAAAAAGACGTGGTTAACTTCGTTAATCGATGTGATAAATGTTTAAGAAATAAACATTTAAATAAATATATCTAGGAACCAATGATTCTCACTGATACAGGCAAATCAGCCTAAGATAGAGTTTATTTAGATTTAGTGGGGCCCCTATGTAAGGATAGCGATAATAATGTTTATATACTCACATTACAATGTGACTTAAGTAAATATGTCGAGGCGTATCCGCTAAGAAATAAGGATACAATTTCGGTGGCATCAGCGTTCGTTAACAACTTTATTTTGCGTTACGGCATTCCTAAACAAATTATATCTGATAGAGGTACAGAATTCGTGTCTATTGTGATGAAACAAGTAAGTGAAATTCTCAAAATCCAGCAGATAACTTCTACAGCGTATCATCACCAATCAATAGGATCTTTGGAGAACAGCCACAAAAATTTGATGTCATATCTTCGGATTCAAACAGGTAATGAACCGCATAACTGGAGCACATGGTTACCTTACTAGTGTTTCAGTTATAACACAACAGTGCATACGGAAACAAAATTCACACCTTATGAGCTGGTTTTCGGAAAGTTGTGTCGTTTACCGAGCAATTTAAGTTGTGACGTTGAGCCCGTATATAATAATGATGATTATCCGCAACAACTTAAATACAGACTCCAAAAATCAGTCTGATGCAAGAAACAATTTAATAACATGTAAGCAAAATAGAAAAATAAAATATGACTGTAATTCGAATTCAGTAACAGATAAGGTAGGTGATAAGATACTTTTAAGGAATGAACAATGTATGAACAAATTAAATCCAATTTATATAGGACCTTTTACGGTTATTAAGGATTGTGAATCAAACATAGAAATAGACTACAAAGGTAAAAATATGTTAGTTCATAAGAATCGGACCAGACCTTATGTTAAACAATGAAATTATAATTTAACCTTTATATAGTAGCAGCATACACGGCCCACGGCACATTTCAGCCCACGGCTTCGCCCGCGTTAATAAGTTTTTCCGGGCTAAAAGTACATAAAAACCTTCCCGTTGAATCACTCTATGACTATGACGTTAATACAACTCTTAACAAATACTGCCTCGGTGGCGTAGTTGTATTACAGTACGACTGCAAAGCCCGGGTCGGGCAAAGTGATATTGAGTTTTTCTATTCAGTATCAACTCGGAGTCTGGAATTTGTGCCCGATATGGCGATAGGCTCGCCCCCTATCACATCATGGGACGGAGTAATGGCGAAAAGTGGGTGCACTAGTTGTGCCTCTGCCTACCCCTTCGGGGATAACAGGCGTGAGTGTATATATATATATGTATGTATTAACAAATAATGCATTAATTTCGACCAAATTTCATTACTATAGAAACGGTTCTAGTAAGTTGATCTTAAATGATAGACATATACTGTTGCGGACATTTTTTTAGATAATTTCAAGAGGAATAATTCTTTCATACATATATTTTTGATATCTTGAACCGTTTTCGCAGCGCACGCAATGGAAGCCCTCAAGGATGAATAATTTTCCCCGCTTTTTTCACATTTTCCATTATTTCTTCGCTCCTAATAGTTGCATTGTGATGTTATATAGCCTATAGCCTTCCTCGATAAATGGTCTATTCAACACAAAAAGAATTTTTAAATTCGAACCAGTAGTTCCTGAGATTAGCGCGTTCAAACAAACAAACAAACAAACAAACAAACAAACTCTTCAGCTTTATAATATTAAGTATAGATATAGCTATTAAGTATAACAAATAGCATAATGTGAAAAAAAAAATGTAAAAAAAAAAATATATTACTTATACAGTTTTTTTTATTTTTTTTAGGGATGGGCGTGTAGTGTTTGTATCGCGCATTATGTATGTTATGTATGGTAAGTTAGTAATTAGTAATAAATCGTTACTCAAGGAAAGCGAACGCCTTTTAATGACACCGCCACATTAACCCTATTACACCTCATTACAAGGTTACGTTGTTGAATTTAGATGAAGTGTCAAATGTGATCTATTAAATTGGCCCTACTATAAGTAAAAATTAATGGAGGAGCAGTTAGTCCTAACTTCTAAAAAATACCTAAGTGGCCAGGGGTGGCTGGAAATCAGCGCTGGATGAGTTTTACATCTTACGACAGCAGTTAAGCGGAGCCACTTCCTTCTGTCATTATTTTTTTCTATTTTCTAAGTTTTTTTCTCATCATCATCAGCCTTTATCAGTCCACTGCTGGACATAGGTCTCCCCTTATGAGCGCCATAGCGCCCTGTCTTCAGCTTGCCGCATCCAGCATCTGCCTGCAGTCTTTCGCAGATCGTCATCCCACCTGGCCGGAGGGCGTCCTACACTACGTTTGCCCAGTCGCGGTCTGCACTCAAGAACACGTTTACCCCAGCGGTTGTCGGTTCTTCGCGAGATATGGCCAGCCCACTGCCACTTCAGCTTGCTAAGTCTTTGAGCTATGTCGATAACTTTGATTCTCTGTCGGATGAAGTCGTTGCGAATCCTATCCTTCAGAGAAACTCCGAGCATAGCCCTCTCCATAGCCCGCTGAGCGACTTTAAACTGGTGGACCAGCCCTACCGTGAGTGTCCATGTCTCGGCTCCGTAGGTCATGACGGGTAGGACGCACTGATTGAAAACTTTCGTTTTCAAACATTGCGGTATGGATGACGAAAAGACTCGACGTAGTTTTCCTAACGCTGCCCAGCCCAGCTGGATCCTCCTCTTGGCCTCCTTCTCAAAATTGTTTTTACCCAACTGCAGAATCTGCCCGAGGTAAGTATACTCGGAAACAATTTCAAGAAGGTGGCTATGTACGACCACCGGTCCCGGATCAATGTGGCCATTGATCATGACTTTGGTTTTATCCAAATTCATGCCAAGACCGATGCGTCGCGAGGCTGAAGCTAGGCCGTCCAGCATCCGGTTCAGCTCCTCCAGTGACTCCGCCATTAATACTATGTCATCTGCGAATCGAAGGTGTGAGATGTGATCGCCGTTTATGTTAATGCCCATACCTTTCCAGTCCAGCGTCTTAAACATATCTTCCAACGCGCTCGTGAACAGTTTCGGCGATATCACATCACCCTGTCTCACTCCCCTGCGCAGTTGGATGGGTTTAGACTGCTGGCCCTGTACTTGCGACACTCATGGTGGCGGCGTTATAGAGGCATCTCAACACCTCGATATAACGATAGTCTACTTGGCATCGCTGTAAGGATTCCAGAACAGCCCAAGTTTCGACAGAGTCAAAGGCTATCTCATAGTCCACAAAGGCCAGACACAGGGGCTGATTATACTCTTCGGACTTCTGTATAATCTGCCTCACTGTGTGACTGTGGTCTATGGTGCCATATCCTCCGCGGAACCCGGCCTGTTCCGGTGGCTGGAAATCGTCGAGTCTCCTGGCGAGACGGTTCGTAACTACGCGTGAGAACAGCTTATAGACGTGGCTCAGGAGTGTGATGGGTCTGTAGTTTTTAAGAAGGGTTTTATCTCCCTTCTTAAAAAAGAGCACAACCAAACTCCTGCTCCACGCCTTTGGAGTTCTCCCACTGTGAAGGACGGAATTGAAGAGGTTCTTTAGCTCCTGTATAACAGGGGCTCCTCCTGCCTTCAGAAGCTCTGAAGTAATTCCGTCCTCACCTGTGGCTTTTCCATTTTTAAGCTGCCTCAGAGCTAGCACGATCTCGTCTTGACTGATGTCAGGCAGTTCGTCACTGTAGTGGCGCGTCAGGGTGGCTCTGGAATCATAGTCTTCTCGTTGAGGAGGAGGGGCATGTGCAGCGTACAAACTTCCGTAGAAATCCTCTATCTCTGCAGAGATCTCCGGTTTCGACAATACGGTCCTCCCGTCGTGCGTTTTAAGCTTCGTCAGGTGGCTCCTGCCAAGCTGCTGAGTGAATACTTTGGACCCTCGGTTTCGCTCTATCGCCTCTTCAATGAGGCGAGTGTTGGAGCTCCGAAGGTCGCGCCGTACCATCTTCGCAATTTGCTTATTCAGGTTTGACCTCTCTGACGAAGTCGCTTGGGTGGTTTCCCGTCTTTTTGTCATCAGCCCGAGAGTCTCATCCGAGAGTTTAGACTTCTTACCCGTACGCTGCTTTTGGCAGAACTTGATGCCCTCGTCCCTCAACGTTTCAACCAGATTGTGTAGAGTCTCGTCAGCGTCATCAGTGGGTTCTAAGGTAACAAATCTATTCCCGAGAAGCTGCTGAAACTTCTCGGTGCCCGCCATGATTTGGATTGGGTTAGGTCGGAGCGTGGACTTCACCAGACGGTTTCTCTCAAGCTTCAAATTAATATTCAGAGAGCCCCGGAGAAGTCGGTGATCGGATCCGGTATTAAACCTGTTGATCACTGAGACATCTCTGAATATGTGCTTACTATCCGTCATGATGAAGTCGATCTAATTTTTTGTCACAGTGTCGGGGCTTTGCCATGTCCACTTCTTCTGAGGTTTTTTCTTGAAGAAAGAGTTCATCAAGAATAACTCCTCTTTCTCAAGGAAGTTGACAAGCATTTGCCCCCTGTGATTCCTGAGTCTATAACCATGCGGGCCTATTCGGGATTCGTTGCCACTCCGGGTTCCCACCTTGCCGTTAAAGTCCCCCATAACAACGTTGAAGTGAGCCTTAGTGGTGTTGTGTAAGGCTTTGGATATGTCTTCATACATATCCTCAACTTCATCATCCGAGTGTGTCGAGGTCGGTGCGTAACCTGAATGACCTTCATGCTGTAACGCTTCAGCCGCCGAAGGATCAGGTACGCTACCCTGGTCGACACACTGGAGAGGCACTTGACGAGGAAACCTACGCCACCCTGGGATGTTTTATCACCCTCGCGAAAGTAGAGAAGATGGCCCGAGTCTAGGGTTACGGTGTCCTCCCCCTCTCTACGGACTTCACATAACCCTAGAATATGCCATTTAATGTTCTCTAACTCCACTTCCAACTGCGCTAGATGATGGTCAAGCCTCAGAGTGCGTCCGTTAAACGTAGCCAGGGTCAGTTTGGTTAATTAATGGTAGCCTGAGGTAGCCCGGTGATTCTTAGCACCCCCTGCCCCGCCGTTACCGTAGCCGCTAGCATGGCCAGGGATAGCGAGGCGGCCGGGAACTAGGGGCCATTTTTTGGCTTTAGTCATCATCGGAGGGTAATGCCCGTAATCCCCACGCTGGGCATGCGGGTTGGGGATCGCAGTTCAGTTGTGTTGTTCTGCAGGGGGCGCTGCTGCCCACCCCCTGGTTTTGTTTCCCTTAGTCACCTTTTACGACACCCACAGGAAGAGTTGGGTTGGTGCTATTCTGTTGTAGGCCGACACCACACAGCCAGATTTTTTCTGCTTGTTTTAAATTTTGTAACAATATTGATTTTGGAAATAAACATTATTATTATGTTGTATCTTTCCTGCGGGAAAGCACGGCACGAAGACCGGTCCTTTTGGAAGGCTTGCGTGGGGATATGGATCCAACACGTAAAGGCCCCTTTAAGATACATTACTCTAGTTGGGACGTGTACGCCTTACGGGTACTCTCTCTGTCTGTACTTAAGGAGGAAATACAGCCAAAGACAGCACCCGTAAGGCGTAAGGACTATTGCAGAGAAGATGGGAATTACACTGGGTCTATGGATGGGATCTAGATGGACTGGTTGCTGGGCTATTGATTGAGACAACGGGACGCCTGCCAAGTAAAATCTCTCAATCATTTGTATTCAAGGCAGACGGTGACTTGCCCCCCACTAGATGGGCATCCCAAAAAGTGGCGTATGCCAAGGACGCAACATCGGTGTGGGTGGCTAAAGGGTGTCGAGAGGTGTGCACCGATTTCACCATCGCGGGTCGCTAATAGAGGTGATCATTAAACGTTATAACTGTTAATTTAACTCATTATAAAAAATAGCTGTTAATTCTATTAACTACTATTGCAATATTCATTAAACGTTTAAACTAATGAACGGACTGCGGAGGCAGTTAATGCCATCTGTTAATTTATCATTCAACTAAACTTGATAACTGTTAATCATAGAAAAATGCTAATAACGCCTCTGTAGGTTATTTATTAAATGAAATTTAATACCACTAATAAGCACAAAAATGATATTTTTTCTTCAGCTAAGACTTAAATTATGCCTTGTCGTGATTTGCGAACAATAAAATCGCCACTTGCAATGATTGCGAAAATAATTTTATTTAGGTAACGTCAGAATTGATAAAAGTGGCCGCCATTTTGAATTTCTTTGTTTTAAGGTCAACTGACCTCAAAATCGGTATGTGGGTATAACTTTAATTACCAAAGACTGATCCAATGTCAGAGTTGAAAAAAGTGGCAGCCATTTTGAATTTCTTCGTTTTAAGGCCAATTGACCTCAAAATCGGTATCTGGATATAACTTTAGTTACCAAAGACTGATCCAATGTCGGAATCGAAAAAAGTGGCCGCCATTTTGAATTTCTTTGTTTTAAGGCCAATTAACCTCGAAATTGGTATCTGGATATAACTTTAATTACCAAAGACTGATCGAATGTCGGAATCGAAAACAGTGGCCGCCATTTTGAATTTCTTTGTTTTAAGGCCAATCCACCTCAAAATCGATATTTGGTCATGGCTTTAGGTACAAAAGACGGATCCAATGTTAGAATTGAAAAAATTGGCCGCCATTTTGAATTTCTTTGTTTTAAGGCCAATCCACCTCAAAATCGACATTTGGTCATGGCTTTAGGTACAAAAGACGGATCCAATGTTAGAATTGAAAAAAGTGGCCGCCATTTTGAATTTCTTTGTTTTAAAGCCAATCCACCTCAAAATCGACATTTGGTCATGGCTTTAGGCACAAAAGACGGATCCAATGTTAGAATTGAAAAAAGGGGCCGCCATTTTGAATTTCTTTGTTTTAAGGCCAATCCACCTCAAAATCGATATCTGGGCAGGCCTGTAGGTACAAAAGACGGATCCAATGTTAGAATTGAAAAAAGTGGCCGCCATTTTGAATATCTTTGTCTTAAGGCCAATCGACCTCAAAACCGATATCTGGGCTGGCCTGTAGGTACAAAAGACGGATCCAATGTTAGAATTGAAAAAAGTGGCCGCCATTTTGAATTCCTTTGTCTTAAGGCCAATTGACCTCAAAATCGATACTGGGCATGACATTGATAGTAAAAGTCATATTTAATGTTAGACTTAAGAAAAGTGGTCGCCATTTTGAATTTCTTTGTTTTAAGAATGATGGGATTTAAGATAGATAGTTGGGCTTGTCTTTAGACAAATAGAATAAATCGAGGTTGGAATTTCAAGAACTGCATTCCATGTTAAATGTTCTTGTTTTAAGGGCTATTGGTTTTAAAATCAAACACTGCTGGACATGGCCACAAACTATAGTAGGTTATAGAACTTTTAAATAATATGGCCACCATCAATGCTTATTCAATTCTCTTCAATAACGATATCGTAGGTTTCTTATGTCGCAAAATAAAGAATTGAAGAACAAAGAAGTGGCCCGTGGCAGCAAACAGCAAATAAAGTAAATTCTTCTGTGAAAGCATCAAAATCGGTTAAAAATCAGGGAGTCGTTAACAATTCAACTATTGCTATAAGAATAATTAGCCGCGTAGTAGAAATTATCTTACTATATTTTTTTCCCCCACATCGTTATGCCCTGTTGCTTGACCATTCAATTAATGTATCTTTTTTTTATTTACCCCCCTTCACCAGACTTAAAAGGCTACTCACGTTGATTACCTTATTAATTTTTTAAAGTATTTAATTTTGATGTGACTGCGTATTTAAATTGTTAAATTAGTAAAATTACAACCTCGATTTATTCTATTTGGCTAAAGACAAGCCCAAATATCTATCTTAAATCTAATCAGTCTTAAAACAAAGAAGTTCAAAATGGTGACCACTTATCTTGACTCTACCATTAGATCTGTTTTTTTACTAACGATGGCATGCCCAAGTATCCATTTTGACGTCAATTGTTCTTAAAACAAATAAATTCGAAATCGTGGCCACTTTTTTCAATTCTAACATTGGATCCGGCTTTTGTACCTAAAGCCATGACCAAATATCGATTTTGAGGTCGATTGACCTTAAAACACAAGAAATTCAAAATGGCGGCCACTTTTTTCAATTCTAACATTGGATCCGTCTTTTGTACCTACAGGCCTGCCCAGATATCGATTTTGACGTCGATAGGCCTTAACACAAAGAAATTCAAAATGGCGGCCACTTTCTTCAATTCTTACATTGGATCCGTCTTTTGTACCTACAGGCCTACCCAGATATCGATTTTGAGGTCGATAGGCCTTAAAACAAAGAAATTCAAAATGGCGGCCACTTTTTTCAATTCTAATATTGGATCCGTCTTTTGTACCTACAGGCCTGCCCAGATATCGATTTTGAGGTCGATAGGCCTTAAAACAAAGAAATTCAAAATGGCGGCCACTTTTTTCCATTCCGACATTGGCATGTTCTTTGGTAACTAAAGTTATACTCAGATGTCGAATTTGAGGTCAATTGGCCTTAAAACAAAGGAATTCAAAATGGCGGCCACTTTTTTCAATTCTAACATTGGATCCGTCTTTTGTACCTAAACGCCTGCCCAGATATCAATTTTGAAGTCGATTGGACTTAAAACAAAGAAATTCAAAATGGCGGCCTCTTTTTTCAATTTTAACATTGGATCCGTCTTTTGTACCTACAGGCCTGCCTAGATATCGATTTTGAGGTCGATAGGCCTTAAAACAAAGAAATTCAAAATGGCGGCCACTTTTTTCAATTCCGACATTGGATCAGTTTTTAGTAATTAAAGTTACACCCAGATACCGATTTTGAAGTCAATTGGCCTTAAAACATAGAAATTCAAAATGGCGGCCGTGTATATCAATTCTAACATTGGTTCTGAATACTATAGTGCTAATGTCCATAATAAATAAATAAAATTGTATGAACGGCACGCAAGCGTCATTTACACAAATGTTCATGCATACGTAATAATTAGAAAATGTTTATTTCGATGTGACTGTTATTGTGAAAAAAATTAACCTGTTGGTTATTGGTTCAATGTTAAAAAATTTAACATAATTAAAATAAACGACGCAAGACACGTGTTGAACATGTTATCGCTAATGCTTTTCACGTAACTCCTTACTTCTTGACCGTTATAACTTAACTATTAATTTAACACGTTATTTTTTTGTTAATGTTTAACTATTAACCATTAATAATTTTTAACCATTAATCACATCACTAGTCGCTAACGCGTCCCGGAGTGGGCTTCCTCGCTATTATGCAGATTGAGCACTTCCACCCTGGAGCTCAGGTTCTTAGCTCTTGCGATTTCCACCCCTAGACGGCCAGTTAAGGCAAGCCAAGGGTCAGGGGGTCTCATTTAGCCCCCTCGGAATCAGGGTACGCGGTGTCGCCACTCACCGACGGCTCGCCACAAAGCCGCCCCTGCGGGCTTATTATTATTATTATTATAAATTGATATTCTTTATTATTATTATACACATTATCATATATTGTCTAAAGCCATGGCCGAAATTCGTCTACAAAGTAATTTTTATTAAAAAAAAAAAAAGCTATGACATCACTTACCAATTTCCTCCGGTTCATTCTTAACTGTAACATCTTCACATTCAATTCTTGTTTCTATTTCATTTTTGTCCCATATTCGCAATAGCTCCACGCGGCTTTTTATCATTGTGCTTGTTAGGCCGTGTGCCTGCCTATTTATAAGGGTAAGTGATTGTGTATTCAGCTGAAAAAAATATCTTATACCGAATTTATATTATTCACTGTTTCCCGAAACGATTTCTGATTTTCTGTACCCTGAGAACGAGTTTACGCGATATCTTCTACTTAACATAATGATTACACTTGAGTAAATTTTGGTATGGAAATTTTAATGGCACCCCGTTAAGCGTATTTGGAACTAAAAGACGGCAGCCTGAACATTGCGCGTGTAAACTTCGAATAGTAAACATATAACCATGGTAACGGTAAACTTTAAATGTATTTATTTTTATTTATTTATAATTATTATTTATTTATAAACTATAATTACATACTCATCATCACATTACTTAAAGTGTTACTAAAATATTAAAGTACACAGGATGTATTAAAGAGAATGGTGCCCGATGAGGTAATACCTGTGTTTAAGGTCACCAGGTTCTCACTTCTTTGACGTACAATAACAGTAACAGTCATATTAAAGGATGTACTACATTTAAGAATGCAAAATTAAAATTTGTATGTATGGGAATGAACAGTACGAATTTGTATTTTTGATGTATAGTATTGTCAAAACATTAACTGCTTAATATGAATACCCTAAGGTCACACTACCAGTGAATTGGCTTGTATAAATGCTTTGAAGGTATCCGCAGACCCAAAATCAGCCTCCCCCAAACACGCTACACCACTGGGCTTATATTTTTTTTATTGCGTCGAATGAAAAGACAAGCATGCCGTTCGCGTGATGGTAAGCGATACGACCACCCATAAACAGTAGTAACACCATCCAGCACCTTGAGTTACAAAGTATAAGTATTGTGTGGCATTTCACAGTGCTCGTCATCCTGAGACATAAGATGTTAAGTCTCATTATTATCTAATCCAAGCTACTCTACTGCTTAGTTTTTTAGTGTGAAGTACATTCTAATTACCTCATACCCATCTGTCAAAACTTGTCTGAGAAGCTCCTGAGCCCTTTGAGCTTTAGTAACAAGCTGCTTACACTTCTGCAGCTGACAAAAGCACATGTAACATGCATAGTGACGACTGCCATCCTCAAGGATCTGTGGATTGTCAATATATATCACGAATTAACGTAACAAATATTTTATTTCGGCTTTTATAATAAAACTAACTGTGTTAATTACAAAACATGACGTAACTATAATAATTATCATGCTTGTTATATCATATAATAGATTTAAAAAATATATATATATTATATGTCATTAATTTTCATACTTTGAGCACATTGAGCATTAACTTTTCATAGGACACTTCAGGACCGAACTTGTTATTGATCCTGATAGGAAATAGTAAAATATGAAGTTATGCTTTTTGACTTTTGAGTAACACTATTTACATGAAGACATTGGCAAAATCACCACTGTAACGGTGGAGCCATTAACTTAATAAAAGAAGAAGACCTACCCGTGTGTCAAATTTAATCCAAATCTGTTTAGGTTTCTACATTTACTTACACAACCATAGACACTTTTTGTCAAACTTTCGCATTTATAATAATATTAGTAAGATAAGATTATGCATATTATGACACGAAAATTATACCCATAGTAAAGTGTAAACAACAGATACTTTTTAAGCGACTTCAAAAAAAGGAGATTCTGTATTCAATCCATACGTATGTATGTAAGATTGCATGGCCGCGGTTTGTATTTTCCATGCAGTGTTCTGTCAATTTTCTTTGGCCATACAACTTTGGCCATACAAGTGAGCTGAAGTTCTCACTTCCTAGAGCTTGGTACCCGGGGTGGACTGCCTCGACCGCCCGAACGCCCTTGCGCCGCTAAGCTAGTGAGGGCTGGTATTGTTCTAAATAATTTGTGTGGCAGACTCTACTATTACAGCTTACCTTCTTATTAGTTATTCTCTCATAAACATCCCGCACCGCCGACTCCAATATGTGATGCATACTAACATTGAGTTCCAAACATATTCGACAAAATTTAAACTTAAACATTTTCTTGCAGTACTCTTGAAATTGAAACCAGAGTATAAATATTTCTTGTTTGAAACTAGTGTTGGGCCACTGACTTCTATTATACTAGTACGCTGGACAGGATTTACGATACAAAATGACAGCTATATTTTGTGCCGATTTGAAACGCCCCTCTCGAGTGTCCAGGGAACTAAATTTGACGTATAATGCATATGGCCGTCGTATTGTTTTGAAAACTCTCTGTTTTGTCAGTGCATTAAAACGAAATATTACGGTGAAACGTGTTGTTTTTAAGTGTTATTTGTGTGTGGTTTATAGTAATCCACAATGAGAATTTGTGTGTGTTGTAAAACTCGTTACGAAACGGGTAGTGGAGTAACATTTCATAAGTACGTACATTTACATCATCTTTTAGCTATTTGTATTAATGTTAGTTATTGTAAAGAGCAAACTATCATTTACAAGTAAATAATAACTCAATTTAAACGTATTTACATGATAATTTGTTTTCAAATAGCATATTTATAAAGTAAGTCTTGTATATCTTGATAGGGTTGTCCAAGTTTCATATCGACAATGCATATCGATAAATTTTTGGTTTGGCTCTATTAGCATTTATACTTTTATACTGTACCTTTAAACACATAAAATCATTAATTAAGATTGATAATAAAATAAGGTTAGGAATGTATTATTCTATAAAGAATGTACTCTATCTATTCCAGAAGAGGAAATATCAATTTAAAATCATAAAAATGTCATAAATGTATTGTTACAGGTTTCCAACTGACTCAACTATACAAAAACTATGACTGAAAAACATTTAATTTGGAAATTGGTTTCCGAATAAAAATAGTCATGTATGCTCTAAACATTTTATAGAAGATTGTTTTATTGGACATGTTTTACGAACCCAATTGAAAAAGGACAGTGTGCCCACAATATTTTCTGGTGGGTATAATAATTTATATTATTCTATTGAGCATTTTATGCATATAGTATATTGTAAGACGTTTTGCAACGGTGATGTTATTATTACAGATTTAGGTATTATTCCTGAGGAAAATAGAGAGTGAGAAGCTGATTTAATTAATAATGAATGCGGAGAAAACCAAGTTGATGGCATGAATTTAGAAACAATGTCAGGTAAAATGACTATTTTTTTTTTCAAAAATCTCAGTACTAAATAAATAAGACTTACAGGTTTTCAGATTATTTTAAAGGTAGTTTAAGGTGTTTCATTTATACATAAAGTCAATGCACCTATTTACAAATATTACTAACTACAAGCTTAGTAACTATTTTTCACTGTAGTCCATTTTGTAACTAACAGGTTCATAATTGTTTTATAACTAACATGTTATTAATTAACATGGTTTATAATTGTTACACATTATATTTTATTTACTCCTTTAGCAAATAAAGTTTATTTGGTAACCCTTTTGAGGCAACAACAGCTTCAATTTGTTTATAATTATTTTGTTTTACTTGTAATCTTTTATTATTATTACTATTATTTCTCAACGAGTTTTTTTTCTTTATGCTGTCTTATAGTTGACTTGCTTCGATTAATGTGAAACTGCATTCTTACATTTTGTTTCTTAACGAAATTCAAATTGAATATTTTTTTTATATTCTTAACAGGACCCAGCACAAGCTACAACAAGGAACTAAATGAAACCCAGAAAAGGAAGCGGTCTTACACCGAAATCTGTGAAAATATCAATCATGACACCGCTACGAAAATACTCCTAGGTCATCTAAAAGGGTTATGTAAAGAATACAAAAAGCTTTACGATGTTCTCAGACTCGTCTCAAAACTTTATCTCAACATGTGAAAAGATTGAAGATTAAAGTTTCTTCTTTGAAAACAGTAATAACTGAAAAAGAAATTAGTTACTGATGATTGTGTATGTTTGTTAAGTCAGTACAATGATTTTAAACCACAATTATTTAAAAGGATGGCAAGAAATTCAGAAAATAATGTTAGTCATGCTAAATATTCCCCAGAGTTAAGGGCTTTTGAAATTACTCTACATTTTTATTCGCCAAAGGCATGGCAAGGCATGTGTCCGAACAAAAATAATTTAGCCTTGACTCATCCTCGAATTATACGATCGTGGTACATTTCGGAAGATGCAAACCCAGCTAGTCTACCATGAAACGTCCATCCGAAATTGCGGACCCGAACGAAATTCATACGTTAGGTACAAGTTGGTTACGTCAGATGCTTTTCTTTCGTTCGGGTTCATAGCGTTTGTTTCGTGAACGAACCAAAGATGATAAGTGCGTTTTCGCATACTGCGCTGTGATAAATGCAGATATATAAACCAACTCATTGTTAAGTTCATTCTTTGTTCTTTAAGCCTATTGTAAAACGTGTACTACTAAAATAAGTCAAATTATAATGTCAAATATTTATGTCATTGTCACAACGTTATGTCATTTTTTTGCAAAATACAATTAATGTTATTATACGTTTATCTACAAATTGTTTAATTATAATTACTTTGGATCATTCTATATGCACGCAGAGACATTTTTGTAGGAAAAAGAACATGGTTGCTTCTCATGGTAAGTAATTTTTATTGAATATTCTTTAATTACTTTTAAGTATAGTATAAGTATTATTTTGTAGACTCAATGAAGAACTTATCGTTTATGAAGTGTATTATTTGGTAATTTAATACGTACGTATTCATACTAACGCCTTTTATCCCCGAAGGGGTAGGTAGAGGCGCAACTAGTGCACCCACTTTTCGCCGTGCGTATTCCGTCCCATGGTGTGATAGGGGGCGAGCCTATTACTATAATGTTAGGTATTTTTGAGCATATAGTATTAGCGATTAATTATATTTATAGAATCACTCTCAATCCTCATTGTTACTAATATCAACTTATTATATTGTTAACTATGTAGATTTTTTCCTAAAGTTCGATTATTATATTTACAGCTAATTAGTGGCAGCATATCCACAGAAATAACTATGATAGAGGGACTTGCATGTTTGGCGTAAGCAAGACGTAGATCAACGTTTGTTCCTCATAAAGAGAGAAAAGGTGGTTGCAGAAATATAATACGACAAAGACCAAGCGAATAGTTTCAATTTTTATACGTAATATGTTTTACACACTTATTGACGTAGCTCTTATAACTTAACCCCTGGAATGCCGGGCTCAGTTTGCGTAAAAAACGCGTGCGTGCCGCCCATACATTTGAAAAAATCGGATTTTGAGTGTAAAGGATGTTCTAATTTATACACCATAAAATTCTTTTAGTACGAATTTTGAAATTATTTATTTACTTATATATTATGGATCAATGGTCACTAAAATATTCAGAAACATTGTGAGATTTGGCATAGACGGCCGCCATTTTGAATTTCTTTGTTTTGAGGCTGATTGACCTCAAAATCGAAATCTGGGTATATCTTTGGTTACAAAAGACGGATCCAATGCTTGAATTGAGAAAAATGGCCGCCATTTTGAATTTCTTTGTTTTAAGGCCAATCGACCTCAAAATCGATATATGGGCAGGTCTTTGGTTACAAAAGACGGATCCAATGCTTGAATTGAGAAAAATGGCCGCCATTTTGAATTTCTTTGTTTTAAGGCCAATCGACCTCCAAATCGATATATGGGCAGGTCTTTAGGTACAAAAGACGGATCCAATGTCAGAATTGAAAAAAGTGGCCGCCATTTTTAACTTCTTTGTTTTAAGGCCAATCGACCTCAAAATCGATATCTGGGCAGGCCTGTAGGTAGAAAAGACGGATCCAATGTTAGAATTGAAAAAAGTGGCCGCCATTTTGAGTTTCTTTGTTTTAAGGCCAATCGACCTCAAAATCGATATCTGGGCAGGCCTGTAGGTACCGAAGACGGATCCAATGTTAGAATTGAAAAAAGTGGCCGCCATTTTGAATTTCTTTGTTTTAAGGCCAATCGACCTCAAAATCGATATCTGGGCAGGCCTTTAGGTACCGAAGACGGATCCAATGTTAGAATTGAAAAAAGTGGCCGCCATTTTTAATTTCTTTGTTTTAAGGCCAATCGACCTCAAAATCGATATCTGGGCAGGCCTTTAGGTACCGAAGACGGATCTAATGTTAGAATTTAGAAAAGTGGCCGCCATTTGGAATTTCTTTGTTTTAAGGCCAATCGACCTCAAAATCGATATCTGGGCAGGCCTTTAGATACCGAAGACGGATCCAATGTTAGAATTGAAAAAAGTGGCCGCCATTTTGAATTTCTTTGTTTTAAGGCCAATCGACCTCAAAATTGATATCTGGGCAGGCCTGTAGGTACAAAAGATGGATCCAATGTTATAATTGAAAAAAGTGGCCGCCATTTTGAATTTCTTTATTTAAGGCCAATTGACCTCAAAATCGATTTCTCGGCATATCTGTAGTTACCAAAGACGGATCCAATGTCGGAATTGAAAAGAGGCCACCACTTAGGACTTCTTTATTTTAAGCCAATTAACGTCAAAATCGATACTTGGCGATAGTAAAAGACAGATCTAATGTTAGACTCAATAAAAGTGGTCGCCATTTTAAACTTCTTTGTTTTTAAGACTGATTGGATTTAAGATAGATATTTGGGCTTGTCTTAAACCAAATAAAATAAATCGAGATGTAATGTATGTATGTACGCGCGTGAGAAGTTATACTTCTTTGGCATCATTAACCTTTATAGTTTGGGAAAATTGCAGTCTTGGCTTCGGCCTTTGAATTTTGAAAAAGTCCTTGGGTGTGGTAAAACAACAACAGACAAGGCTGCATGGCTAAGCGCCTTTGCCTTCTCCTTTTACTAAAAAAACAAATTATATTATATAATTATTAAATATAGAATAATAAATATATATGACATAATTTGTACTAAATATTAGAAGATTCTTAATTTAAAATATTTATTATTGATTATTTATTATTTTAAAAATAAATAAATTTTATAATTTATTTAAAAAAAAGACAACCAATAATATCACTTAAGACGAGGCTGTATGGGCTTGAACCCTTTGCCTTCCCTATAAGGGGAAAAATGTAATAAAAAAACAACCGTGAGAATTTTTGTGTCACACATGCGCGCGCATCGTAAAATTTCACTCCCATAAATTTTTCATAACGCGCCTAAGGTATAACTTAAAATAAAAAAAGATACAGTAATTAAATGGCCACCCACCAGGGCATAACGATGTAGGGGAAGAAAAATATAGTAAGATAATTTCTACTACGCGGCTAATTATGCTTATAGCTATTATTGAATTGCTAACGACCCCCGGATTTTTAACCGATTTTGATGCTTTCACAGAAGAATTTACTTTATTAGCTGTTTGCTGCCACGGGCCACTTCTTAAATTCGAAGACAAATTCCTTATTTTGCGACATAACAAAGCTGCGATATTGTTATTGAAGAGAATTGAATAAGCTTTGATGGTGATATTATTTAAAAGTGCTATAATTAAAACCTACTATAGTTTGTGACCATGTCCAGCGGATTTTGATTTTAAAACCAATAGCCCTTAAAACAAGAACATTTAACATGGAATGCAGTTCTTAAAATTCCAACCTCGATTAATTAGTTTTGGCTAAAAGACAAGCCCAAATATCTATCTTAAATCCAATCAGTCTTAAAACAAAGAAGTACAAAATGGCGACTACTTTTCTTAAGTCTAACATTAGATCTGACTTTTACTATCAATGGCATGCCAAGTATCGATTTTGAGGTCAATTGGCCTTAAAACAAGAAATTCAAAATGGCGGCCACTTTCTTGAATTCTAACATTGGATCCATCTTTGGTACCTGAAGGCCTGCCCAGATATCGATTTTGAGGTCGTTTGCCCTTAAAACAAAGAAATTCAAAATGGCGGCCACTTTTTTCAATTATAACATTGGATCCGTCTTCGGTACCTAAAGGCCTGCCCAGATATCGATTTTGAGGTCGATTGGCCTTAAAACAAAGAAATTCAAAATGGCGGCCACTTTTCTAAATTCTAACATTGGATCCGTCTTCGGTACCTAATGGCTTGCCCAGATATCGATTTTGAGGTCGATTGGCCTTAAAACAAAGAAATTCAAAATGACGGCCACTTTTTTCAATTCTAACATTGGATCCGTCTTCGGTACCTACAGACCTGCCCAGATATCGATTTTGAGGTCGATTGGCCTTAAAACAAAGAAATTCAAAATGGCGGCCACTTTTCTAAATTCTAACATTGGACCCGTCTTCGGTACCTAAAGGCTTGCCCAGATATCGATTTTGAGGTCGATTGGCCTTAAAACAAAGAAATTCAAAATGGCGGCCACTTTTCTAAATTCTAACATTGGATCCGTCTTCGGTACCTAAAGGCTTGCCCAGATATCGATTTTGAGGTCGATTGGCCTTAAAACAAAGAAATTCAAAATGGCGGCCACTTTTTTCAATTCTAACATTGGATCCGTCTTCGGTACCTAAAGGCCTGCCCAGATATCGATTTTGAGGTCGATTGGCCTTAAAACAAAGAAATTCAAAATGGCGGCCACTTTTTTCAATTCTAACATTGGATCCGTCTTCGGTACCTAAAGGCCTGCCCAGATATCGATTTTGAGGTCGATTGGCCTTAAAACAAAGAAATTCAAAATGGCGGCCACTTTTTTCAATTCTAACATTGGATCCGTCTTTTGTACCTACAGGCCTGCCCAGATATCGATTTTGAGATCGATTGGCCTTAAAACAAAGAAATTCAAAATGGCGGCCACTTTTTTCAATTCTAACATTGGATCCGTCTTTTGTACCTACAGGCCTACTCAGATATCGATTTTGAGGCCAATCGGCCTCAAAACAAAGAAATTCAAAATGGCGGCCGCTTTTCTCAATTTTAATATATAATTAAGATTTGCATCCAATGGAAACCCAAAAATAAGCTAAAAAGAAACAACCTGTAGATGTTCAGTTTTCATACATTTTGCAGAAATCGGCCCGAGCGTGGATCCACGCTCCCGGCAGAGTTTGAACACTTTTTTTGAGTGTGGATCCACGCTCCCGGCACGCGAGGGCTTAATATTATAATAAAAAATATATTTCAACATCTTTTACTCCACAATTTTCTTCTAGTCTAGATTTTTTTATGACATTAAATGACGAGACAGCCTGCCGTTAGCCTGATCGTACCTAAGTGCTACTACCACCCATAAACAGTAGCATCACCATCCAGCACCTTGAGTTACAGAGTACTGTGTGGCATTCCACTGCGCTCGTCATCCTGAGGCATAAGATGTTAAGTCTTATTATGTCCTTTAGTTACACTGTCTACAATATCCTTCAAACCGAAACACAACAGTGCATGCACACTGCTGCTTGGCGGTAGAAATAACCCAGATGGACATGTAAGAACATATGAGAGACTTACCACTAGATTTCCAACAAAAATAAATCTATAGAAGCACCAAAAGTATCGAGTTTATTTATGCAATAAAATGATGCCTGCCTCCGTAGCGTTGTTGTATGGCGTGTGCGGCATGACTATCGATATAAGGGACTTGCCTCACGGCCGCGCCGCGCCAGCGAGGAAGCGACGTACTATTATTTACCTCAAAACACTTAAAATAAATGTAGATTTCATGTTTTTCTTGTTTTCCTTTTCTTTTCCTTATTTTATAAGTAAAATAAAGATACATAGACCAACTCAAAGTTAGTATGTGTGTGTTTGTAAAATGATAATGGATGGGTTTCTGGGTAAATGTATCGCATACCATCTGGCAAGCGGTTTGCTCTTGTCCGAAGATATTTTATTTTAATCAAAAATTCGCAGGCACCCAGTCAATACACACTAAAAAGATTTCGGTTATCTCATATACGTAGTCCCAACAATTTTAAGTGTTGTATGTATGAAAACTTCCATCCGAAATTACGGGCCGACCGATACGCGTCCGAAATACGAAATGAATAGCTACCATGAAGTTACTTCGGATTTATTTCTTTCGTTCGGGTACCATAGAGTTTGTTTCGTGAATGAACCAAAGATGACAAGTGTGTTTTCTTACAATACCGCTGGATTAATAAATGAAGTGGTATAAACCAACATGTTATAAATGACTTTTTTTTGTAGTTTAAGACTATAGTGAATCGTATACTATGACAATAAGTCGAATAAAAATGTCAAGTATATAAATACTTGACATTGTCATAAGACAATGTCGCAATGTAACGTCAATTTTAGACAAATATTAAGGCTGCAGTTAGACAGTCGCATCGGCAATGCGGGACCCGGGACGCGAAGCCAGAGATTATGTCGCCTTGCACTCTTACGGGACCAATGCACGGTAACCGCGTCCACTGAAGCAGCATGCATGCATCTATACTTTGTAAAATATAGATTAAACCAAATGATAGTTGTCATTGAAATCACGCCTATAAATGAGGGTCTTGCGACGCACTGTAGTCGTGCTGCTCTGTACGACTAAATTCGCATTGTAGACTAACCCGCTCCGTAACCCGCGTCCCGCGAGGCCAGCACGTCGGTGTGGCCGCAGCTTAATTACATATTAATTTTCTACAAAATCGTTTTATTGCTAAGTTGAATAAAATTTTGTTAGCAAGTTTTATGATTTATCAATCTTTATTCTATATATTTATTTATCCTTATTATAATATCGTATATAATATTGTATATTTATTAATTTAATACTTATAGGCATTTCTTATTGAATACATTAATAATAATTACTAGCAATTTATCTTGTGAATTGTCATTGTTAGTAATATCAACATATTTTATTGTTCACCGAGTAGAAATTATACGAATATTGAATACGGTAATTTAAAATACAGCTTTTCAAGGGCAGCGCGTGGTCGACGTGGTCTACTATGACGAAAGGACTTGCATGTTTGGCGTGAACAAGACGTCCGATAGCGTATATCCATAGTTCCTTAGAGGAAAAGAGTGGCCGCTGAAGCTCAACGTGATTACAAATTAACACGTATAAGAGAAGGTGTACCATGTAGACATGGGCGCCGCGCCGGCGTTACGCCGCCGGGCAAGACCCGCGCGCCGCCGCCTAACTTGGACGGCGTGGATTTTGTGAATACTTTTAATTTTTATTGTCAAATTTTATGAATGATTGGGTCTCAAATGTCATATTTAGTTCGATGTAGACATAGGCGCCGCGCCGGCGTGGATTTGGAATAAAAAAATTATTTTTCTTCAAAAATTTTATTCATAGTTATTGGCCGACTTGGGTTTTTTAAAGTTAATAACAGAAAACGACTATTAGCGTTAACGATTGCAAAAGGCATCTTGGCTACGGCCTCTGTGCTCACGTGCCCATACGCGGCTGCGCTCTTTCAAGCTGTCTAACCTAAAAGGTCCTGGCATCGCTAACTAAACTTGATGCCACGGAGTTATGTGGTCCATGATCTTTTACAGCAGTACCTTATCGGCCGAAACCTTGGACCTCCGAATCTCTCTGCAATGCTCTCCAGTGGAATCCGCAGCAGATAATGAGGGCGTACCACACAATCTTGTACGTGACTTACTTGTTGGTTAGATACCGGCCTAGGATCTGGACCCCAAAACCCTACGGCCACCTTACTGGCTCGAGGGAGCTTCCACACACGAGCAGCGTTGGGTTCCTAAATAGAGGCCAAGTGGGCACCTTTCGGCGGAGTTGCTATGGAGAATGTGGTCTCAGGCTGGAAACCCCATCCTCGGTGCCCAAATGTTTTAGTAGTCCACCCTGATTTCACCAAGGCGTGAAGCAACTATGGTCCAACTATCAACTGATAAATGTGCTCATCGGAGAACATTGTTCCGGAGAGTATCTGTGGCAGATCGTAGGTCATGTCTTTTCATTGTGATAACTGCCCAACGACGGTGTCTTACGGTCAGGTGCATATGATCGTTTTTACTGGTCCATGGTCAACAAGCGGAGATACTAAATTGCAGTGGCTAACTTTTTCGGAGTAGCCCTGCATCAGAAAGAGAGTGCTACGAGAGATCAATAGCGGGCCAATCCCTCTGCCATCAGAGACGTTAGAGACTCCTGGTCCTGACCTGTGAATTCGGGGCGTTTAGGGAAGTCCACTACAGCATCCCCGGTCTGTTATAAAAGCCGACTAATAGGGGCTATCGGGCGATCTTGGGGTCTCCCGAATAACCGTCCACTCGGCCTTTGAGGTTGCAATATACGGTCCAATATATAACCTAACATTTATCGGAGTTTTAGCTAACCTTAATTGAGAGCATAGCGATTTCGTGCCATTTAATGGAGGAGGCCTCTCGCTGTCGCTGTGTTACTAACCAAGACTACAGCAAGAGATTTTAATTTTGATGGCTTACGAGTACGAAGGTAGACCTCTTATGAAAAGAGATGGTGCGGGAACACGAAAGGTCGGACTCCACCCACCAGAAGTAGAGAAATTTGAGGCATGAGGTGGAGAACTAAATATTACCCGTCCTTTCGATGGAGATTTCCGGATAAAATGATTAGGCGCACATGACCATGAGATCATGAAGCCGTCCCTGACGCAACAAAATGCTTTGGTATAAATTTATTATGCCGTAGTAGGTAGTTTACAATGGCGGCGCTAGACCAAACGTGGACGTCAGTGATATCAGCTTTGTGAGGCCCCTTTTATTTTCCACTTTTGTCTCGCCCGGGCCTAGCGGCGGCTGAACCCTCGGTTGACAAAGGGCACAAAGAAAAAAGCCACGTGCAAACATCTGCCGCCGGAGCCCTGCGTTGGCTAAGGCTGCAACTATCAAAAAGTGATATTAAATATTTTATTTGTAAGGCCCCTTAAGCGCGAGGCCGTCGGCGGTCGCCGACGCCTAACGCCGTCACTACTAGTTTTCATAGACTAAAAGACTTGGTCCAGCTTGGTGTGTCGCCCGATGCTTCCATCTCTATAAGTGGCGTAACGCTAGGTCGTAAAAGCGGTGATAATGATATAACCGCGCAGTCATTTTGGATAACGGGATGGTGGCACCAAAGGGCATTAATGGTCAATTAACCTTTTCCGGGAAACAAGATAAAGACTCGCGAGTGCCATGGAGCATTTGTCTTTTTTTGTCATTATTTTTCGCGGAGAAAGTGACTTCTTACTACCCCCCATCCTTCAAGGGGGGCGACTGAGCGGTTATGCTGGGTTCACCGTGCCTTACGACCCGACGTTGAGCCGCCCGGAGAGATGAAACCATTAGGTGACCGCCCAACGTATGTACAACGCACGGCGTACAAACCAAAACTCCGCTGTGGCCATCTTCGGCGCATTAGGGACAGCCGCGAGCTTCCTCTGACGGAAGTGTCTAAGTTGTCCTCCGCAACCCGCCCCTGCGCGGTGCCGCCTAGTGCGGCCCGTCTGCTGTTGTGTTGGGCTCAGACGCTCCCGCACACCGAAGGGCGCCCTCTGCGTCAACGGCAACGTGAGGCCTACCTGCCACGCTGCCGTCCATCACAGGGATTACAACAATGTGCTAAAAAACACAAAACTAAAGACGGACAGCCCCCTGCCGTCCGCCTGGGACCCCCGGTGGCCTCTATTGACTAATAGTCTTTTACGACAGGTAGGGGATACCGTGGTGGAATTTTTCCAAACGCCCCCAATCCACAGGATGGATGGAGCATGGGTCCTGAAGGGATTTTTATACCGATAAGTTAATTAGTTAGATAATTGGCTAGTGCTTCCAACTACCTACGAACATGTAACTGAGGAATTTATATGTAGCCTATACATATATTAAATATTCATTAAAAAAAATCCACGCCGCCGGCGTTACGCCGCCGCCGACCAAAAATTACCAGCACGCCGCCGCCGGCTTTTACCTAGGCGGCGCCCATGTCTAGTACCATGATTTAGCAAAGCAAAAAATAAAATTAAGAGCATTGCAAGAATAGCTATTTGTACTTGTAGGAAGATATCGGCTATAAATTGCTGCTCCTCTTGTAACTCATCGTGTGTTAATTATATATTATAATAAAAAATGTATTTCAATATCTACTTTATTTAATTTAAGTTTTACTTCAGTCTTTAGTGACTTCCTCGGTGGTGTAGTAGTATTGCATGCGCGGTGCGAATACCATTCTGAGGTCGCGGCAGGAATTCCGGGTCGGGCAAAGTGATATTGGGTATTCTGCTAGTTATGAGTTCAATGTTGGCTTCTCATAAAATCTCACTCATCATGAGTACGAAATGCAACAACAACGGGTCACGTCTCGTTTATTTTTTGTCAGACAGTAATACCCTGTCGTTACAGCCTATTCAAACCGTATGTAATAAAATACGCGGGCGTTTATGTATCCAGTCCAGCTGTACGGAGAGACCACCACCGAATTTTCTACTGATATCTTGAGAAATTGTGTTAGCGTTTGTAGTGTTTTACCCTTACGTGATATAATTATAAAGAAATGCGATAATACTGTGCTGCGATGATTGACTGCCTCGGTGGCGTAGTTGATTTACGCTACGATTAAAATGCTGAGGTCTTGGGTTCGATCCCCGGGTCGGGCAAAGTGATACTGAGTTTTTCTATTCAGTGTCAGCCCGGAGTCTGGAATTTGTGCCCGATATGGCGATAGGCTCGCCTCCTATCACATCATGGGACGGAATAACGGCGAAAAGTAGGTGCACTGGTTGCGCCTCTGCCTACCCCTTCGGGGATAAACGGCGTGAGTGTCTGTGTGTGTGCGATAATAACGACCTAGATAATAAATAACTTTTTTTTTATACAAATGATGCGCTAGAAGATGCTCCTAGAATCAAGATGAATATTGAATAAGTATAATATTGTTGTCTGTGTTAGTTATGTAGGTACGCAACGTATGTTATAATTAGCGAAAAGTCATCCGATGCGACCATAAAAACACTTTTAACTATGATAATTTACATTTCCGAAAGTAAAAAGTTACCTTTTGAGTTTCGCGTCATTTGCGGTGAAAATCCGAAAGAAGTGTTGTCATAATGCCGATATTTCGTTCGGACGGACCACTTCATGGTACCGTTTAGCACGAAGAAAACGTCAATTACGCGTTTTCGGAATGAACGTATATCATAATGCGAGTGAATTCATTCATTCAATCCGAAACTTTATAATTAAGTAGCATAGTAATGTGTATTATTATTTCTTATTTGGTTTATTAACATTTGTGGTTGTAATATATCAACATAATTGCGATAAAGTAATTTTAATGACCTTTTAAGCATAAAAAAAGTAACGATATTTCGTTCGTACGAAACACTTCATGGTAGCCTCTAAATGTCACTTGCCCGTTTGCGGGACCGATTTCGGATAATACGTGTTTCATGGTAGGAATTGACCGAAATTTCGATCCGAAATTTCGTGAAGGCGTTTCATGGTAGACCTGCAGGTTTCACTACCGAAAGTTTTAGCACCTTGAGGTTTAAAAGTGAGCAAGCTAGAGAAAAAGGCGAAAAATTAATTTGCGCTTTAATGATTGACGAAATGAGATTGAAAAAAAGTTGTACTAGAAGTCATGATGGAGTAATACATGGGCATGTTGATTTACGAATCGCTTCTGAAAATAATGATTTACCGTATTTTATGTACCATATTGTAAAGATGCCTTAGTTTTTATGATTGTGCCATTAAAAGATAATTGGAAGCTGCCAATTGCATACTTTCTAATTAAATATAATATAGACTAATATATAGACATTCGTTTATACGCAGCAACAAAAAACTACTCCCATAATATTACAGGTGTCAATATACCGAATTATTTGTCGCGTAATATAATTTGGGCACGTCAGTGACTTAATAAAATATAACTTGATCTACCGTCACACTGTCTTTTTTTTTTATCCCTTCCATAAATACATTATAATATTTATGTGTACGTTCGTATGTCTATTTCTTACGGCTTCCCGTTTTAATTGTTGAACGAATTTGATGTGGTGGTAACTTCCAAACTGAAATAAGATAACTTTTTCACGGATAATATACCGGGTGGAAGGGAAACGCTCTCGGAAACGAATACAGGTGATAGTATTGGTGATTCCTGACGTGATGGCACTAAACAAATCGCGATCGCAGTGTTACAATTTTAGTAGGATTTTCTCAAATTTCTGTACAGCTTCACGTATGGATAGATAAATCAAACTATTATTCTGAAAAACATAGTAAAAAAGGTCAATATTTCAAAAAAAATCGTAATGAAACACGTACATCACCTGACGGGTTAACGACCGCGGGCCGGTCCCGGCGCAGCGCGACGGCCGCCCAGTTCTTTGTACGCTTTACATTGCGCGCGCATGAATTACGGAAATACTAAAATCGTAAGTATTATCGCTTAGCTTTGCAAATGAATATAGTTTTTCGTTACTGTTATGGTTCTTCTCTCTTACCGTTCCGGTATAGAGAGCGTTTCCCCTCCACCCGGTATATGGTATGACAATAGCTTACAACTTGGAATAAGACATGACTACTTTTTATTCCGTGGTAACGTGGGTTAAACTGCTAATATTGCCACAATGAATAAGTAACGACAGATTTGTCTGAATCTTCACTATACTGTACATCCGATTGCCGTTATAATCATTGTTTCGATAAAAATTTTGAGTAATTTTTTCAATTGTTAATAATAACAAATTGTTATTTTTTTTCAATTTATAAACCGTCGACTATTTCGTATGATTATCGATATATCAGCTGTTCTATGTTCCAACTCTATCGTTAGTTCCACGGACACTCGCTACTGCTATCAGCGCCAATATGGCGAAAATCAAATAGGCACACTTTTACGATTCGAATGTCCAGTCCAGCGTACTAGTATAATAGACGTCAGTGTGTTGGGCACTGTTGGGTACGACGTACAAGAGGCGGTACATTTGTCACGCACATGACGGCAAAATGTAAAGCGCACATTAGACGCTCACTCAAATGGAATTCAATTCCATTACTCATGACTGGCGGATGATTTATGAAAACAAAGTGACATTACACTATCACTCAAAGTTCTCTTCAGTGGCACGCAAGATTGTGTGGAGAACACACGTTTTCACTCGTTTTGGTATGAATACTTGTAAAATAAAAGGGAATTGAGATTAAACACGTGTAACAAGAAGGCGTTGGGTAAAACACTGACTGAAAAAGATAGTTTTATAGCCATACTTATATAGTATTACATCTAGGCAGAAGCAATCCCCGTCTGACTTACAAATTGAATGCCACTCCACTGATCGAGACCAAAGTGCAGACGGATCTGGGAGTGAAAATATCAGAGGACCTTAAGTGGGAAGAACATATAACATCAATAACAAAAAAAGCTAAGACACTTATCTGTCTAATCAGAAAAGCCTTTGGGAATCTCACACCCGACATGGTAGTTCGGATACACAAAACCTTTGTGAGACCGATTCTTGAGTATGCTTTCCAGGTCTGGAGCCCGTATTTTGTTAAGGACATCGAACTTCTAGAAAAGGTACAGCGCAGTTTCACTAAAATACCACGAATCCTGAAACAACGGAGTTACGAAGAACGCCTAAAGCTGTTAAGGCTCACAACCTTAAAGGATCGTAGGGACCGTGGAGATCTGATCGAAACATACAAGATCCTAACTGGACATTACGAGATTCAAGGATTTGAACAGAACATCTTCACACGCAACGAAAATTTCCATCTTAGAGGCCACTCCTTAAAGCTGCGTACCAGTTTCTCCAATAATAATCCACACAAGCACTTCCTGAGTAATCGAGTGGTCAGAGCGTGGAATAAACTCCCAGAGCATGTGATTACAGCTGAGAACATAAATCAGTTTAAGAACCGACTAGACAAATACTTAGCCGCAAATGAAAGCAAGTAGTAATAGCGAGATACGGGCATTATCAGTTGTCTCAACTGCCTGCCTGATTATATATAATAATAATAATACTTTTGTTTTACAGACCTTTTATTAGCGGCCACGCCCGTTTGATTATTTTATCCGGAATAAAAGTTGTATATGTTTTCTAGGGATAAAGGTAGCCTATATGTTATTCTATACTATAATCTATCTTTGTGCCAAATTTCGCTCGATCTGGATGTTTAGCCGTTCTGGTGTGATTGAGAAGAAAAGCATCAAAGTTTTCGCAATTATTATATTAGTATCTATAGATAAATTTGGTCTGAAATACGAGATACAAAAGTATGACAACAATTTTTTTTATTATCTTATTGGATAAAATTATCGAAGATAATAAAGAAAAAGAAGCCTATAGTACTGAGGAGTAATGTACCTTCCTATTAGTGAAAGAATTTACAAAATAAAACAAATCTTTCCTCTTTATAACATTAGTATAGACAAACTATTAAAGATTCGTGGTATACCACAACTCAGGGATTGTTTAAAAACTTAAAATAAAATTTTTCTGCGACTGTCGGAGAAGGTAATTGGCCGCGCGGGTGCGCCAGCGCCTCTCCGACTCAACACAATATGTCCCACTCCACCGCTGTCCGCGCGCTGACTGACGTTTGCGGCACGAAATGCCATTAGACGATCGCGCAAAAGTCATGACTGATGGTTGCGCGACGCGCACATAAAAAAATTCAGATATTCGTTACTCAACCGTCAATCACAACAATAGACGATAGGTTATTCGTCACTCACGAAAGTGACTGTGGTAAAACGGACAGCAAAACCTATTGTCTAATGCGCGCTTAAGAGCGGCTCGACATTTTATACAATATCTCAGTAAAATTATAGGACGAGGACAGGAGCGAGACGCATGCTACAAATTATAATAGTACGTCATTCTACAATGAAAATATGTTATATTTGTACTCGCTTAGAGTAAGTATAACTACCTATAGAGCGCGCGTATGCAAGTGGGAACAATAGGCACGGGTGGGAACATCGTCCAGCGCCGGCCGCAAGCGCTTCTAGTCACTCGAGTAGGAACGGTGTGAGCACACGCGAGTGAGATCTATGCGAATATTTGATTAGTAATACTGCAAAATGGTTAAATGTTTTGTGGAATCTAGTAAAAACGACACTCGGAAACACACTACACAGAATTCTAATATCACGTTTCACAGGCAAGCCATATTTCAGGTAAAATTGAAACCACGCTTCGCGGTATGAAAGACGCACGGGAGGCGAACACTTGTACTCCCCGCACTGCCCCGCATCCCGCTTTTTCGATAGTGATGTTACGCGTCGATACCAGAATCGATGTAATATTTTCATATTATAGCATACGTATTTATTACTATCGAAGGCGATGCTTAATATAATGTAGCTTAGGTAACTGTTTTTGTCTGTGTGTGATTTTTAAGCGAATTAATAATTGCGTTTTTGTTTATGAAATGAAAGAAATAAATTGACCGATTACGATAATATTTTTAAGCTATTGCATAGCTTCTATCGCGGGTCTTGACAGTATAAGTTCGCAATCATTAAGATCTACATTTTTGTCATTATTTTAACATTGCTAATAAATATTTCAAAACTAGACGTGACTATTTTAGGCTTGGGGAGACTAGCTAAGAAATCCATGGTGCGATGCTCGCTTTATATCCATTGGTTCAATTACAATGGATATCCATTAATGTTATTGGTTCTTATTGCTTGTAAAAACTGCTCTTGAGGTACCGTGTTTATAAATCATTCCACATGGCACTACACCAATTCGCAGCATAGCTTTTATCTATATTAACGCAATACGCTTAAAATTCCTCACAAGCCCCTATTTTGTAGAACCACAATTTTTTAACAACAATATGTACCGCGCCGCCGGACCTGTACTTATCGATAACTGTTGAGTTGGTGCTGCTCGCGTGCCCATCCCTAGCAGTCGACAACATTTCTATATAAGTAGCTATAGTTCACCTACCTACGCTGGGTAGTGGGCGCACGGTGCGATATTAGCGCTCTATAGGTTACTTACGTTGAGTAAAGAACCTTAAACCAACAACACGTGTCAATCAATTCATCCATTACATGGCGACCCTGCCAGTCGCGTCGGCGCAGCCCTGCGTTAGCGCGCGGCGCGCATGGAAATAATGAAAATGGAGAAAGAAAAAATATTAAATTAAATTGACGATATTAATTATGTTTAAAGAAAAAGTCTAAGTTAAAATAAATAATTTTGCCAAGATAGAAGACGAAAATTGTGAAGTATGAAAAAGGAACATTTTAATCAAGATAGAAAATAGGGTGAATATTTTTTTATGAAGAATAAATAGAATAATGAAGAAAGAAAATGAAAATAATAAATAAAATAATAATTAATGATGAAGAAAGCAAATGGGAAGAAAGGAAAATGTAGTTATTTAATAAAGAAAAAAGTTAAGAAGAATGAAAAATGTTAATGTTCGAGCGGTGTCCAGGGTAATCCCGGCCCAGGAGTCCAGGGTATAGCCCGGCCCACCCAGTAAGCAGCACAGCCGCATCATCGAGCTACGAGTGACCCCTCTCACAGCCTTTCACAATTTATACACATTTCTTTATATTTTATTAGTTTTTACACATAAGAATACGACCTCTATTATCTAAGTAACATTGAACGCATACTTTTGAAAATACCTTAATAATCTAGATTTATTTTTGCTGTTGAAATATTTTATTTTTCTTTTGAGATCCGAACAAACAAATTTTTAACCATGACAGAAAATTTTGATTTTGAAACGGCCATCGAATTTTTACCTGTAATGACTGGCAATGATAATATAATAGTACAGTTAATTAAAAATATAGATTTTTATAGTAGTTTGCTAAATGAAAAGTCTAATAAATTTTTGATAAATTTTGTTCTGAAAACCAGATTGTCTCAAATCGGAAAATTTTATTTGAAACAGACTTATGATGATATTGGAAGTTTACTGTCAGACATGGTCCATTACCTTATACCGAAAAAATTACATTTTCAATTAGAAAACAGTTTAATTTCTTTTCAACATGCTAACGATGAATCACACATAGATCAGCCGTGCACCATATTAGGAAATCAGAAACAGGAGTCGAATAGCGAGTACATTCCGCAAGCTCAGCTATCAACGCATAGCAACTTGCCGGAGTGCACCGATTCACATCATTACAATAACAGCGTAATGAAATCTGATTCCGACTCTAGCCCCGTATGTCGTATAACAGTTGATCCGATAATAATTGTGTCAACAAAATTATAAATGTTAGCAATGAGGATAAGTTGAATATTGTAAAAGAGTCATTTAAATCTAAAGATGACTTAATAGAACTCGGTAAAGAAACAAAAACTTGTAAGAAGCCTCGAATAGAGAATTTTAATGAATTAGAAAAGAAGTCAAAAGATATGAGAATAGTAAAAAGATCTAATGATATATAATTAATTTTAGGTAATAATATAAAGGATAGAATCAAAGGTAAACGAACTGTTAGGTCTAATGAAGGATTTTATTTTTATGTAAGTGCAGAGAAAAAATTATATTTAGATCCGAAGTTTTTAGAGATAGGTAAGATTATTATGAAAGATCTAGAAATATTGTGTAGGAATAGAAATATTAAGGAATTAAAAATGAATAAGAATAGTAGAAAAGATATTAAGAAGTTTATAAGAGTAATAAGAAAGTATAATGTAGGATATCCAAGAATAAGAATTAATAATGAATTTATAGATATTGTAAAAGTTAAGAAAGTTAAAAATAAATATAGAGAAAGAAATAAGAATAAAAATAAAGATCATAATAGTATATCGACAAGTAGTGCGACGAAAAAGAATAAGAGGGAAATATTAAAGCATACAGTTGAATGGTCAAATATGACCCTTGGTTATGATTATAAAAATAATGAAAATATGGTAATTAATAATCCTAAAGTAGGAAGTGAAGGAAGAAATGATGTGTGTTTAGGAGTAAAAAACAAAAAGAAGCTTTTTATAGATGTTTGTGAAATCTATGACAAACGATCTGTAGGTATAACGTAGATTAAGAATCAAATAAGGACTAATGAAATTTTATTTAAAAACAAAACAATGCTTTTATAAAACGGTTTAAAGTATATTTAATTTTTTTAAGTACTTTACATTATTTTACATAAATTTATATAACAATTTAATTTTATAGTATAAGTAAAAAAAAATGTGCCTATTGTAACATTTTATTTTTTTCCCAAAGGGGGAACGTGTAGTGTGGTATGTGTCTAGTATATAAGTAGATGTAAGAAGCATTATAGAGTCAGTTGTAAACAGTCTAATAAAGAACCTTAAACCAACAACACGTGTCAATCAATCCTTTTTCATTTCGGTAATTTAAATAAACATTTTCGAAGATATTACAGATTTAAAATGCAGGGACATAGCGGTCGCGGCGGTACCGGCCGGGGGGTCGGCGGCGCGTGTCTATAAATGAGAAAGTATGGACATAGTTTGAGATCCTGAGGAGGACATAGGCTACTTTTATCCCGGAAGAACATAACCCGGTAATTTTATCTCGTTTTTTTTTCTCGCGAGTGGGGCCGTCACTGTCACGTCATTGAACTGATTGCGATGAAATTTGGAAGGGACATAGTTTAAGACCCTGGGAAGGACTAATTCTTATCCCGGTAAAACTTCACCAATGGATGGAGTGATTCAAGAGGAAGGCTTTTGTGTATATTACATAAATATTTTGTATGACAAAAAACCAATTTCAGCATGTAATATGCTTTGCTACCTGAGCGAAGCCAGGGCGAGCCGCTAGTATAGTATAATTTAAGATTTCTTATCCATATGTACGTGTAAGTGTCGATTTAAAGAACTGCGTTTAGTAAATTTCTTATCGCATATTTCACAAAGATATGGTGTCTCTCCTGTGTGGCTACTAATATGAAGGTTTAAATTATCTTTTCGGGAACATTTGTAGTCACAGTACTGACATTTATAAGGTTTCTCTCCTGTGTGAGTTCTAATATGATAACATAAAGTTTCTTTTCGGAAAAATTTGTAGTCGCAGTACTCACATATGAAAGGATTCTCTCCTGTGTGGGTTCTAATATGAGTATTTAATCGACCCTTGAGTGCACATTTGTAGTCGCAATACTGACATTTGAAAGGTTTTTCTCCTGTGTGGGTGCTAATATGACAATTTAATTCACGCTTTTGTGCACATTTGTAGTTGCAGTACTGACATTTATAAGGTTTCTCTCCTGTGTGGGTTCTAATATGAAGGTTTAATTTATCTTTTCGGGAACATTTGTAGTCGCAGTACTGACATTTATAAGGTTTCTCTCCCGTGTGGCTACTAATATGAAGGTTTAAATTACCTTTTCGGGAACATTTGTAGTCGCAGTACTGACATTTATAAGGTTTCTCTCCTGTGTGGGTTCTAATATGATAATTTAAAGTTTCTTTTCGGGAACATTTGTAGTCGCAATACTGACATTTGAAAGGTTTCTCTCCTGTGTGGGTTCTAATATGCGTAATTAATCGACCCTTGAGTGCACATTTGTAGTCGCAATACTGACATTGGAAAGGTTTCTCTCCTGTGTGGGTTCTAATATGCATCACTAAATGACACTTTTGTGTAGTATTGTAATTGCATTGTGCACATTGATACTTTTTTTTACCCGTAGTTGGATGTTCCTTTAAATTATCGATTTCTTTAATTTTTCCATGGGTTACAGATTCCTGTATTTTCATGTCAATCTTAATTGGTTCAATAATTACAGGCTTGTGTACATTCATGTGCTTTATAAGTAAAGCTTTGGTATAACACTTTGTACCACATTCATTGCATATAAATTCTTTGTATAAAGACATTGGATTAATTCTTTCATTACATACTATTAAAGGAGTATTTTCAATATTTATATTTGTTTTACACGTTTCAGGTGATGATATTTTGTCAGATCTATTTTCTATATTGTTTTTGGTTTTGTCTTGTACGTTATTATCATCCAGTTTAGGTTTTTTGTTCAGAGGTGCACCTTAAACATAAATAAATAATGTATTATTATGTTTGCATTATTTTTAAATATTATCTTACTTTACGACTAACTTATGTTCGCAACTTCATTCATGGAAAACTGTTGTCAATGTAAAAAAAGTAGTTACATAAACATGTGTTAGAGCAAAAATATTTTTTGTGTGGGTATTAATGACATGATCTACAATTTTTGCTATAAAAGCATAGAACGTTTGACAGTTCGAGAGCACCACCACCAACACCATTCCGGTCTGAGCAGTCGTCTCGGCCGGACGTACTGTTGTCGTAGCGCAAGCTCCGACACGTATTGCTCCCTCCAAGTGCCTGCTCGGACTGTCCGCAGCGACCTCGCTGCACACCAAGGCCGACAGGGAACAATAGGGCTATCGTCCTGTTTTTGCCTGGAAGCCTATTCGGGCCAAGCCGCGTCCTTTTTAGGACAGGGTTTCGCCCAAGCGCGCCGTCAAAGTTTAATTTTGCACCTTCAGGGCTAGCTCGGTGGTAAACCTAACGGTGACAACAAGCCGAGCTAGCGGTGACCCGGCCACGCGCTGCGCCCTTTCAGGGCTGAAGCAAAGCCGGACGGGTGCGGATTAGGAAGCTGTGGAGACACACCACAGTTTCCGCCGCATATCGCCTTCCCTACCTTACCCATCCTTTAAATCTATCCCGTGTATCGGTTGAGCGTGCGGTCCCCGGGCCAATACCGCTTACGGTACACGGATTGTTAGGGACCCTTCGCATAATAAGATCGGCGAAGGGACTACAAGCTTAGGGCACACCTAATTATAAGTACATCCCCCCTCGCCTATACCCGGCGAGCAGGGCCAAACACGCATTCACCCCCGGGCACACCCACCCGGGGACTTAGTCACCTCGTACCTTATTCCGCGTTTCGCGATCCGCGACCGAGCGTTAGTGCGATAGCCGCCTGGTTTCTTGTGTGTTCTTTCCCAAGCGGAACGCACTCGGGTAGTGAACACACACGCGCCCCCCCCCCCCCCAAACATTAAATCTATCGGCTTGGTATCAGCCGCCGACATGGTAGACCCCGACTACAGTGTGGTCCCGGTCTCCCGGTCGGAAATGATGTAGATGGTAAAAGACATTTATTTATTTATTTAAAAAAAACACACCAGTAGCACATGCATTCGCGTGATTACAGGATTACATTATTAAAAAATTTAAAATTCTGATGCACCTGCTTATCGAAGGTGTGCACAGCATTCACAGATTACTACATTAAACAATTTTGTGTATACTACAGTATTTTATACAGGGTCATTTTGACATTGCGTTAATAAATGAAACCACATACTTATCTTGTTGAAAATAACATTTTCCATTAAATTATTTTAATCATACGTGTAAAATAAAAAAGTGTAAGTTTCGAACAAAATAAATATCAATAAAATGTAACTTTAAGTCTATACGCCCTAATGCCACTATGACTACTCTAGGAGAATTCCTCGCAGCAGCAACATTTCACTTTCAGTCAGAAATACACTTACGCACACACCATATTCACGCTAAACTACAAAATGATCAAAAAAATTGAATACTACAACCGGAATTTTTGGCGAAAGTATTCGTTATTCATTGATCATTTTTGGCACAAAGTTAGTAGAGGTATAGACGCATATATGGTTTCATTTAGTAACATAATGTAAAAATTACCCCGTATAAAGTAAAGTGGCTAATGATTTTTGTTTGCATGCAAATAAGAATTAACTATACAAAAATTACTCCTCGTTTTTGTCGAGCAACTGTGTCAGCGCTTCTTTTCGAAACATATGTAATGAAGTACCAAATAAGTCAAGACCTGATGATTTAGTGTTAAGAGCATTGTATACGTTGCACATTCTGACTGTGGGGGAATTAAGGCCAATGTTAGTACAAATGGAAGGTATATAGAAGGTTTTTTTATTGGGGTATCTGGGCAATCTATGTGGAACTGTTAGGTAGATGAGATTAAGAATATCACTATTCTTAATCATGCCATTTATCACTTTATAAAGAAATATCAAATCACTAATTTTCCGTCTATCTGCTAACATGTTTATTCTGAAAAAAGCCAAACGCGCTTTGTAGCTACTACGATGACTTATGCCTGACGATTGAAATGCCAGATGTCTTGTAAATCCCCGTTGAACACTTTCAATACGTTGAAAATGTACACTATAGAAAGGATTCCAAATTGTACTACCGTATTCTAGATGACTACGCACAATAGCATTATCTATACTAATATTATAAAGCTGAAGAGTTTGTTTGTTTGTTTGTTTGTTTGTTTGTTTGAACGCGCTAATCTCAGGAACTACTGGTGCGAATTGAAAAATTCTTTTTGTGTTGAATAGACCATTTATCGAGGAAGGCTATAGGCTATAAACCATCACGATGCAACTATTAGGAGCGAAGTAATAATGGAAAATGTGAAAAATGCGGGGAAAATTATTCATCCTTGAGGGCTTCCATTGCGTGCGCTGCGAAAACGGTTCAAGATACCAAAAATATGTGTATGAAAGAATTATTCCTCTTGAAATGATCTAAAAAAAAGTCCGCGACAGTATATGTCTATATTTTAAAATAAACTCTCTAGAACCGTTTTTATGGTAATCAAATTTGGTCGAAATTAATGCATTATTTGTTAAGAGTTGTATCAACGTCATAATATTAATCCTTATACAAATAAATGTGTTGGATAGAGTGATTCAACGCGAAGGTTTTTATGTATGTACTTTTAGCCCGGAAAAACTTATTAACGCGGGCGAAGCCGTGGGCAAAAGCTAGTATATTATAATCTTAGTTCTAAAGTGCTTGAAGTCTTTAGTGTTGCGCTTTAGTGATGTGATTAATGGTTAAAAATTATTAATGGTTAATAGTTAAACATTAAAAAAAAAATAACGTGTTAAATTAATAGTTAAGTTATAACGGTCAAGAAGTAAGGAGTTACGTGAAAAGCATTAGCGATAACATGTTCAACACGTGTCTTGCGTCGTTTATTTTAATTTTGTTAAATTTTTTAACATTGAACCAATAACCAACAGGTTAATTTTTTTTCACAATAACAGTCACATCGAAATAAACATTTTCTAATTATTACGTGTTCATGAACATTTGTGTAAATGACGCTTCGTGCCGTTCATACAATTGAAAAAATCTGCTTTGATGTGTAATGACTGTTCAATTTTTTACACCTTAAAATTATGTTAGTATGTATCTTTATATTACTTATTTATTTATTTATTATGGACATTAGCACTATAGTATTCAGAACCAATGTTAGAATTGGTATACACGGCAGCCATTTTGAATTTCTATGTTTTAAGGCCAATTGACTTCAAAATCGGTATCTGGGTAAAACTTTTATTACTAAAAACTGATCCAATGTGGGAATTGAAAAAAGTGGCCGCCATTTTGAGTTTCTTTGTTTTAAGGCCTATCGACCTCAAAATCGATATCTGGGCAGGCCTGTAGGTACAAAAGACGGATCCAATGTTAAAATTGAAAAAGTGGCCGCTATTTTGAATTTCTTTGTTTTAAGTCCAATCGACTTCAAAATTGATATCTGGGCAGGCGTTTAGGTACAAAAGACGGAACCAATGTTAGAATTGAAAAAAGTGGCCGCCATTTTGAATTCCTTTGTTTTAAGGCCAATTGACCTCAAATTCGACATCTGAGTATAACTTTAGTTACCAAAGAACATTCCAATGTCGGAATGGAAAAAAGTGGCCGCCATTTTGAATTTCTTTGTTTTAAGGCCAATCGATCTCAAAATCGATATCTGGGCAGGCCTTTAGATACAAAAGACGGATCCAATGTCAGAATTGAAAAAAGTGGCCGCCATTTTGAATTTCTTTGTTTTAAAGCCAATCGACCTCAAAATCGATATTTGGTCCTGGCTTTAGGTACAAAAGGCGGATCCAATGTTAGAATTGAAAAAAGTGGCCACCATTTCGAATTTATTTGTTTTAAGAACAATTGACGTCAAAATGGATACTTGGGCATGCCATCGTTAGTAAAAAAACAGATCTAATGGTAGACTCAAGAAAAGTGGTCACCATTTTGAACTTCTTTGTTTTAAGACTGATTGGATTTAAGATAGATATTTGGGCTTGTCTTTAGCCAAATAGAATAAATCGAGGTTGTAATTTTACTAATTTAACAATTTAAATACGCAGTCACATCAAAATTAAATACTTTAAAAAATTTATAAGGTAATCAACGTGAGTAGCCTTTTAAGTCTGGTGAAGGGGGGTAAATAAAAAAAAGATACGTTAATTGAATGGTCAACCAACAGGGCATAACGATGTGGGGGAAGAAAAATATAGTAAGATAATTTCTACTACGCGGCTAATTATTGTTATAGCAATAGTTGAATTGTTAGCGACTCCCTGATTTTTAACCGATCTTGATGCTTTCACAGAAGAATTTACTTTATTTGCTGTTTGCTGCCATGGGCCACTTCTTTGTTCTTCAATTCTTTATTTTGCGACATAACAAACCTGCGATATCGTTTTTGAAGAGAATTTTTTTCAATTCTAACATTGGATCCGTCTTTTGTACCTACGGGCCTGCCCAGATATCGATTTTGAGGTCGATAGGCCTTAAAACAAAGAAATTCAAAATGGCGGCCACTTTTTTCCATTCCGACATTGGAATATTCTTTGGTAACTAAAGTTATACTCAGATGTCGAATTTGAGGTCAATTGGCCTTAAAACAAAGAAATTCAAAATGGCGGCCACTTTTTTCAATTTTAACATTGGATCCGTCTTTTGTACCTACAGGCCTGCCCAGATATCGATTTTGAGGTCGATAGGCCTTAAGACATAGAAATTCAAAATGGCGGCCACTTTTTTCAATTCTAACATTGGATCCGTCTTTTGTAACTAAAGGCCTGCCCAGATATCGATTTTGAGATCGATTGGCCTTAAAACAAAGGAATTCAAAATGGCGGCCACTTTTTTCAATTCTAACATTGGATCCGTCTTTTGTACCTAAAGCCATGACCAAATGTCGATTTTGAGGTGGATTGGCCTTAAAACAAAGAAATTCAAAATGGCGGCCACTTTTTTCAATTCTGACATTGGATCAGTCTTTGGTAATTAAAGTTATACCCACATACCGATTTTGAGGCCATTGACCTTAAAACAAAGAAATTCAAAATGGCGGCCACTTTTATCAATTCTGACGTTACCTAAATAAAATTATTTCGCAATCATTGCAAGTGGCGATGTTATTGTTCACAAATTACGACAAGGCATAATTTAAGTCTTAGCTAAAGAAAAAATATCATTTTTGTGCTTATTAGTAGTATTAAATTTCATTTGATAAATAACCTATGGAGGCGTTATCAGCATTTTTTTATGATTAACAGTTATCAAGTTTAGTTGAATGATAAATTAACAGATGACATTAACTGCTTCCGCAGTCCGTTCATTAGTTTAAACGTTTAATGAATATTGCAATAGTTGTTAATAGAATTAACAGCTATTTTTTTATAATGAGTTAAATTAACAGTTATAACGTTTAATGATCACCTCTATTGCGCTTTAAGAAACCTAGCATTCTAGCTGACTTCTTTGCAACTGAGTCTATGTGTGATGAGAAACGGAGTTCCTTGTCAATTAACACGCCAAGGTCTTTAATTTCATTAACTGTAAGCAGCTCTGTACCGCTTATGTTGTAAAGTGATTGGAAAGGGCATTTCTTCCTCGTAAATTTTATATGGAAACACTTGTTTGGGTTAAGTTCCATGAAATTATAGCAACACCAATCCTGAATACGAGTTAAGTCCTCCTGAATTAGTTTTGTATCATTTTGTGAATTCATTGTTTTATATATTTTCAAGTCATCGGCAAATAACAAGATCTTACAGTGTTGTATGACGGACACAATGTCATTAATGAATATAGAGAATAAGATTGGGCCTAGGTGGGATCCCTGTGGAACGCCAGAAACAGCAGAATATTCATCAGAAGTGAAGCCATTGACTACAACGTAATAGAGTCTTTTTGCTAAGTATGACCGAAACCAATGGAGCAGGGATCCTTGTACACCAAAATGCTCTAATTTTCTCAGTAGAAGCGAATGGTTGACTCTATCGAAGGCACTGGAAAAATCTGTATAAACGGCATCAACTTTGAATCAAGAGATGATCCGATCGGATCAAGAGTTCCGACTGGCCATCGTCTCCTTGGCCCAGGAGCTGTCAAAGGCGTCGAGCTCCTCGGAGCCGTCCGGGGCCACGGCTGCCTCCGTAGCGACCGAGACTTCGAGCGGCTCCGGAGAGTCCGAAGTCGAAATGGAGACGACCACCACGTGGTCTCTCAAGCGTCCCGTTCCTCCTTCCTCCGACGATTCACAGGCGGGATCCTCGGCATCGGAACCCGATGACGAAGGCTTCACGACTGTGAAGCGTGGAAGGAAGAAGAAACAAAGGAGCATCAACGCTCCCGCGCCTTCAGCGCCCTCCGCACCTCCTTCACCCTCAGCACCCGCGCCTTTAGTGCCTTCCGCGCCTTCAGCGCCCCTCGCTTCGGCGTCAACGTCGTCGCCACCGCCACCGACTCAACCAAAGAGGCCTAAAAAGCCCCCACAGTTAAACCTTCCACTCCCGTCCAACATGTCTATTCGGGACATCTTAAGGAGCTGCGCAAACAGCGCATTAATATTGCATCCAACTCGTGGAATAAAGTCCACAAACTTCTTGCCCTGCAGCCCGCTTCAATCGCGGACCACAGGGCGCTGACCAAATTTTTGGATGCCAAACATTGGCATTGTGCCCTGTGGTCCGGGGGCATATAGAGTTCCGCCACGGCATCCCCTGCCTGTCGTAAGAGGCGACTAAATGGGGCTTCAAGAGAGTCGCGGGGCGAGCAGCGGGGGGCTGCTCAGTCCAATTTAAGCAACTCCAAAGTGGTTGACAATGCGGGTGGTTGGTCTCCCGCTGTCGTAGACGCAAAAGCGTGATCTAGAGTTCGGAGGCTTCTCAGCCTCCTGATTTAGAGAGGGGCCGCAATGCGGCATAACGCAGGGGCGGTTCCGTGCAGCTATCTTCGTGCAACAAGATACCCCGGGGCCGTCCCCTAGGCGTCGAAGAAGGCCACCGCGGGTTTTGGTTGGTATGCCGGTGTAGGGTGTATATAGTGTTAGGGACTCGGTCCAATGTTCACTCGGATGATGCTATACTCCCGAGTGTCGACATTGGGCTGTAAGACTGTGTGAAACCAACATAACCGTTCCACTCACCCCCCAGTGGTGGTGGCGATAATGTGTTTTCCCCGCGAAAAAAAAAAAACATTGGCATTGCTTTGCTTACTCCCTACCGAACGAGCGTCGCTTTCGCTGCGTCGTCCGGGGAACCCCAATCCAAATGACCTCCCAAGAGGTCAAAGAGGGCCTCAGCGAAAGGGGCATCACAGCCCTAGAGGTGCATAGAATGCACCGTCAATCCCTTGCCTTCCGGCCGGGAATCCAATATGAGATGGTTCTCGCCATTTTCCGGTCCCCTTCTGACGTCAAGCGTCTCTTTGAGATTAAGGACATCTCGGGGCTAGGCGGCTTCACCGTCGAAGCCCCACACAGAGACACCCAGATGGGACTGTGTCGCAACTGCCAAAAATACGGCCACAACTCCCGTGGCTGTCGTCTCCCCACCGGGTGCGTTAAGTGTCTCGGCGAGCACGGCACATCCGAGTGCCCCCGCCCCAAAGATCGTTCCCAGTGCACAGAGCCGCCTTAGTGCACAAACTGTCGCCAGTCTGGCCATCCCGCGAATTATCGCGGATGCCCGCGGGCCCCCAAGAAAATAGCCAAGGCTCCTAAAGCTGCGGCCCCTCGGCCCCTCAGGCCCCCGCCTTCAAACTGGCACCTACGCCAGTGCGCAACCCATGGTTTCCTCCTATGGCATGCGCTGTTCCCCGTACGCAGGGCCCTAGCGGAGTCACTCCCACGACCCCGGCCGCATCGCAATCTCAACCGTCCCCTCCCTCTTCTCCCCCGGCTGCAGCTCCTTCTTCAAAGGCAGCTCAGCCCAAACCAAAGCCCACTTCCACCACTCCCCCTCAGTCGGTGACGGTGGCGGCGGCAACAAGCGACGTCTCAGTCGCCTTTTTGTTAGGCTCCCCGGAGATTATGAGTCTCCACGGCCAACTGGCCGAACGTTCCCGCCTTCTTACCCGCTCTGGGATAGAAGACCCCCGTCTCATCGCTGAAATCGCTTCCCAGAGGTCTGGAACGAGGCGGTTGTGATAGGTATCCACAAGCCGGGGAAACCCGCTTTCGAACCCGCCTCTTATAGGCCAATCAGTCTGCTCAGTACTCTGGGCAAAATCTACGAGCGGATGGTCATCGACCGCCTCAAAACCTCAAAATAGTTGCCCACAATCAAAATTTGATCCCTCCGGAACAGTTTGGTTTTCGCGCTAGACAAAGTTGTGTCAATCAGGTGCTCCGCATCACGGAGTACGTTCACGACCAATTTCGCAAAGGTATACCTACCAGTGCTATCTTCTTCGATATTGAAAAAGCATTCGACAGGGTGTGGCGCAACGGCTTACTTTTCAAGCTGTACACTCTCAACGTGCCCACACAACTCGTGCACATCATACGAGATTTCTTGTCGAATCGCGGTTTCAGATATCGCGTGGAGGGAACTCTCTCTTCCCGACACTCCATCACGGCCGGAGTCCCGCAAGGCTCCGCTCTGTCCCCTTTTCTTTTCTCGCTGTACACGAGCGACATCCCTAGACCGCAAAACGCCCATCTGGCACTATTCGCGGATGATACCGCAATCTACGCCTCACGTAGAGACCCCGACGAAGTGGTTCGCGTTTTGCAAACCGCCGCCGACGAACTCGGTAAGTGGTTCCGCAAATGGCGAATCACCGTCAATCCCACCAAAAGCCAGGCTATCCTATTCACTCGGAAAAGGAAAGTTCATGTGCCTCACTATTCAGTCCGCATGTCCGACCAGGTTATCCCCTGGAAGGACAACGCAAAATATTTAGGAGTGACCCTTGATCAGAGGTTGACCTTCATCCCAGACGTTAACGCGGTACGCGCGCAAGCCGCATTCGCGATGGGCCAATTGCACTGGCTTTTAAACCGGAACAGTAAAATGTCGATCCGCAACAAGATTAGGATCTTTACGACATGCATCCGACCTATCATGACGTACGCATCGCCCGTATTCGCCCATTTACCGCCTGCTGGTTTTCAGCGTATGCAGGTCTTACAAAATAAGATGCTCAGATATGCTCTTGGTGCCCCGTGGTACGTTCGCAACCGCAACCTCCACGTGGACACCAACATGCCGACCATCAGTCACTTTATGCATATGGCCAGCAGACGCTACTTCGATCGGGCGGTAAAGCACCCAAACACGCTTATCCGTAAAGCGTCTATATATACTCCATTTGATCGCGCCAAATGGAGACGACCGCGTTCAGTACTGACAGATCCAGAGGACGAAATCACTCTGGCCATTCGCGAAAAGATCGAGCATCAAAAGCTCACACACTCCACAAGACCGTTGTACCGTCCTCGCCGTCGAGGACCTCGTCGCGTTCCCCGTCACCCTGACCTCTCTTAGCAGTTCCGGCCCGCGTGCCGAAGACTACTAGCTACGATACCACTAAATAGGTTTAGGTTAAAGACCATCTTCCCCAAACGCTGATATCTTATCCTCTCAGTGGCCGCCCTGAGCCGAGGTTCGTGACTCGTTAGTGGGTCGCCCTCACCGTGGTCGCTTAAATTTTAAGGGTTGCGAGCGCCTTCTGCACTCACCGAAAAGACCGGTGTTCTTTCATAAGCCGACCCTCGTCAGGCTAGAAAGAGTAATGTCAGGAAAAAAAAAAAAAAGACACTTCGAGTCAGTTGGTCATTGCCTTCGTGCCGGTCGATCGCTTGGTGATTTTTTGTGAAAGTATTTCTGTAAAGTCAGTGGTACATATTTTTATTTGAATCAAAACCGTTACAGTTACATATATCAGAATTGGGATGTGTAATCGATGCCCATACATGAGGATTGTGTTCAATACATAGCTATGCTATGGGGTATGCTATATACCAATGCTACTGTGGAGAACGTTATGTGTACATGACTTCGAATGAAGAAGTGTTTACGGGCACCGTGATCGAACTGTTGGTGCTCAAATGTTTCAGTACGCGTGCCGCGTATAGCTTGGAAGCTGTTCCGAGGTGACCCGGACAGGATGACTGCGCGTGTGTCAACTAGCGCTAGATGCTAGCGGCTCCATTGCAGAGGATCGGTGACTCAGTGAAGTGTGGTATCGTATGACTCACAATTCTTGCTTGAGGGTTATGCTTTCCTTTATTTCTCCGTGATACCTGCAAATGGTGGGATCTCGTTTTGCCATGTGGTGGCTACTGGACGTAACGTCCAGGCCACTTCGCGAATGGAGTTTTTGTTGTAGCGATGAAAATTAATGGCTACTCGGAGAGTTTGATACGAGTCTTAATCAAAGGTAGGTCGGTCTTAATAGGCCGAACGTTATGTTACTGTTTTTCTGTGCTTACAGGAACCGGAGATCCGTTTGGTGTGTGCCCGGTGCGGAGTAGCGCACTAAGATGTGTAGATACGTGCTGTTCAAACCGCGGACAGACGCGGTCCGATCAGACAGGCGGCACGTAACTGCGCACTATGCACCACGGAACAGTCCATTCAAGCGCTGCGGAATTATGCGCTTCTTGCGCTGCGGAATTATGCGCTTCTTGCGCTACAGAATTGTTTGCGCTTTTGCGCTGCGGAATTATGCGCTCTATGCGATGCGGAATTATGCGCTTCTTGCGCTGCGAAATTGTTTGCGCATTTGCGCTACGGAATTATGCGCTCTATGCGCTGCGGAATTATGCGCTCTATGCGCTGCGGAATTGTTTACGCTTTTGCGCTGCCGAGTTGTTTGCGCTTTTGCGCTATGGAACGGTGCGCTTTTGCGCTACGGAACGGTGCGCTTTTGCGCTAAGGAACGGTGCACTTTTGCGCTACGGAACGGTGCGCTTTTGCGCTACGGAACGGTGTGCTTTTGCGCTACGGAACGGTGCGCTTTAAGCGCTGCGGAATGGCGCTCTCCAGTTGGAGTATCCTTGTCATAGTCCCGACATTGTGGCTATCTCGTGCCCCGACATTGTGGCACTCTGTCACGACATTGTCGTTTGTGGCAGTACGATTTTCGTAGCCCCGACATTGTGGCTATCTTGTGCCCCGACATTGTGGCACTCTCTAGTTTGTGGTAGTACGTTTTCTTATAGTCCCGAATTGTGGCTATCTCGTGCTCCGAATGTGGCACTGTTTATGATATTGCTGCTGTTCTCGGGGACCCTGCTAGTGGTTGCTAGACGTTCTTGTTTCAGAAATGATTGGGTTCCATAACTTAACCATTACTGATTCGAAATTGCTTGATTGTGTTACAATGGGTAACTAAAGTTAAAATGTTGTGGGTGATGAGTCAATCTGCTCCTGAAGGAACTCTCGTGGGCGCTGCAGTCCTTATTGACTGCTGCCATAACGAGGCTCACCATTCGTCTCGGTTTATTGAGAATCGTTTGTATTGTACTCAGTTTAGTAACTATTTGACAGCTGTGCCGTTGGAGAGACTAAAAAAAAGTACGTGATCGAGGACGATTACATTGTCAGGAAGGCTGTGTTAGAGCAAAAATATTTTTTGTGTGGGTATTAATGACATGATCTACAATTTTTTGCTATAAAAGCATAGAACGTTTGACAGTTTGAGTCAGTTGGTCATTGGCTTTATGCCGGTCGTTCGCTTGGTGATATTTTTTGTGAAAGTATTTCTGTAAAGTCAGTGGTACATGTTTTTATTTAAATCAAAACCGTTGCAGTTTCTAATACATGAATATAAGGAATAAGACAAAAAATTCAGCAGGAAAGAACGCGGTTCTTAACCATTTTTTTTTTAAATTGGTAGTGGGTTTGCATGTCTTACATCAATCAATCGGTAACGCACTCCACAATCGAATGGCTTGAATGGCAAAAGATTTGTCAATAAATGATGTAGAATGCGCCGGCATTTATAATATCACGTTCTTTGATGATCGCAAACGCTTGTCATGTGTGTCATCAAGAAATTCAAATCGAGATTTAAGAAGAAGGTCTGAGAGGATTAAAAATAATATTACAAAGCAAAGAAAGTATGTGGGCATTCCGGCAAAGCCGAATGGGTAACCACTTGAGCTTATTACGAAACTTGGAGACATGTTCGTATTTGCGAAGTCCAAATATAAAACGGATACATAATTTTTTAAGGCGCTCAAGTATATTAAGAATTGGTCGTGAGTGAGGTCTAGATAGCTGACATCTGCATAATCAAGGATGGGGAGAAGAAGGGATTGTGCAAGTGAAATTTTAGTGGTAGTAGGCAGAAAAAAAATTGCCGTCGCAATGATCCTGCTGATGCAAACAGTTTACGACTTATTTCCCGAACCTGCGGACCCCAAGAAAGAAATTTGTCCAAGTAGATGTCAAGGTTTTTGAGTGTCATTGAACGGGATGATGGTACCATCACAGGCCACAGGTGGTAGTAGCGCCCAGTTTAATTTGGATACCATTCTACGACTGCCAATTACAATGGCCTGCGTTTTAGATGGATTGACAGACAATCTACACTCCACTCACAAATGCACTCCATATCACAGTTAATGACCGTCATAGCCTCCGTCATCCCATCTAATGGTTCCTGAATATAAGTTTGGAGATCATCTGCATAAAGGTGGTAGGTAGAACGAAGTTGATAAGAAATAGGTTAATAAATACTGCAAAGAGGAGAGGAGACAGAACGCCGCCCTGTGGGACGCCAACCGTTGTAGTGCAATAAGAGGAAAAGGAGAATGCCCAAATCTGGTCCCACTCTTTAAAGGGAGTGTATGGCCTTGTGAAATGAATCATAATTAACGAAATATTTTTAGAAATTACTTCTACTTATTTGAAGGAAATCCTTTTCGGGGTTTATTTTTCAATAAAACAAGACGATTATGATTCCGTATCCGCCATTTTATTGACATCACCATTCGCGTTGAAAATATTGTTCACTTAGAGAATTGGATTAATTCTGTAAGATATTCATAATAATTCATTAAATGTTTTTAAAAATTACTTATATGTCTTCGATAGAAGTCCTTCTCTGGATATTATTTTACACTTTAATTAAACGATATTTGATTATATTTCCGCCATTTTTAATGTCCTAGACTCATGACTGCTGTTGACACTTGACAGCGGCATTCCCATCATTCAAAGTGCACTGTGCAATTCAATAACGTAGCATTACTAGGGTAAGTAATCAATATAGTTAAAACATCGATATTAATTGATTATCACAAAATATCGACATTGTTGAAAATATTTTTATATTACGGTCGTCGGTAATCATTGAATTACTAAAATAAAAGAGTATCATACAGAATTGTCTATATTATATTATATGGAAAAGGGATGGATCATTTATTATTTTGCTATTTCATACCGTTGTCATGGCCGATATTTGACATAACATTATCCTAATAAAATATTATATTAGGTATAACCAGGAAAATATTAAAATAGCGATGTTTTTATTTTTCATTATAATGATCGTCGATAATCGATATATTAAAATTAACGATATGCCAAGCCCTAGGGATAGCTAACTTTTTCATAGGTAACTTCAATACAAAAATGAAAACATGAAATTGTACGAAAACCCCACAATAAAATAGAATGATTGTTGTTTTAATGGGGCCTACGCTATTTGTTCTATTTTGTGTGTAATTTTCACTATCATACAAAATTAAATTATCCAGTCCAGACAAGTAAATGCGAAACCACGTGGTTGCAGTTGTAGATATGCTAAGTGAACGCAATATACCAAGCAAGACACCAAAATCAACAGTATTCAAGGCATAGCTGAAGTCAAGAGGAGCCAGAACTATCAGCTTACCCTCCTCCATGCCCTGTGTATTTAATGTGTTCAAAACTATTATGTATTGACTTGGATACACATTCATTTAATTGACCACCACCACCACCATACCAGCCATGCATTTAATTGACAAACACTCACGCCTTTTATCTCTGAGGGGGTAGGCAGAGGCGTAACTAGTGCATCCACTTTTCTCCGTGCGTATTCCGTCCAATGATGTGATAGGGGGCGAGCCTATCGGCATATCAGGCATAAATTCCAAACTCTGGGCTGATACTGAATTTAAAACCCAATATCACTTTGCCCGACCCGGAAATCAAACCCAAGCCCCAGTCCCACCGTAATACGACTACACCACTAAGGCAGTCTAACTTAACTGACATCTTTAGTTAAAAAGTACTACTTAAGTGATTAGTAGTAATACTGTATTCTTGTTGTCAGCTACGAAGCAGAATCAACGTGTTTACGGACACCATAAATAAGAAAAAAATATGTGTTTATGATAATATTGTGTTTCATTAAACATAACACTACATTACCTTTGTCCTTTCTAATCTTTTTCTTTTTGACGTTCAGTTTGGTGCTTAACTTCTTTAAAGGCAAATTGTCTTCAGAATCTGAACAATTTGATTGAGAACCATTATTGTCATCAGCGTCATTATCACAAGAACTTTTAGACTCATCTTGATTGCTATTATTTATACCACAAGAAGGCTTCCACCCTTCTTTATTACTAAAATCACAATTCTCTGTGATTTCTGGTTTAACATTAACAGTTGCACTTGGTAAATCAAGGGGTTTTGATATGTCCTCAATGCTGCAATTTGTAATATCGTCATCATTCAATATGCTCTGAGAACCCGCATTGAAATCTGGTGGTGCCTCTGGTGTATCTGAAAATATTTAAACAATCTTACTTCTTACTCTTTATTATAAATGCGAAAGTTGTGAAAATGTTTGGATGTTTGTTCGAAGTAAACTTGAAAACTAATTAACAGATTTTCATGAAAGGATTTGTCTAAAAACGGTCTTTAAATTCTAACCAAGATACTTTATATTATTATATATCTGAATAATACTCCCAAAAATCAGGCCTTTGCCATATATCGTATAATAAAATTATAAAGTCCTCCGATTTTGAGATTTGTATAATTTAATTTTACTTGAGAACTACACTTGATATGAAAAAAAAAAATTATAAATGGAGGGGTCCAAAATATTTCTTTAATGGATCTAGGATCCATATTTTTGACTCTATAATATCCATAAAGTTTGATCCTGGTTGCATTTTGAGGTCCAGCACCCATACAAAACATATACATAAGTGTTTAATCTTGAATTATGTGATGTTATTAATGTGATGGATATTATTTATTTGTTAAATATATTTTTTAATGAATGTTGTTAGAAACTATAGTAGGGCCAATTTAATAGATCACATTTGACATCTGCCAGTTATAGCTAAATAGTGATATGATCTGCTTACAACACATCGATTACATTAATTGAATCGATACGAACTTCAAACATCTGTGAATTGAATACAGTTATTGTGAAAAAGTACTTATAGGTACTGTTATTTTATTTAAGTTCCATTAAAAATCAAATATACTCGCGCGCGGACGTTTCTTATCGTTGGACGTGTAGCAGGTTTATTGCTTTGCGCACAACTAAACGAAACCGGTTTTGCACCGCGCGACTCGTCCCGACTGCGCTATTGTTCGAACGCATAATGTTGTTTACTAATGGATAGCGATGAAATACGAAATGTTATCGATTGTGATAATATGCATAGCTTAAGAAGGAGTAACAGAGAATCATCATGTAATATGGAAGACTTAATTCAAGTGAGAGAAGACATGGAAGAAGATAATATTATCAGTGGAGAAAGTATTTTACAAACGGGAGGTAACATGGAAGAAAGCAACGACCAATTAAATAAATCATCCAGTAAGCGAAATAGGACAGTAGATCATGACGAGATTTGGACAACCATAACAAGAAAGGGTAAACGTATTGCTCGAGCAGGAAAGACGACGGGGACTGTTAGAATTCCAGAAGATAAGATCGAAGTTAGCGTGACTAATACAGAGGTAATACCAAAACAATTTAAACTATCAAAAATTTTAATCACACAAGAGATTACCAACATCACACGCATTAAATATGTCAACCCCCACAAAATTTTAATCTCATTTAACAGTGAAGATAGCTGTGAAAAGTTAATTAATTCTACTTTTTTTAAAAACCTTGGTTATAAATTCCAAAAGACTTTAGAAATCAGCCAATCATATGGTGTGGTCAAAGATATTGACTTGGACCTCACGGAAGAGGAGATTATGACGGGATTGATCAGTGAAACTCAAATTATTGGAATAAAACGTCTCAAACGCAGAAATGCCATTGATGGGAAGTGGGAGCCATCGGAAGCTATACGTATATGTTTCGCAGGATCCTCGTTACCATCGTTTATATACATATTTAATACTCGAACTGAAATCACACCATACAAATATCCCATAACTCAATGCTCCCGCTGCTGGCGATTCGGACACACCATTAAACTGTGTCCTTCAAACAAGGTAATATGCCCAAAATGTACTAAAAATCACCCTAATTGTGACACTGTAGACTACAAATGCAATAATTGTGCTGGCAGGCATATGGTGTTAGCGAGAACATGTCCGGTATTCATGAAAGAAAAGAGGATTCGAGAGCTAATGTCGGAATTTAATTGTTCGTATAAAAGGGCATTAACTATGTACGTTCCGCCAGAGGATCCTATTCCTCTTGGGACCTATAGCAACAAGTCGCAGGAAATAATAAACATAGAGTTAGAAGAATATAATCCAATTGCTCCACTAGAAAATAGAAATATCTATGCAAATGTCGTAGAAGTTAGGCCCGAGGCAGAAAGGAAAACTAAGAAAAAGAAGAAGAAAAATAAAAATAAAAGCAGTAATATTAATCAGCAGGAGATAAGTACAGATAATCTTCAAGATTATATACCATCGGACAGTGAATGCACAGACAAAAATCCAGAAGACACTGATAGTGAAAGAGAATCGACTATAAAACGGAAGTTTAAGTGGAGGGAGATATATTCACAACTTAAAGCAAAAATAATAGATGATAAAATACCATGGGATAATAAGATTAAGGACAGTGTGAATATAATAGTTGAATGTATCATATCATTTATCATGCAATACGTATTAGACTTGCCTGTAATTTCGTTAATTAAACAATGGATCAAGACATTCATAAACCTTTAGAGATAAACTTACTTCAGTGGAACGCCCAAAGTCTACGACCTAAAGTTGTCATGTTCGAGGCCCTACTAAGCCAAGAGAAAATACACATAGCTATTATCAACGAGACATGGTTTGATCCTGGAAGTAGTTTTCACCTAAGTGGATATAATATCTTCAGGGAGGATCGTGATGATGGATACGGAGGAATAGCCATTCTGATTCATCGTTCTTTAAAAGCAAATCGCGGTCACGTAGATATTACAAACAAAGGAATACAGATCTTACATATTCAATTACATAACTGCGAGAATTTAGAGAACATCATCTCCGTGTACTGTCCATCATCAGTTCAGACAAATAAACGTGACTGGGATCAAATATTTTCCTTGAAGAAAGAAAAAACCATCATTACAGGCGACTTTAACGGGCATCATACAGATTGGTCGACCAAGACGGATTCAAGAGGCATTCAATTGTTCGACTCCCTATTTGATAATGATTACGTCATTCTTAATGATGGTACTCCTACACGTGTGAAACTTGTTGATGGTTTGTTTCAAAGAACATCTCCAGATATAACATTAACATCCCTAGACTTAGCCTTAAGATTTAACTGGCAAATAATGAACGAAAACCTAGGAAGTGACCACCTTATAATCAAAATTAAAATGGAAATAACTTCAAATTATTCTAGTAAAAGCAGACGAAATTATAAAAACGGAGATTGGGTAAAATATTGTAAAAAAATTGAGGAGTACATAGAACATTTTTATTTGAACGAAGACAATCAGAAAGCGTATAATGAGTTTATAGAATTAATTAATAGGGCTGCAGATGAAAGTATACCCATCATTAAGATATGTAATAATCCTACCCGTCTGCAAAAGTTTAAACCAAAACCATATTGGGGACCAGAGCTATCGCGAACAGTTGCAGAACGTCGGCTCGCACTTACGTCATTTAGAAAAAATCCCACGCCTCAAAACCTAGAAGCACTGAAGGATAAGATTAGAATTGCCCAAAGAACTATTCGGAATGCCAAATATACGACATGGAGGAACTTTTGCGATAGTACTGATAGCACGACATCTGTAACTGAAATGTGGAGACGGATGAAGTGGTTGAAAGGATATAAGACCCCTCGAAGCTCAGTAGACCCAGAAAAGATAGAACCTTTATTATGCCAACTGGCCCCAGATTATGTTACTCCATCTAAACCCATTTTTGTATCGGAAAATGAAAAACTGACGATGCCGATATCGGTCCAAGAACTGAATAACTGTATTAAGCAATCAGACACGGCACCTGGTAAAGACAATATAACATACTCTATGATAAGACATCTTCCAGAACGAGGTAAAATAACGCTGATTACGCTATATAACAGGTTTTTACTGTCAGGTTTTGTCCCCAAACAGTGGAAGAAGGTCAATGTAGTCCCGATACCAAAACCTGGCCGCGACGCTGGCACGGTATCGGATATCAGGCCAATATCTTTATTGTCATGTCCATGCAAAATTCTCCACACGATTATAACGCGTAGACTAGAATGGTTCCTTGAAAAAAGTAATCGATTTTCGAATGAGACTGTTGGCTTTCGTAGACAGCGATCTTGTGCAGATAGTTTATCTAGATTAGTTTCCCGCATCCAGATAGGATTCTCAAAAGGAATAAGTACATTGGGATGTTTTTTGGACATAGATAGTGCGTACAATAACGTAGACATATCAACGCTTTTAAAAATATTAGATGATCTTGGGGTGGGTACGACTTTATGCACGTATTTATGGGAGTTTTTACATGAAAGGCAATTGATAGTTCTGGTGAGCGATAATGTAGTGGTGAGTCGAGTAACGGGTACCGGAATCGCTCAAGGAGATCCTTTGTCCCCCCTATTGTTCAATGCCGCCACTTCAAGGATTTGCAACAGCATATCTAACGTTTTCATATCACAATATGCAGATGATTTTGTATTATATGTAAGCAGACCGTATATTTCCGATACGATCACCGAAATTAAAGTTGCTATAGAGATATTTCAAAGCCTCATAGAGGAATTAGGGTTACGGATTTCATTTGATAAAACAAAATTATGTTTATTTAGTCGAGGTAAAAATAAAACAAATGTTACTATGGACATCAATGGGTATAGACTTCAATTAGTTAATAATATTAAATATTTGGGAATGTGGTTGGACAGATCCTTGAAGTGGAAAAACCATATAAATGAAATTCAAAAAAAATGTTCAACATATTTAGGTGTGTTTAAGGTTTTAGCTGGTTCCAATTGGGGGATGCATCCAAAACATCTCCGTCGAATATATATTTCAACTATTCGTAGTAGGTTAGAATATAATTGTTATTTGTTTGACAATTATGCAAAGAGTCAGTTGTATAAGTTGGACAAAATTCAAAACTTATGCATGAGGGTAATCGGAGGATTTATTAAGACCACTCCCATACATGTAATGGAGAATGAGTTATGTTTGCAACCATTGCATATCCGACGACGATACTTGGCTAGCAAATATTACCTCAAGTGCAGTTCTGTAAAAGATAATATAACTATAGCCGTTTTGAATACATTGTCTGACTTATGCAATGATGTATACTGGAGAAATAAGAAGCTTCCTTTATTGGTGGAAACCCACAGATCTCTTTGTAAAACACCTGGTCATTCTAGTACTGGGTTGGACATATTTTCTCTAAGCACATGGCTTAGCTATATTGATTTATCTCAAATAATAATTTATGATATTGATGGCGTGAGTGTTCCGAAGCGTGTTATTGAAACGAGTAACTTAAGAAAAATCTGCACTGAGTATTTAACCAACAAGTATAGCACTTACTATCAACTTTTCACGGATGGGTCAAAGGATCGCTTATGTTCGGGAGCGGCTTTATTCGATTGCCACACAAATATTTCAATAAAGTTTAAAATAGATGTCAACATATCTATTATGTATTGCGAACTGATAGCCATTTCTGAAGCGCTTTCCTACGCATTATCAGTTGACAGTGACCGGGTTGTGATCTTCTCAGATTCGAAGAGTGCGCTATTACATTTGGCTCGGCTTCCCTCGAGGTTTCGAGGGTCCCCGATAGCCTTTGTTATCCTAAACACTATCAGTGAGCTAAGTAAAACAAATAAAACTATAATTATTCAATGGGTTCCATCTCATATTGGCATTATGGGCAATGAAAGAGCAGATGCGGCAGCAAAAATGGCTACAAGTGAAGGATGTATTTATACATGTTTGCCAATGTACACAGATCTCATACATATCATAAAGGAAAGGTGTAAAGACATGTGGCAAGAATACTTCGATGAGCGATCGCTTACAAAAGGGATATGGTATAAAACCATTCAAGCAGAGACTCTTCGTTACCCGTGGTTCCATGAAATGAAGGCACATAGGAAACATATTGTAACGTTATTGAGACTTCGGTCGGGGCATATACCATCTAATAAATTTGCAAACCTAATTGGCAAATCTGACACAGCCAATTGCCCTGATTGTAACATAATTGATGATATCCAACATGTGTTATGGGAATGCACCCGAAACGAGTCTCAACGACGACAGATATTAAACATTGAATTTAATATTGGAGTATGCAACAGTCTCCTGGCTGCTCCGTTTTCTGATGGAGCCAGGAACCTGTGTACAGTATACCATGCTAGAGATGTAAGTAATAGTTGAGAGATATTCATGTGCTATATTTGTTATTTATAAGTATTTACTTTTGTTATTCAACTACAGGACGACATCGTCAAAACTGACGAAGTTCCTTTAAAATAAAGATAAAAAAAAAAAAAAAAAATCAAATAAAAAAAAAACAATACCAAATCAATATCCCATTATTATTTTCTATCGTAAATTGAGATTTATACAGGGTCATTTTTACATTGCGTTACTAAATGAAACCACGTATTCATATTTACCTTTGCTATCATCTTGCAAAAAACCATCCACGAATAACTAATATTTTCGCCAAAAATCCCAGTTGTAGTTTTCAAATTTTTTCATAATTTTGTAGTTTAGTGCGAATATGGTGTGTGCGTAAGTGTATCTCGGACTGAAAGTGTATTGTTACTGCTGCGACGAATACTGTTAGAGCAGTAGTAGTGGCATCAGAGCGTGTCAACGAAAGTTTGTAAGAATGTATGGATGTTAGGATGTTTGTTCCTCTTTCACACAAAAACTACTGAACGGATTTTGATGAAATTTGGCACACGGATACATCATGTCCCGGATTAACACATAGGCTACTTTTTATCCCGGAAAAACTTTTTAACGCGGGCAGAGCCGCGGCCAAAAGCTAGTGTAACATAAATAAGTTTATTTCTATCTGATTATCTTTGTATTTTTTTTAGTTTATGAATAGAATAATATGTTTTATTATAATCACAATTTTGGTATTAATTAATAGTTAAACATTCCTTCAAAATTAATCATTGCATTCAATTTAACTTATCGATTGATCAATCTTTCTATTTTATGGGTAACGTCCGTAGCGTTTGAAAATAAAAAGGGTGCAGCGACCTAACCTTGTAACGACGTTCAGTGTTTTAGAACAAATATTGTTTATTATGTTTAGATTGGTATATCTCTCAAAATAAATCGTAAATTTGCCTTCTTCTGTCGTTATTACAATAAATAATAATAATAATAACGCTTTATTGCACACTCATTTACAAAAGAAAAAATAACTTAGACTAGAGAATAAAAAAAAAACATGATGGTACAAGAGGCGGTCTTGTCGCTTTAAGCGATTTCTGCCAGACAACCTTTGGATGGACAGAACACTAATTATAATGATAATTGATGATGGTGCACAAAAAAATACATAAATATACATATATACATATAAACACTATTCATAATATAATTATTAGGAAAGATAAATAAACATAATTACATACATACACACATACATATACATACTTAAATTATAATCATGAATTACACAATTAACCTCTTGCGTACATAGCCTCTGTCAACACGCGAAAATCGACCTACACGCACACACATAAGGCGCGTCAACACGCACACATATCGAGTTTGACAAGCTGTCAGACCGGCCCGATTGGGCCGGTCGGGGCTCGAGAGGTTATATAGCAGCGACTTCGTTTAAGATAAGGAAAGAAAGTGATTTTTTAAAAGCTTTTTAAACATATAGAGGGATTTTGCTTGCCTTATCGTAACAGGCAAACCGTTCCAGAGTCTAATGGCCTGTACTGTAAAAGATTTATCGTAGAAAGAGGAAGTATGTAAATATGTATTTTTAATTGAAAAACTTAAGTAATTGTGCACTTCTAACTTTGAAAAAATAAATAATATTGTGTTCCCTCATTACAAGGTTACGTTGTTAGATTTAGATGAAGTGTCAAACGTGATCTATTAAATTGGCCCTACTAGAAGTAAAAAGTAATGGAGGAGCAGTTAGTCCTAACTTCTAAATAATATCTAAGTGGCCAGGGGTGGCTGGAAATCAGCGCTGGATGAGTTTTACATCTTCCGACAGCAGTTAAGCTGAGCCACTTCCTTCTGTCATTATTTTTTTCTATTTTCTAAATTTTTCTCTGCTTGTTTCAAATTTTGTAACAATATTGATTTTGGAAATAAACATTATTATTATTATAATACTACTATAACATACCATGAAGTAGAGTTTCAGTGCAGGTACATGTTATGTATATAAGTATGATATATATGTAAGGGAATTATATTGAGTAAAACCTATTATATTGAGTAAAACCTCGTTATGACATTGATGACTGGTATAGGCTGGTTTGTCGAAGATTAAGTTGTCAATGTGAAACGTCATGTCTTTCTGTCAGTAGAACGCTTGATCGAGCGTAGTGTTGGTATTCTCTTTGTGATCGAGGCATAATTAGTTTCTCAAAGAACGTTATGGATACTACGGAAACTCTATCTCGAGACGGCGGCTGCGCCGGTTGTGCGCACTGATTGAAAATTACCGTTATGGCGGATATCAACGACGATGCGATTCTAAATCTGTCTGAATCCGCGACAGCAGCGGTGGGATCGCTTCCACAAAAATCCTGCGAGTCTACTGCAATGCCAGCTACTCAGAATCAAGGATATTTTACGCCGGGATATGAAACTACAGAAAATATGGAAGCAAGACCATTATTGTCTAAAGACGACCGACCTGTTGTGCCTTCACAAGAAACATGGGCGACATTTTTTCAAAATATGATGACGGGTCTCCAAAACACTAACCAGAGGCCCTCAACAAGTATCCCAGAACCGAGAAAACTTAAGATTATGGGACCAGGAATGCTGTATTCACTCATTTGAAAGGACGTGCAAAAATGTGGGCAATGCGGTCGTATCCTTTATGCCAGACTTGGGAGGAGTTAAAAGAGCGACTTACTTGACAATTTGCTGCAACAAAAAGGTTCCACCATCTGTTTCGTGACATGGTAGAGTACAATAGCGATCAGGCAGTAATAAACATCGAGTATTCAACTAACAAGTTGGCGCTCATACATCGCCTGGAGACCGGTTGGAGTAAGTCAAATAAAATTGAGGTAGTAATTACCAGTATTGTGGATGCTCAGGTACGTATTGAATTACTCAAAAATATCCTGACATATTTTGTGACACTTGATAGACATTTGAATACGTACCCTAACATTAAGAGTCATAAGAGACATTTTGAATAAAACTTGTAGTGATCCTGAACTTTCGTATTTTAAAAGATCTAAAATGAACGACAAGCCTATAGATCGACGATGTCATTATTGTAATAAAATTGGGCACTTGAAACGTCATTGCTTATTACTGCACAATAATATTCACAATACAATTGAGAGTAGGTATTGCCCATCCCCGGGCATCTACCGATACATCTGACGATAATCAGTTCAATGTTCTTATTGACACATACCTGAACATTCAAAAGCACATACCTACCACTGTGATGTATCTCTCACTTCCATACTCGTATTAACGATTTTTGACCCTAACAAACCAATTGAACTAATGCAAGTTCGATTGGATATGGTGCGATTTTATTCCGAAAGATGACATTAAACTTAAAGTCATTGCTTACTTCAGCTAGAGGACGACGAATGTGGAAAGCAGACACCACAGCTACGAGCTGGAGACTCTAGCGGTGTTTAAGGTGCTAAAACATTTTAGGCACTACATACTCGGCAGGGAATTCAAGGTCGTTAAACATTGTAACGCATTTAAGGCGTCCGGTCATAACCGCGAACTTTTGCCTCGCGTACACAGGTGATGGGCATATATGCAAACCTTTGATTTCGAAATAGACTATCGAAAGTTGAAAGAATGCCACACGTCGACTACCTTAGTCGAAACTCAATAAATTGTAAAGAGGTGAACGTTTCGCGTGTTAATGACGAATAGTTACAGGCCGAAAATAAAAGGGATTCCGATATCAAACGCATTATAGAATCCATTGAAAACGAGACAATTGACGCTCATCTTAGAGCATGATACATCTATAAAGATAACTTACTACATAAAAAATTTTCAAGTTAATGGCAAAACTTTAAGTAGATTAATAATTCCCAAAAACTTTCGTTGGCAAATAATTCAGGAATTTCATGATGAATTAAATCATCTAGGCCGGGATAAAACTTTATCTAAAGTAAGAGAACATTTTGGTTCCCCAATATGACTTCGTCTGTTAGAGCACATGTCGAACATTGTTTACCGTGTAAAATAAACAAGAACCCTTTTGGAACAAGGTAGTCCGCTTTACACCCCATACAGAAAATTGTGGAGTCCATTTCAGTTGTTAATGGGTTCAATCAAATTTTCACCTAAGTTATACTATCTCGCAACTAATTTGAATGTTCACAGTGAACAAGATCTGATGAAAATTAGACAGGAAGCTCAAGGTAGGATGGACGAGCAAGTATCGAAGGATAAGACATGCTATGATGCTAATAAAGCCAATATTCGTTCGTTCATTAAAGGTGATTTAGTTTTAGTCCAGAGAAATCTACGAAAAATTAATAAATTAACGGACACTCACACTCACGCCTGTTATCCCCGAAGGGGTGGGCAGAGGCGCAACTAGTGTAATAAATTAAGTAAAAAAAAAATAGTGGACATTGGAAAATAACTAAAATTAGTCTAAATGAACGTTATACGGTTAAGCTAATAGCTGGAGGACGTGGTCAGTATGTTTGTCATCAAAGATTACGAAGATATTCAGCTAGCCTATCAGCGCTGTCTGAATGTCTGAATCCTGTAGAATTCGAAGAAATAGATGATTAATTTTATAACATCGAATCATGGTAGCAATCTTTTGATGTGTTGATTAGTAATGCGAGTTCCTTAACTCTAAAATAATCGTTTCAAGATTTATTGAAATAGTGAATAGCTTGGTTTTGAGTTTGGTTTCGATGAAAATGTTTGTTTGTTACCTACTTTATTTGATTATAAAGTCCAGTTAATAAATGGCATGTAATTATTACTGTTGGTTGGAATGATCGTTTTTCATTCTGTTGAAGGACTGAACCCTTTAGTGTGATGAAACACTGAAAGCTTCAACGCTTTGCTGTTCAGATTATGCTGAAAGCTTTAACGCTTTGCTGTACGATTATGACGAAAGCTTCAACGCTTTGCAGTTCAGATTATGCTGAAAGCTTTAACGCTTTGCTGTACGGTTATATGCTGGAAGCTTCAACGGTTTGCAGTTCAGATTATGCTGAAAGCTTTAACGCTTTGCTGTACGGTTATATGCTGGAAGCTTTAACGCTTTGCTGTCAGGCTATGCTGAAAGATTTAACGATTTGCTGATAGGATTATGCTGAAAGCTTTAACGCTTTGCTGGTTATATTATGCTGAAAGCTTTAACGCTTTGCCGTTCGGATTATGCTGAAAGCTTTAACGCTTTGCTACGAGGTCATGTTGAAGGTTACAACGTTTTGCTGTGAAGTTTTAGCGCTGTGAAAATAATGCGTTACCAATGCTGAAAATTCAAACACTTTGTGGTACATTGGTACTTACGACTAATGAACCTTTCAACGCGAGAGCGCGTTGGTTGCCAGAATGGCCGTGTAAGGGAATTATATTGAGTAAAACCTATTATATTGAGTAAAACCTCGTTATGACATTGATGACTGGTATAGGCTGGTTTGTCGAAGATTAAGTTGTCAATGTGAAACGTCATGTCTTTCTGTCAGTAGAACGCTTGATCGAGCGTAGTGTTGGTATTCTCTTTGTGATCGAGGCATAATTAGTTTCTCAAAGAGCGTTATGGATACTACGGAAACTCTATCTCGAGACGGCGGCTGCGCCGGTTGTGCGCACTGATTGAAAATTACCGTTATGGCGGATATCAACGACGATGCGATTCTAAATCTGTCTGAATCCGCGACATATATTTCTTTTTATTTATATATATTATACAATATTAGTATGTACTTAATATATTTCGTAACCAATCATAATTATTCGTACGTTATTCCAAATTAATAATTATTTTTTTATAAACACCTTAACGTTGTAGGTATAAGTTTAAGTTTTAATATTGTTTATTAGTGATATAGTAAATAAGATCTAATTTTATGTTACCAAAGGAACTATTGCGTAAGTGTGGTTGAAGGAACCCCTGTGTGATCACACGGGACCCCACGACACAGGCTTGCCTAGTGTGGGGACCGTTGTTAATACACTTGTAGATTCAAGACTGTTAATCCATACTCTGTATTTTCTTTGTGGAAACATACTTTGTTATGAAATAAATATTTGTTCATTTTCATTTTTTTTTCATATAAATTGATATTCTTTATTATTATTATACACATTATTGTATATTGTCTAAAGCCATGGCCGAAATTCATCTACAAAGTAATTTTTGTTATAAAAAGCTATGACATCACTTACCAATTTCCTCCGGTTCTTTCTTCACTATAACATCTTCACATTTAATTTTTGTTTCTATTTCATTTTTGTCCCATATTCGCAAGAACTCCACGCGGCTTTTTGTCATTGTGCTTGTTAGGCCGTGTGCCTGCCTATTTATAAGGGTAAGTGATTGTGTATTCAGCTGCAAAAAATATCTTATACTGAATTGATATTATTCACTGTTTCTTGAAACAATTTCAGATTTTCTGTACCCTGAGAACGAGTTTACGCGATATCTTCTACTTAACGTAATGATTACACTTGAGTAAATTTTATTTATTTATTTGGGAAATTTACAGCGATCTTAATAAAAATTACAATTATCGTACCCCAACCCTTCAGACGTCCCACGCGTCTCCGGAAGGTACCGAGTCGGTACATATAAGCGCGATATTATTCTGCGGGGCGAGGGGAAAGAGCTCACGCCAGATCACGCCACCGATGCGCGAACGCGTCCTTCCCTCCCGCGCACGTGCCGCGAGCCCCGGCACGCCCGGTGGGCCGCTAGTCCGACCTTCGACACGGTGCGCGAAGGTTATGTTTTAATGTTTTTTTTATATAACGCCAAATGTAATAATAGTGAGCCAAATATAAAAATAGTGAAACCAGAAAAATGCCTTTTTGCTATTACCCACGCCGAAACAATTTAATTACTTAATATAACAATATGGCCAATTACAAATTTCCACATACTCTCTTCAGTCGGCCCCTCATTACTGAGGATCGTGATCCCGTCCAACGTCAAAGCTATGAATATCATTAATGCAAAATGTTCATTAGCATCGTGTGAATGTGTATCAGCGCGTATACGCGCGCGTGTTTCTCATTTGTGTGTGTGTGTGTGTGTGTGTGTGTGTGTGTGTGTGTGCGTGTGTGTGTCTGTGTGTGTGAGTGGGCTTAGGTGTGTAGGAGTAAATACCTGTTACCCTCAGTCCTCAAACTGAACCATTTTAATTGGAAAACTTCCTATTACACGTACGCGGTAGGCGAACTAGGGTGGAATTTTGCCTATACTTTGTGCGACAGAGTGGAGCGTTAAGTAGGCAAGTGTGCCGAGTGCGACGTCGATTCAATTCAAATTCAATTCAAATCATTTATTCAGTAATTAGGCCCCTAAGGGCACTTTTACACGTCATTTTTCATTTTTCACAATGTTGTAATACTAAAAGATTCTACCGGTGCTTCGGAAAAGCCCACTGACCTGAGAAGAAGCACCAAGAAACTCAGCGTAGGTCTTTTATATTTTTTTTTAAATATATATATATATTTTACAATTTGAAAATCACAATATTACTTCAATTTTAAAGATGGATATTAAATGCGAAAATTAACTGAGAGTACCTAAGTGAAACAACCACCTACATGTTTAATTTTAAGTAAAAAAAAAAAGTCAACCATCAAACAGAGCAGACCAGTCCACACAAGCAGCACTCGTTCACGAGTATGACGTATGTGCCAGCCATCGGCCTCCTCAACCATGTTACAGGGAAGTGACCGACCCGGCACACGACGCCGCCGCGAGCACAGGCGTTAAATGCAGGTACTGCTATACGCAATTCATTCACTATAGGTGGACAATCTATGCGATTGTGAAAAATGTCGTGAAGGAACATCATATCGGATATGACACGCCGCTGTGCCAAAGAGGACATATTAAAATTTGTACAACCTTCCATGTACTTTGTATATTGTTTATCTGGCCTCCAGTTTAGGTATTTAATTAATTTTTACTGACTTATTTCAATGCGCTGGATATAGGTAGGGCTGCCATCATCTAAATTGCCGACGTCGGATAAGCACGACAAAAATCCGGGACATTTGGGCAAAATATAGGTCTTTCCCCGGACACCTCTGAAAAAATATGCCGTCTTGAATGCGGGGAAATGCATGAATTTTTAACTAAGATTTATTTCAAATTTGTCGCTCATCTATAAAAAAATGGATTTCCCCTGACAACAAAAGTGTCCGGGTTTTGCCCGGACAATTTTTAAAACCCCTGCCAGACGGCCCCCGGACGCCCTTCAAACTAGGACAAATCCGGGGAAATCCGGACGGATGGCAGCCCTAGATATAGGTAATGTATTGGGGATATCATATAATACTTGTTTATTCAAGCGAGCTTCGGACATAAGCATTGAAAACTGTACATAAACAGGATAGGTCAGATATAGGTTTGCTAAGTACGAATCACTAAACATAGATTTTTGTGTGCCTTATTTGTTATAATATCTAATGTGTTCGGCCATAGTTAGTTTTGAATCAAGGTTTTTTTTTTTTTTTTTTAAATGCCATCTTCGGCGCATTAGGGACGGCTGCGGGCTTCCTCCGACTCACGTCTAAGTTGTCGTCCGCAACCGCCCCTGCACGTACCGCTGTTGCGGTCCTTTTCCTGTTGCGGGGGCTCAGAAGCCCCCGAAACACCGTACCGTGTCCTCCTTTTGGTGTACGAGGCAGCGTGAGACACGCTGCCTCGGACATGTCCATCACGGGGGTCACAAAAGTTGGCTAGACTAATGGGTGGGCGGCACGTCCCGCCCACCCGTGACCCCCGGAGGCCCCTATTAGTCGCCTTTTACGACAGGCAGGGGATACCGTGGTGGAATTCTCCAAACGCCCCCAATCCACAGGGCGGGAGACGTCGGTCAGTCGTCCACCCGACGCCTCCTACGTCTCTGGAAATATTAATTGTCCACTTCCCTCCATAGCAAAGCGGCAGACAAAAATAATGAACTAAGGAGGTATTCTAACCTCAAGTTTAGAGACGTTTACAACTAGAAAAGCCAGTTGTAAAGCACCACGGACAAAATTCAATGAAAGGGTCCTATCATATGAGCTGTCAAATTTGATTCCAATAATAGGTATGGCAAAAACGCCGGAAAGCACGGAAATTCCGTCTAGTCTCCACAAGGTCCATGTAGTATACAACCCCAGATGTTACTTGCATACTATCCAGCATGATGTTGCGCTCATCATGCCAAAGACCACACTCCCAAAGTACGTGATGTGCAGACTGTTCATACACGTAACCAGGTGTAGAGCATGGGCACACAGGAGAGTCAACCAACCTAAATGAAAATAGTTTGCCCTTAAAATTACCGTGGCCGGTAAGAAATTGCGATACACAATGATCAATTTCTAGCCAAGTTTTATTTAGGCGATCGCGAACGCATGGAAAGTATTTATATAAATGACGCCCTTTCGAGGATACATCCCATCTATATTGCCATTCGTTTAAAAGCTCATTGTGTACATCAGTGTGCGGTTTAAATAATCTGTTGGTTCTTAAGAGCTCACGTGACGTAAGAAACCGTTTGTCCATATCCTCTCTGGTGGAGTAATACATAGCGGCACGACGCTGTACCTCCAAATCGACTGGAAGTACGCCCGCAAGGACAGGCAAAGCTTCCGTACTAACAGTTCTATACGCCTTACACAAGAATATCAACGCCAGACGTTGACTCTGGAGCAGTTTTCTGCGCACAGCACCGATAGTAGCCCTATCGGCCCATACAGGTGATCCGTATGTAATACATGCTAAGTAAGTCGCTCCATAAATGACTTTGAGTGTAGTGAAAGATAGTCCCCACGTAGAAGTCGATACTCTTGTCAAAGCGTAAAAGTTCCTTTTTGACTTTTCTCCAACGTTTCTTATATGTTCCACAAAAGAAAAATTTCTCTCTAAGATTAACCCTAAATAACAAACCGATTCTTTTCTCTTGACAGTGACGTTATTAAATTTAATTCGTGGCGTTGATTTTAATATTCCTTTTAAAAGCAATTGGAACGTTTTCTGCGGTGCAAAGGTAAGGCGGTTTCTTACACCCCATTCAGATATCAATTGTAAAGACGTCTCCGCCAAGCTTTCTAGCCCCGATCTACTATTTGACTCTATGAGTAATAGTCCGTCATCCGCATATCCGGTCAAAGTGCACCCCACAGGTAAAGGAATCGAAAGAAAATCATCGAAGCCCAAATTCCATAAATAAGGACCTACAACCGAACCTTGTGGACATCCCATCGTCAGCGGCTTCGACACGGCGTGGTGGCCAAGTTTCAGTTTAGTTGTTCCGTACGAGAAGTATGTGTAAATATGTGTGTTTCAGGTCACCAGGTTCTCACTACTTTGACGTACAATAACAATAACAGTCATGTTAAAGGATGTACTACATTTAAGGCTGCCATATCCCAAAACACCTTCTTTTCTATTCAATTTTAAACCAAGAAATAATCAACATTTCGGTCTGAGAAAAATACCGTAAAACGTTCCTAATTTGCTCCTATAGGGTTAATTATGCTCCAATTTCCTAAAATGTTTTAAGAGCGTATACGCTGTATGGCTCAAAAACACTACTCTTTGAATCAGTTAAAACCCATCAAAACATTATTTAAAAAGCATATTAATTAGTAATCATTTTAGAAAATGTTGTCGTCCAACAAGTGAATTAAGAAAATTTTTAGATTTATAGAGTATTTGTGAATTCTATAATGATTACTGAACAGAGGTTTCCTTATTTTCGCTTCGAGCGTCAATTTAGAAGCTCAAAATATATCAAATCACTAAACAAAATAATAATAAAAAAATATCGTCCAACTAAAAAGATCCTTAGGAAACAATTGAATTAGGAAAAAATATCATTTTATGTTTAATTCATGAGAAATAAAAATTCAAACAATGCGAAATTATTCAGAAATGTTGGTCAAGAAAATGATTTTTTTTACCAATATATCCTACTTAATTTAATGTAATTTTGGATTACTATAATAGAAGAACATCTCCTTAAAAACCAACATTTAAAAAATTTCAACAAAATTACTTCCATTATTTTTTATAAATATTTTAAAACCACTATAAAACTCAACGCGCATATCGCTTCAAATTAGTCCGCCGCGAGGCTTTCTAGAGAGAGGACATGTCGCTCGTCGCTCCGGTCTGGCCACAGTTGACCTTTGCCGTGCGTAGTAAAAATAGTCACGTCTGTATTGCGATCGGCACATTTTAGTACTTGGGTAAATATTTTTTATTTTATTGATGGTGACAATAACTTTTTAGTACTATAAGTTATTGTGTTAATACTATAAGTTATGTTTCAGACACCATGGGAAATAAAGCAAAGCCATTTCTATAGTCCGGTCAAATTAGACAAAAAATAAGAGTAATCAGTAAGATTGTTTAAAATATGATTAGAAATAAAATTTGAAAGTTTCCCATCTTTCCCCTGTATGGATTTTTTTTATTCAAGGTCAAAGATCCTTAGAATGAGTTTTTCGCGATTTTCAACAAAACTGTAAGTTTTATCATAAAAATACTTCATACAAAAATTGTAGATCATAAAATGATCTACAAAAAATGTGCCAATACTTTTTTTCTACGAGCCGCCGTTTTTGAGATATAATGATTCGAAAAGTTGTAATCGTCATAATATGCATGAGTACGCCACGTATATACATCTCTATAGTTGTAATATATGTTAAAATATAGAGCAATTCAATTTGACAAATGCAACTATTGTTGTTGGTGAAGATGTAGACTTACTCGCTTGACTCACTGCTCGAATTCCAACTGAAAAAACTATTTTCTTCTCAAAACTAGGAAAAGCTCAACATCAACCAGAAATATATCAAAAAGTTTATCTACTTTTGCAAAGTGTCAGAATCATGTACTATTTGTACACGCAATAATTGGCTGTGATACGACATCTGCATTTTACAGGAGGGGTAAAATGACAGTTTTCAAAATGTTTGAAAAACAAAATTTAGTTCAATTTGCTGAAGTTTTTAAATATAGTAATTCAACTCGACAAGAAATTATCACTAACTGCATTCGCTTTCTTCTTTCTATGTACGGAGCTCCTAAAAAACTACCTGCTTAGATAAGTATAGATATGCATTTTTTTTTCGCGGGGAAAAAAACGCGTTATCGCTATCACCACTGGGGGGTGAGTGGGTCGGTTATGTTGGTTTCACACAGTCTTACAGCCCAATGCCGACACTCGGGAGTATAGCATCATCCGAGCGAGTATTGGACCGAGTCCTTAACACTATGTACACCCTACATTAGCATACCAACTAAAACCCGCGGTGGCCTTCTTCGGCGCATACGAGACGGCCCCAGGGTATCTTGTTGCACTAAGATAGTTGCACGGGACCGTCCCTGCGCGATGCCGTTGCGGCCCTTCTCTAAACAAGGGGGCTAAGATGCCCCCACACTCTAAAAGACCCCTTTGGCGTCTACGACAACGCATTGTGGTCCACCTCGGTGTCGCTTAAATTGGACTGAGCAGCCCCCCGCTGCTCACCCCGCGACTCTCTTGAAGCCCCATTTAGTCGCCTCTTACGACAGGCAGGGAATACCGTGGCGGAACTCTCTAAATGCCCCCAAACCACTGGGCACGAGGCACCGGTTAGTCGTCCACCCGGCGCCTCCTACGTCTCCTCTAGCTGCGGGCGGGATCGTTCTGCTCACGATCCCGCCCGGCGCTCTCCTTCCGCAAGATGACGTACTCGCAGAAGGAGACCATCGCTCACCAAGACCTCCAGCCGCCAACCATGGCAGATACCACGTCCGGCAGCAAGAGATCTCCTCCGACGACTGCTCTAAGAGCGCTGCGTTGTAGATCCCAGACTGGGCACTCCTTGAGAGTGTGTTGGACCGTGTCTTCACGGCCGTTGCCACAGTGGTGGCACACGGCGGACTCTTCTTTTCCGACCCGACACAGGAACGAGCCAAAACACCCGTGGCCCGTCAGTACCTGTGTCAGACGGAATGTCGGCGCGCCATGGCGCCTGTCAAGCCACCTTAAGAAGACAGGTCGCACTGCCGTGACGGTCCTCAAGCCCGCATTTGGGCTCTCCAGCCTGGTATGCCACTCCTCCAGGGCGGCGCTGCGGATAGAGGCCAATTGGGCCTTGACCTCCCTGGTGGCCAGTCTCTGCTCGAGAGAGTATAAATATGCATGTTTCGTTAAAAATACCAAAAGTAAAACAAGTACAATTAGCTTGTCTTCCTCCAACCTCAGTTGCTGCTTATCAACATCTTATTCGGGTATATTACCAAGTTCAAGTGTGGCTTGGTTATCAGCTAGACCCTACAGACTGGGGTTGGAAGTTGGTCAACAATTCATTACAACTAGTCCAAATTTTTCTTCCACCTGCGCCGGAAAAACTGCTGAACACATTTTTTTGCAACTACAAAAAGGGGTGCAGTGCTAAATGTGGTTGCAAAAAAGTCTGACTGTTTTGTTCTCTGGCATGTACACATTGTCAAGGCTGGTCATGTTCTAATATTGAATCACTAGCAGTGGAGGATCCGTTTGATTCAAAGACGTGATTTACCCGTAGGCCAAATTTCATCGAAATCCGTTCATTAGTTTTTGGGTGAAAGAGTAACAAATGTCCATTCATCCATACACACATTCTTACAAACCTTCGCGTTTATAATATTAGTAGGACTAGTAGGAAGAACACCTTTGTTTAAATTTGGTCGTACTAAATTGTAACGTCTACGGAGTTCCAGTGCCAGTCTTTCGGCTTCATCATCAGGCCCACTTCACTAAATGGTAAGTACTTTACATATACATATACACTCACGCCTGTTATCCCCGCCATATCAGGCACAAATTCCAGACTCCGAGCTGATACTGAATAGAAAAACTCAATATCACTTTGCCCGACCCGGGGATCGAACCCGAGACCTCAGCTTTGTAGTCGTACTGTAATACAACTATGCCACCGAGGCAGTCCGGTAAGTACTTTCTGAATGCAAATACTTCACTTTTGCGTAAAAGTAACAAAGTTTGTAAAATTGCCCTTAACATGTGTTATGTATAAATTTTAATAAAACAAGGTGATACGTATAAATTGTTTCATTTACAAATAAAAAAAATCTTCATTTATCATACCGGGTGGAAGGGAAACGCTCTCGGAAACGAATACAGATGATAGTATTGGTGATTCCTGACGTGATGGCACTAAAAAAATCGCGATCGCATTGTTACAATTTTAGTAGGATTTTCTCAAATTTCTGTACAGCTGTATGAATTTTCATGTATGAATAGACAAATCAAACTATTATTCTGAAAAACATAGTAAAAAAGGTCAATATTTCAAAAAAATCGTAATGAAACACGTACATCAGCTGACGGGTTAATGACCGCGGGCCGGTGCCGGCGCAGCGCGGCGGCCGCCCAGTTTTTTGTACGCTTTACATTGCGCGCGCATGAATTACGGAAATACTAAAATCGTAAGTATTATCACTTAGCTTTGCAAATGAATATAGTTTTTCGTTAATGTTATGGTTCTTCTCTCTTACCGTTCCGGTATAGAGAGCGTTTCCCTTCCACCCAGTATATCGAAAAATCATAAGTTACATTCTAATTAAATATTAAAACCGAAGCATCAAATTGGTTGGTCTGAATATAAATATAGCCGACGCGCCATCTCTACGCACACAACTACGCGCGCTTCTGTGTGAGTGAAATTTGCGAAGAATTACCTATAGTCGACGTTCCGCGCAGCACGTAAACGCTCTTAACTCTTAATATGTCCAAATCGTTGCAACATTTCTTTTAATTGTGAACGCACCCGAAACATTTTACTTATAAGTGGAACACTGAACTGGCAAATTATCCATTCGCCATTTTTTTTTGATGTCAGGTACAGTTGTAGGGCAAACATCAAAAGTTATCTTTTTTTTTAATACGAAAAAGTCACTTCCATCTTGAAATCTGCATGGCGCATTAAGGTAATTATGTTCTAATGTTATTATGTATATAATTAGGTAAACGAATATGTAAATATTTCATGGAATTGCTGAGTTGGTCATCATTTAACCACACCTTTTGGCGTGCTCATATTTTTTTTCGTACTATGGGGTAACTTTGCACCTGAGGTAAACCCAAAAATAAGCCTTTAAAAAGTAAATAGTTTATTCATGGTAAGTGGTTATTAATACATTTTTTATCTAGGAAATTGTTACCTATTTATTTTCAGCAAAGATGCTAAGAAACTACACTCATTTGCAAAAAAAACGGGCGGTTTGGATTTTAATTTTTTTTTTTAAAAATACGGTACCAAAATGATTTCAATCATTTGTACATGTTACTGGCCGGTTTTAAAAATGCCGTGGTGTTTAAAACAGTACGTTCTAAATTAAAATTTTCGTTTGATGCTCGTTTTTACAGAAAACCACTTTTTATCCTACATTTTTGGTGCGAAGTTCCAAAAGATAATATCGGTTTTCATAACTTTTAGTCAATTTTTATGAATTTATTTCATATTCTTAATTGTCAAAGCTTCATTTATTGATGTTTAGCTGTCTCAATAATGTTAGAGAAAGTGGTAAAAGCTACCAAAATTATTGCGCTGCTCGAAGAGGGCTGCAGCCAATGCTTCGTGGCTCAGAGGCTAAGTGTGAGTAGCTCGACGGTTCAAAGGACCTGGCAGCGGTATCAAGACACCGGTTCCGTCGAGAGAAGGCCTGGTTCTGGAAGAAAACCATGTACCCAACCACGGGATGATCGTTTTCTTGTGAGTCACGCATTGAGAAATCGCAAGTCTTCGTATGTGGACCTTAAGAACAACCTCGAAGAAGTAAGAAATGTGCATATTAGTCTATGGACGGTCAGGAGGAGGCTGCTCGCGGCCAATATACGCAGTCATCGCCCGGCCCGCGGCCCTAAGTTACTCCGTGAGCACAGAGTTGCCAGGCTTAGGTTTGCTCGAAATTGTGAGTCATGGACTCAAGAAGACTGGAATAGGGTATTGTTCTCCGATGAAGCCAGGATATCTCTGTTCGGTGAAGATCGACGTCGGCGAGTGCTACGAAGACGAGGAGAACGCTTTGCAGAAGCTTGGATCGTACAGAGTTAGTCTTCATTGAAAACGGCTCACTGACTGGACATCGATACATAACGGAAGTTCTTATTCCTCATGCATAACCCGCATTGGCCGCTTTAGGAGAAGACTCAATTTTTATGGACGACAACGCTCGCGCCCACCGGTCTGGCGATGTGGAAGCGTATGTGCAAGAGGTCGGCATTCGTCGTTTGGATTGGCCAGCTCGAAGTCCCGACCTCAATCCTATAGAGCATGTCTGGGACGTTCTGAAACGACGCGTGAGATCAGTACAACCGGCTCCGCAAACCATCAGAGAGCTGAAGAATGTGATTACCGCGGAGTGGGAACGTATTCCGCAAGCAAGTATCCGGGATATCCTCGCTAGCATACCCAGACCACTCGATACTAAACATTAATCTGCTTTTACTTTATTAAAGAAAAAACAAACAAAAATCTTTGTTAACTTTTACTTCACGAGCATATGCACTACTAGCGAGCATACACTACTAGTGAACTTTAGCATTAAAACCCATAAATTTTATCAAAATTTTATGATAATACTGACGAAAACGATTATTTGCTTATTAATTTACAAAATTGTGAAAGTAAAACTACCTATAATTATCAAACAAACCAATAGTAACATTTGAAATGGTTCGTTGCTTAGGTGCCCGTTTTTTTTGCAAATGAGTTTATATAAAAACATATAGGGTCGAAAAATTACAGCTCCGAAACTCTAAAACAATGTTTGGCTTCCGTAGGAAATGAATTAACGCAAAGAAAAGCCAGTGACAAGTATGGCATCCCACGCAGAACCATTATTAATCAGCTCCTCATCCTACTCCTATGAACTAAAATGCCATCTCGACCTCCAGGCTCTCCAACAACATTTTCAAGTGAAGAAGAAGCCTTATTTGTCAACTGCAACTTTGTAACCAAAGTTACTAATGAAGTTAGCTGTGCCTATTATAATTTAAGAATATAAAAAAGCCAATGAAACAAAGTGATTTTGTAACTTAATTTAAGAATGTAACATTATTTCTTTAAAAACACGGTTTGTTTTAATTTTACCCAATTTTCGCTAATTAATACTATCAAAAATAGTAAAGCGTAATAGCACTGGAGCATAGTTTGAATAAGGAAAGCATAACTATGCTCAAAAAGCTTCTTCAATAGAGATTCCTTGTGAAATATGCCCAGGAGCAAAGTTACCCATGACCATGGGTAATTTTGCTCCTTATTAATAGTTTTACATATGTAATGAAATACTTAATTACGCTGAATTAATTTTAAAAATAAGTTAGATAACATGTTATTCTTTAAATTAATACATCTGGGTATACTTCACAAATAATAGTTTAAACAGTATTCATAATTCCCTTTTTTTGGAGCAAATATTGGAGCAAAGTAGGACCATTTTACGGTATGTGTTATAGTTAAATAATCATTCTACATTGATGTGGATTCCAAAACACGATACTTACAACTTCGCTCGATCATAAAAAATCACGAAAACAGAGAAAATTCGGATTTTATTTTTAAAAATTAATTATAGTATATTAATCAATTACTTTAAAAATATAAGTCAATAAAAGGGTAATAACATTTAGCAGATTGCTATGCAAAAAAATTTTCACAAAAGTAATTCGCACTTTTCAAAATTCAAAAAAACACGAATTTTTTAACAATTCCGCACAACGCGTCTCGTTTCAGATGCGCCCGAGGCGCCGTGGAGGTCGGACCTACGTCAATTTTTCGCGCTTGCTGCCACTAATTTATCGAAGTATTTGACAGCTTTTGTTTATAGTTGGACCGCGTTATGTAGAAAAGGAACCAACTACTTTTGAACAACAATTATGGATTCTTATTTGTAATAGATGGATTTTTCTATGAATCTTTCCTATTCTTTTTCTTTCTTCTTTAAACACGTTGTCATACTTGTTTCAACTTTTGTTTGTTTTTGCTGAATAGTAAAGGATCACATTTGAATTTATTGCGTGTAAAATTGTAAAATAATATATTTGCATAATTTGTGGATAATATTTTGGCACAATACCTCCAAAGGAAAATAATGTAATTAAAAAAAATGTACTTTATTGTAAAAAAAAGCGTGGGGTGCATGGTGCCAATAGATATAAATATTTTATTGAAAGATAATATGAGTAAAAGGATTATCATTTTGATAATATCTTAAAAAGCACCCCACGCTTTTTTTTACAATAAATGTGCAGGACGCATATTCTCGAAGAGAGAACAACGTAAAGTGCATACCGCGCATGCGCGATTACGTAATAGAACTCGGACCTCTCAGTGACGTCATAGACTTTAGTGAGTGATCTTAGTGAAAAAATCGTGTTATCGTTAGGGTCATTGAACGCTTATAACTCACCCGGTATGAACTGTTTAGTGTTTCATTCGGTGTCATAGTGTAGGTTAGGACCTTGCCTACCCCGCTGCGGTAGCGGGATGAACGTGTGTATAAAGTCTGAATAGTTATTTTTAGAAATGTTGCTTGTGTGCATCGTTTGTGTTAAACTTAGAGTAAGTAAATCACGATAACTTTCTTTGTAATGCACATAAGGTTGTTTTATGATGTTTAATATATAGAGTCACTTAGTGTCTATGTACCAAGACACTTATAGTTTAGGCATATAGATTTAACTTAGGCGCGAATTGAAAATAAGTGTAATCTTGAAAGTGAAAAAGAGGTCCTAGAAAGAGGGAAGGCCCTCTTAGTGCTCCGTACGGTATAGCCGCGGAGTACTTAAGCTAATTTGTTTTTTTGTATTTTTGAGTTAAAACGTGTTAGGAGTTTTTGTTTAATAGAAATAGTTCGGGACATCAAGAAAGAAAACAGCAAGTAGTCGGCAAGAAAGAAGAAGTCTGCAAGTTTGAAGAGGAAAAAGGCGCTTATGCAGAGTGGACCATCCTTCCTCATCAGCTGTGGCACGGTGCTACGAGGACGACTTCCAGCTACGTCGCATAGCTACGGCGTAGCAACGAGAGACTACGCGCCGAATATTAACGCCGGGAGAATTTGGCTACCGTTGTGGCTGAACTTTGTAACTTTCGATTCAGTGTGTGAAATAAACGCTATTTCCCGATTTTTCGCCTTTGTTACTTTGTCACTGGTATCGCCATATTCCCACTCACGCAATCCAGCACACACACAACACATTGCGGGGTGTTGGCCCAGTCTGAGCCCCGCACAATAAAATAAGTACATCTTTTTCTTATTTGCACTATTCTTAATTCAAATTTATTTTCTATTTTTAGTTGCATTTCCTATAAAGCATGTTTTTTAGTTTTTTTTCTAACTGTTATTTATTTTTCATTTTTTAAGCTTGTTCTACTATTGTCCAACAGATGTCACTAAAAACAAGTAAGTTTTTTTTATACATAAGAGTAGCCAGTTTAGTTATAACTCTACTATGGTCCAACAGATGTCAAAAAAAAATGAGCTATCATTTACTCATTCATTTTGAATATTTATTCATTATTAGTTGGATTTTCTATAAAATAGTGTTTTTTGTTTAAAAGAATGAGTTGTCTTCGGTTCTTGATAAATATGCCAAATTTTCATCCGACGTTTTGAAGGCGGTCAAAATCATGTTCAAAGTTTCCGTTACATAGATACATTTAAATGTACGTTACATAGCTTAATTTAAATTTATTTTCTATTTTTAGTTGGATTTTCTATAAGGCTTGTTTTTTTGTTTTTTTATTTGCTATTTAATATTATGGATAGAATATCATAGTACAGAATAACACAAAGCCAGCTACCTTATTATTGATACAAGTAAATCCCAATCATTGCGATATCAATGTCGATATTTTTTAGTTCTTCATTTGGTCCAGTAGCCCACATTTTCTTGAAAAAATCCCGGTTTGGGTCCCCTACATTAAGTATCTGCTTATAAATATGCATACGAGCTCTACAGACCCTGGAGGTATCGGTATAGGCTTCTTTGTGTAACATCTATAAAGCAGTACTAGAACCTGGTGTGTATGTACATAGAAAGAAAAAATAAATAAAGGGACGACTAAATAAGAGTAATAGAACACAAATCACCGTTTTTTTATTTCATTCTTTTCTCGTTGTTTGTCTGCGTATCTGTTTTTATGTTTATTTGTTAGCGCACATCTCCGACACTACTAAACGGATATCTATGAAATGGTATGGAGATAGCTTGAGTCCCTGGATAGAGCATAGGTATAGCATACTTTTTAACCTATAAAAAATATTTTATGCGGGCGACGCTGCCAGGAAACAACAATAAAATAGTATGAGTGACAATAGTACATACTAATACAAAATAATAAGTTATTTTCAGGATTTTACGGCAATTTGGACTTGACTACAATTTATATGAAGACCATACTATTATGATTTGAAAAAATACTGTCCGACATATTTATAGGTATATATATAGAGTAAATTTTTCAGATGGGACAGCAAAGTCAATATTTTCTATTATGAACCACAGTTCAAACTTTAAAGTAGGTAGTAAACAAATACGAAAATATCATTTAAAAAATCGCGATAAAATAAAAAAGTTTTATTTCAATGTCTTACCAAGTTTTTTTGTATGTCGGGTAATTCCTTTTTATTGATCTCATTGAGGGTGTCTGAATATATAACGTCGCGTAAGATAAAATAATAACCGTGAAAAATCCATTTGAGTTGTCAGACTAGTAGTAGTCGCAAGAGTTGGGTATATAATAAGGCTGCCAAATCATATGAAGCAACTACTCCGGTGCAGTTCAATACTAAGTAGTAACTATTGCGGTTTTTCATATCGGTCAGTGCTTAGTTGAGCGGTTACTATGTTAACCATTCCATATTCGCGTCTTCCCCGGCGAACAAGACGTCACATTACATTCAGTGGAAATCTTCTTTACGCGCTTACCCATAGGGTTCTAATTAAAAAATCTGAAATGACACCTGTCAAACTCGGAATACTGAAAGGGTTTCGGGTTTAAACTTGAGGTCATATTCAGGTTACTAGACTAGTCGATTATTATAATTAATATTGGTTAAGTAATTGTCTCAATCACCAATATTATGTCACAATAACTAAAGATAATAATGAATCTTGACGTGGTATTGTACTCTGTGAACATTTGATTACGTAATCATTGATCAACGAACAATAAATCGTGATATCAAGACATAATCCATAGGTAACTTTTATTATGTATGCCTACGTATACCTATTTCAGCTGCCGCTGTCTGCGACATACATATGTTTGGATAGTACTCCCAAAAGTTAGACTTTCGCAATAAATCGTATAATTTTGAAGTCTTCCAATTTTGAGATGTATGTAATTTTATTTTGCTTAAAAACTACATCTACACTTATCTATACTAATATTATAAAGAGTAAAGATTCAATTGTATGTTTGTTTGCATTGAATAGGCTCTGAAACTGCTGGACCGATTTGAAAAACTCTTTCATCAATATAAAGGTCCATTATCCCAGGGATTATAAAGCGGGACTTTTATCCCAGAAAAAATCATTCACGCGGACGAAGCCGCGAGCAGAAGTCTAGTTTAAAATATATTAGCTATCGATGGAGGGGTCTAATTTTTTTTTATGGATTCAAGATCCATATTTTTGTCCTTTTAATATTCGTAAAGTTTGAGCCGTGTTAGATTTTGAGGCCCAGCACCCATAAAAAAGCGGACATCTTTTGTCGTAAAATAAACTGCTTCACTATTGTTTAATTGTTTATTGTGACGTAGTCGCAGCTGATTGGTGTCGAGCGAGTTCATTTGAAATTCAACATCGCGGTACCTGACGCGCCGGTACATTAGACAGCTGTAAATGCCAACAGCGCTCAGATTTCCTAGCCTTAAGGATGCAAAATTGTACGAATTTGTATTTTTGACATATAGTATTGTCAAACAAATACGTAAACATTAACTGCTCAATATGAATACCCTGTATAAGGTCACACTACCAGTGAATTGGCTTGTATAAATGCTTTGAAGGTATCCGCAGACCCAAAATCAGCCTCCCCAAACAGCTACACCACTGGGATTATCTTTTTTTTTACTGCGTCGAATGAAGAGACAAGCATGCCGTTCGCGTGATGGTAAGCGATACGACCACCCATAAACAGTAGTAATGCCATCCAGCACCTTGAGTTACAAAGTACTGTGTGGCATGCCACTGCGCTCGTCATCGTGAGACATAAGATGTTAAGTCTCATTATTATCTAATCCAAGCTACTCTACTGCTTAGTTATTTAATGTGAAGTACATTCTATTTACCTCATACCCATCTGTCAAAACTTTTCTGAGAAGCTCCTTAGCCCTTTGAGCTTTAGTAACAAGCTGCTTACACTTCTGCAGCTGACAAAAGCACATGTAACATGCATAGTGTCGACTGCCATCCTCAAGGATCTGTGGATTATCAATATATATCACGAATTAATGTAACAAATATTTTATTTCAGCTTTTATAATAAAACTAACTGTGTTAATTACAGAACATGACGTAACTATAATAATTATCATGCTTGTTATATCATATAATAGATTTAAAAAATATATGTATGGTATTTATATTATATGTCATTAATTTTCATACTTTGAGCACATTGAGCATTAAATTTTCATAGGACACTTCATGACCAAACTTGTTATTGATCCTGATAGGTAATAGTCAAATATGAAGTTAGGCTTTTAGACTTTTAGATTTGAGTAACACTATTTACATGAAGACATTGGCAAAATCACCACTGTAACGGTGGAGCCATTAACTTAAAAGAAGAAGAAGACCTAACCGTGTGCCAAATTTAATCCAAATCTGTTTAGGTGTTTCTACATTTACTTTAACAAGTAACAACCATAGACACATTTGGACAAACTTTCGCATTTATAATAATACTAGTAGTGCTCACGGCTTCGCCCATGTGAAAAAGTTTTTCCGGGACAAAAACATTTTCCCGGGATAAAAAGTAGCCTTCAGCACTCAGGAGTTATGTAGCTTCCTATTAGTGAAAGAATTTTCAAAATCGGTTCAGTAGTTCCTGAGATTAGCACGTTCAAACAAACAAACAAACTCTTCAGCTTTATAATATTAGTATAGATGAGTAAGATAAGATTATACATATTATGACACGAAAATTATACCGATATTAAAGTGTAAACAACAGACTCTTTTTTAAGCGACTTCAAAAAAAGGAGATTCTGTTTTCAATCCATATGTATGTATGTATGGCTGCGGTTTGCATTTTCCATCCAGTGTACTGTCAATTTTCTCTGGCCATACAAGTGACCTGAAGTTCTTACTCTCTGGAGCTTGGTACCCGGGGTGGACTGCCTCGACCGCCCGAGTGCCCTTGCGCCGCTAAGCTAGTGAGGGCTGGTATTGTTGTAAATGATTTGTGTGGCAGACTACTATTACAGCTTACCTTCTTTTTAGTTATTCTCTCATAAACATCCCGCACCGCCGACACCGATATCTGATGCATACTAACATTGTGTTCCAAACATATTCGACAAAACTTAAACATTTTCTTGCAGTACTCTTGAAATTGAAACCAGAGTATTATTTTTCCGTAGTATTATAATGCTCTTTGGTATTATTATTTCTTGTTTGAAACTAGTGTTGGGTACGACGTACAAGAGGCGGTACATTTGCCCCGTACATGACGGCAAAATGTAAGAACGGCTCGACATTTTATATTGTACTACTTCAAATTTCATGTCGCGGTTGTCGCGAAATCGCGTTACCCACTCTATGTCTCAGTAAAATTATAGGACGATGACAGAGAGTGAGCGAGACGCATGCTACAAATTATAATAGTACGTCCTTTGATTAATAATACACTAGATGGACTCTGAACGCTTCAAGCGTGGAGAAAAACCTAAAGGCCTACTGTCAACCTTTAGGTCATTTTCCCGCGCTTAGTACTCTTGTTTATTTGTCTCTGCAGTCTGCTTAGTACGCTTCGAGCTGTCATGGCGCTCGCTCACGTTGTTACGCAGATTTGTAGCCTTTGAAAATGTCGGGTTGTGTGATTAAAGTGTGTAAAAACTACAAGGGTCGACGTAAAACCACGCATAATGTAACCTACCACCGGTAAGTTACACTTTTTATAAACACTTCTTGCTAAATAAGCCCATTGAAATATTTAGTTAAAAAAATCATAAAGAGTTCGTAATAATTAGGGGTTTCTAGTTTATGCAATCAAAATTTCCCAAAAAGATGGTAAAAATGAATCCAAAGTAAATATTTTTTTGACTAAATGGTGAATATTTTCGGCGTTTAAAGCCACAAGTTTTATTATTTATTTGATCGGAAATAAAAAATTGTCACCTGTACGTCTGCTACGTGCTGTCAGTGGCGTAGCGTAGGTTCTTGTCGCCTGGGGTGGACCCGGTAATTTGCACCAAGAACAGGTCGTTTCAACAAATAAGTCACGCGTGCAATGTATAGATAACTAGCTTTTGCTCGCGGGTCCACCCGCGCAAAAAAGTTTTACCGGGATAAAAGTCCCGCTTTATATTTTACCGGGATAAAAGTAGCCTATGTCTTTTCTCGGCTCTAGACTATCTGTGTACCAAATTTCATTTAAATCGGTTCCGCAGTTTTGACATAAATACGTGACAGACACAGTTACTTTCGCATTTATCGCATTGCTAAGCATGAATATATTTTTCAGAATACCAAGTGATCCTACAATAAGAAGCCAATGGATAAATATTGTGGCGGCATAATTAACAACACCGCCACCTATCAACATTGGCTGGGAACTAACTAATTAAGTTGTCAACAAGATGACTCGACACTCATACATCGAACATCGACAAGTGGTATCGACGATCAAGAAATAACGCACAGTAAAACTACTAGATGGCACCACACGATCCTGAATCGCACTTGCAATGTTTGAGCGATGCAAAGCATATATACCACCTCCGAGTTAGAACCGTCGGAGGGGCCGCGGCCGGTCAGGCGCAACATCTGCCTGACTGGAATTTCCCTTCCATAGAGGAACGCAACCATCTGTTCCACTACTGCGGCGACCATCCTTTCGCCGCCAAAATATTATAAGAAAATGTCGCTGTGAGGAATTTTGGCAACCAGCAAAATATTCTCTGGTTTGCTCTGACCATTTTCATAAAAATGAAATGTATTTTGCAAAAAAACAACGACGCCGAAAATAAAAAAAAAATAACTGCTCCTTGTAAGGCACGTATTATTTTTTTTATGTTGTTGCTTATGATTGTCGTACATCAGAGAAAAATATGTTACGCTGACCCCAAGTAATTTGGGACCAGGGCAGGAAGATGATTATGATTATGATGATTGTCGTACATCATTTGTGATTATATCAAAATTTTTATATTTCCGGCTTTGTTCTTATCGTCAGTGCAATCTGACAGAAATGATGTGACGGATGAAGAAATGGATGCCAATGCTTTTGAAAATTCCAAAATTACTCCTGTAGAGATAGTAAGTAAATCTTCCTTACGTATTATAAAACAAAGCTGGGACGAGTAACTAGTATGATATAAGAAAGAAAGATAATAGTACAAGCTCCGTACCATTGCTATCTATGCAATAGCAAAGTGCTATTGTAAGAATAATTTTAGCATTTTAATATTTTTATTAATAATGACAAAAGAAATTTACTCAAAAATATTGTCATCCATTATGAAACATTTTATTGGCAAGAGCTACTTTAAAGTGGAATCTGAACATTTCTGTGGACATCTTCATCAGGCCAAACTATTACGATTGGTAGCAGAAAAGTATGTCGCTAATCGGTGTTTTCATGTAGCAAGATTAGATAGTGTCAAAAGTGAAGCCGCATCAAAAAGAAGAATATTTAAAAAACAAGTACAAAGGGCGGGACATTAATTTAAATGAACGAAATAAAAAGTTTAATTCATATTAATTAGTTTTGTTTGAGACAATTTACCATTCTACCGCTATAGCCTGTGTTATTGTAGGTCACACACACACACACACACAGACACACACACACATAGACACACACACACACACACACACACACACACACACACACACACACACACAGACACACACACACACACACACACACACACAGACACAAACACACCACACACACACACACCACACACACACACACACACACACCACACCACACACACACACACACACACACACACACACACACACACACACACACACACACACACACACACACACACACACACAAACAGACAATCGGACTAATAGTGTTATATCAGCAAGGGTACCTACAGTATTTAAATATATAAACTTACTAGCTTTTGCCCACGGCTTCGCCCGCGTTAATAAGTTTTTCTGGGCTAAAAGTACATAAAAACCTTCCCGTTGAATCACTCTATCCAACACATTTATTTGGATAAAGATTAATATTATGACGTTGATACAACTCTTAACAAATAATGCATTAATATCGACCAAATTTGATTACCATAAAAACGGTTCTAGTGAGTTAATCTTAAAAGATAGACATATACTGTCGCGGACATTTTTTTAGACCATTTCAAGAGGAATAATTCTTTCATACATATATTTTTGGTATCTTGAACCGTTTTCGCAGCGCACACAATGGAAGCCCTCAAGGGTGAATAATTTTTCCCTCTTTTTTTCACAGTTTCCATTATTTCTTCGCTCCTAATAGTTGCATCGTGATGTTATATAGCCTAAAGCCTTCCTCGATAAATGGTCGAACCAGTAGTTCCGGAGATTAACGCGTTCAAACAAACAAACAAACAAACTCTTCAGCTTTATAATATTAGTATAGATTGATTGATATTTACTTTTTACATTACATGTCAGCGAAATGAATATGAACCACCATTGAAACGTCAAGACTTGAAAGATTTCAATATATCAGTAAATGTGAAGACATCCCGTGAAATAAATTTAAAGAAATAAAAGAAAGTATTGCAGCAGAAGACGAAGAGATAAAAGAAGAAAATTAATGACAAGTTATTTCTTATTAAAGTTGTTCATGACTATACTTTAGAGTCTGAAATTGAAAATATTTTGCAGTGAAATTTTGCTAACATTTGAGATTTTTTTAAAAAGTATATTCCAAATAGTAAGCAAAGAAAAATGACATATAGTGATGACATAAAGACTTTGCTTTAACGTTACACTTTTAGTCGCCGAAAACAGTTTTGTTTTTATAAATTTAAAGATTTATTTGCCGAAAATGAGCACATTATGGTGATCTTTAGCAAACTTTAATTGTTTTGTTGGCTTCTTGATAGAAGTTTTAGAATATTGAAAAATAAATTTAAGGACGAAACCTCACCTGCAGAATGTAGCGTTAATCTTTTATTCCATGGCTCTCAAACAAGAATTTATTTTGTACTGCAATTTATAAAATATTCACGTGTTTATTACTTTTGCTATAAATATCTACACAAGTTTGTTTACAATCAACTTACCTATGGAATTTCACACTAGATGTTGGATTGCAAATAATTCTGCAACCATTAATTACACAACTCATAGTAGAATATCTCTAAAACACAATATGTATTATTATGGATAATTACAGAAAAAAAGTTCGCAGAATACTCGCAAAAATTGTAAAATCACACAGAATAGATATTCGTATTATAATATTTCAAAATTACTCACTGCAAATTAGGCTATTAACTTCCTAAATGTGTATTATTTTTTCATCTATGATTGTTTACTTTTATGAGAATGTTTTTTTTTATTATATTTAAATTTAACAATAACTGTAGTTTTCCTTTTTAAATATCCCAATGTTTTTCCGTCTAACCTTACAGTCTCCATATTTGGTTATAAAGGCCGACAAACAACGAGAACATATCCAGTCGCGGGGGAAAGTAAAACATATCTAACGAAAGGGGAAAGTAAAAAAATTATAATGCGAGGCTGTGTGCCGAGCAAAAAAAAAGCACGCGGGACCCCGTGCGAAGCAAATAATCTTTTTTTTATCAGCTTTGTAAGTAAGGTGCCAAAAAACGGTCCCCCAAGAAGCTGCAAGATGCCCCTGTAACTGCAAGGCCCCAGGCAGTTGCCTGGTTCGCCCCCCTCCTCCAAGACCGCCACTGAATACACCACCGCATGGTGAGGTATATTTTTATGTAAGTGGAACTAGTAGTTCCAAACTACACTTACCAAAAAAGTATGTAAATATGCCAATTTTGTTTGGAATAAACTTTCTAACTCAAATTATATTTTTTAAATATCAACTATTACTAGCCGCTGTAGTTGGTTTTCATAATTAATTTAAACCGCATTACTTTATAGATATAAAAGTAAATATTATGGTGCGATATCATATTATTACACACTCACGCCTCTTATCCCCCGGGCAGACAGAGGTGCAATTAGTACACCCACTTTTTGCCGTTATTCCGTTCCATGGTGTGATAGGGGGCGAGCCTATCGCCTTATCGGGTACAAATTCCAGACTCCGAGTTGATACTGAATAGAAAAAAATCACTTTGCCCGACCCGACCGACCCGGGGATCGAACCCGAGACCTCACCATTGCAGTCGTACCATAATACAACTACGCCACCGTGGCAGGCATATTATATCATACCATTTTATTATGGACTGTTAATTATGTTATGTCCTGGTTTTGAAAATCAACCTTTGTCACTCTAAAGAGAGAGACAGCAGATAACTGTGACGTCACATGTTATTCTTCCACTGACTTCTATTATACTAGTACGCTGGACTAGAGGTGATCATTAAACGTTATAACTGTTAATTTAACTCATTATAAGAAAATAGCTGTTAATTCTATTAACTACTATTGCAATATTCATTAAACGTTTAAACTAATGAACGGACTGCGGAGGCAGTTAATGCCATCTGTTAATTTATCATTCAACTAAACTTGATAACTGTTAATCATAGAAGAATGCTAATAACGCCTCTATAGGTTATTTATTAAATGAAATTTAGTACTACTAATAAGCACAAAAATGATATTTTTTCTTTAGCTAAGACTTAAATTATGCCTTGTCGTGATTTGTGAACAATAAAATCGCCACTTGCAATGATTGCGAAAATAATTTTATTTAGGTAACGTCAGAATTGATAAAAGTGGCCGCCATTTTGAATTTCTTTGTTTTAAGGTCAATTGACCTCAAAATCGGTATGTGGGTATAACTTTAATTACCAAAGACTGATCCAATGTCAGTATTTAAAAAAGTGGCCGCCATTTTGAATTTCTTTGTTTAAAGGCCAATTGACCTCAAAATCGGTATCTGGATATAACTTTAGTTACCAAAGACTGATCCAATGTCGGAATCGAAAAAAGTGGCCGCCATTTTGAATTTCTTTGTTTTAAGGCCAATTGACCTCGAAATCGGTATCTGGATATAACTTTAATTACCAAAGAGTGATCCAGTGTCGGAATTGAAAAAGTGGCCGCCATTTTGAATTTCTTTGTTTTAAGGCCAATCCACCTCAAAATCGATATCTGGGCAGGCCTGTAGATACAAAAGACGGATCCAATGTTAGAATTGAAAAAAGTGGCCGCCATTTTGAATTTCTTTGTTTTAAGGCCTATCGACCTCAAAATCGATATCTGGGCAGGCCCGTAGGTACAAAAGACGGATCCAATGTTAGAATTGAAAAAAGTGGCCGCCATTTTGAATTTCTTTGTTTTAAGGCCAATCCACCTCAAAATCGACATTTGGTCATGGCTTTAGGTACAAAAGACGGATCCAATGTTAGAATTGAAAAAAGTGGCCGCCATTTTGAATTTCTTTGTTTTAAGGCCTATCGATCTCATAATCGATATCTGGGCAGGCCTTTAGATACAAAAAACGGATCCAATGTTAGAATTGAAAAAAGTGGCCGCCATTTTGAATTTCTTTGTTTTAAGGCCTATCGACCTCAAAATCGATATCTGGGCAGGCCTGTAGGTACAAAAGACGGATCCAATGTTAGAATTGAAAAAAGTGGCCGCCATTTCGAATTTCTTTGTTTTAAGGCCAATCGATCTCATAATCGATATCTGGGCAGGCCTTTAGATACAAAAAACGGATCCAATGTTAGAATTGAAAAAAGTGGCCGCCATTTTGAATTTCTTTGTTTTAAGGCCAATCGACCTGAAAATCGATATCTGGGCAGGCCTGTAGGTACAAAAGACGGATCCAATGTCAGAATTGAAAAAAGTGGCCGCCATTTTGAATTTCTCTGTTTTAAGGCCAATCGACCTCAAAATCGATATCTGGGCAGGCCCGTAGGTACAAAAGACGGATCCAATGTTAGAATTGAAAAAAGTGGCCGCCGTTTTGAATTTCTTTGTTTTAAGGCCAGTTGACCTCAAAATCGATACTGGGCATGACATTGATAGTAAAATTCATATTTAATGTTGGACTTAAGAAAAGTGGTCGCCATTTTGAACTTCTTTGTTTTAAGAATGATTGGATTTAAGATAGATATTTGGGCTTGTCTTTAGACAAATAGAATAAATCGAGGTTGGAATTTCAAGAACTGCATTCCATGTTAAATGTTCTTGTTTTAAGGGCTATTGGTTTTAAAATCAAACTTCGCTGGACATGGCCACAAACTATAGTAGTAGTGGTTACAGAACTTTTAAATAATATGGCCACCATCAATGCTTATTCAATTCTCTTCAATAACGATATCGCAGGTTTGTTATGTCGCAAAATAAAGAATTGAAGAATAAAGAAGTGGCCCGTGGCAGCAAACAGCAAATAAAGTAAATTCTTCTGTGAAAGCATCAAAATCGGTAAAAAATCAGGGAGTCGCTAACAATTCAACTATTTCTATAAGAATAATTAGCCGCGTAGTTGAAATTATCTTACTATATTTTTCTTCCCCCACATCGTTATGCCCTGTTGGTTGACCATTCAATTAATGTATCTTTTTTTTATTTACCCCCCTTCACCAGACTTAAAAGGCTACTCACGTTGATTACCTTATAAATTTTTTAAAGTATTTAATTTTAATGTGACTGCGTATTTAAATTGTTAAATTAGTAAAATTACAACCTCGATTTATTCTATTTGGCTAAAGACAAGCCCATATATCTATCTTAAATCCAATCAGTCTTAAAACAAAGAAGTTCAAAATGGTGACCACTTTTCTTGAGTCTACCATTAGATCTGTTTTTTTACTAACGATGGCATGCCCAAGTATCCATTTTGACGTCAATTGTTCTTAAAACAAATAAATTCGAAATGGTGGCCACTTTTTTCAATTCTAACATTGAATCCGTCTTTTGTACCTAAAGCCATGACCAAATATTGATTTTGAGGTCGATTGGCCTGAAAACAAAGAAATTCAAAATGGTGGCCACTTTTTTCAATTCTAACATTGGATCCGTCTTTTGTACCTACAGGCCTGCCCAGATATCGATTTTGAGGTCGATAGGCCTTAAAACAAAGAAATTCAAAATGGCGGCCACTTTTTTCAATTCTAACATTGGATCCGTCTTTTGTACCTACAGGCCTGCCCAGATATCGATTTTGAGGTCGATAGGCCTTAAAACAAAGAAATTCAAAATGGCGGCCACTTTTTTCCATTCCGACATAGGAACGTTCTTTGGTAACTAAAGTTATACTCAGATGTCGAATTCGAGGTCAATTGGCCTTAAAACAAAGGAATTCAAAATGGCGGCCACTTTTTCAATTCTAACATTGGATCCGTCTTTTGTACCTAAACGCCTGCCCAGATATCAATTTTGAAGTCGATTGGACTTAAAACAAAGAAATTCAAAATGGCGGCCACTTTTTTCAATTTTAACATTGGATCCGTCTTTTGTACCTACAGGCCTGCCCAGATATCGATTTTGAGGTCGATAGGCCTTAAAACAAAGAAATTCAAAATGGCGGCCACTTTTTTCAATTCCGACATTGGATCAGTTTTTAGTAATTAAAGTTATACCCAGATACCGATTTTGAAGTCAATTGGCCTTAAAACATAGAAATTCAAAATGGCGGCCGTGTATACCAATTCTAACATTGGTTCTGAATACTATAGTGCTAATTTCCATAATAAATAAATAAGTAATATAAAGATACATACTAACATAATTTTAAGGTGTAAAAAATTGAACAGTCATTACACCTCAAAGCAGATTTTTTCAATTGTATGAACGGCACGCAAGCGTCATTTACACAAATGTTCATGAATACGTAATAATTAGAAAATGTTTCTATCGATGTGACTGTTATTGTGAAAAAAAATTGACCTGTTGGTTATTGGTTCAATGTTAAAAAATTTAACATAATTAAAATAAACGACGCAAGACACGTGTTGAACATGTTATCGCTAATGCTTTTCACGTAACTCCTTACTTCTTGACCGTTATAACTTAACTATTAATTTAACACGTTATTTTTTTTTAATGTTTAACTATTAACCATTAAGCCCTCGCGTGCCGGGAGCGTGGATCCACGCTCAAAAAAAGTGTTCAAACTCTGCCGGGAGCGTGGATCCACGCTCGGACCGATTTCTGCAAAATGTATGAAAACTGAACATCTACAGGTGGTTTCTTTTTAGCTTATTTTTTGTTTCCATTGGATGCAAATCTTAATCATATATGAGAATTGAGAAAAGTGGCCGCCATTTTGAACTTCTTTGTTTTGAGGCCGATTGACCTCAAAATCGATACCTGGACATGGCTTTAAGTACAAAAGACGGCTCCAATGTTAGAATTGAAAAAAGTGGCCGCCATTTTGAATTTCTTTGTTTTAAGGCCAATCGACCTCAAAATCGATATCTAGGCAGGCCTTTAGGTACAGAAGACTGATCCAATGTTAGAATTGAAAAAAGTGGCCGCCATTTTGAATTTCTTTGTTTTAAGGCCAATCGACCTCAAAATCGATATCTGGGCAAGCCTTTAGGTACAGAAGACGGATCCAATGTTAGAATTGAAAAAAGTGGCCGCCATTTTGAATTTCTTTGTTTTAAGGCCAATCGACCTCAAAATCGATATCTGGGCAGGTCTTTAGATACGGAAGATGATTCCAATGTTAGAATTGAAAAAAGTGGCCGCCATTTTGAATTTCTTTGTTTTAAGGCCAATCGACCTCAAAATCGATATCTGGGCAAGCCTTTAGGTACAGAAGACGGATCCAATTTTAGAATTGAAAAAAGTGGCCGCCATTTTGAATTTCTTTGTTTTAAGGCCAATCGACCTCAAAATCGATATCTGGGCAAGGCTGTATGTACAAAAGCCGGATCCAATGTTAGAATTGAAAAAAGTGGCCGCCATTTTGAATTTCTTTGTTTTAAGGCCAATCGACCTCAAAATCGATATCTGGGCAAGCCTTTAGGTACAGAAGACGGATCCAATGTTAGAATGGAAAAAAGTAGCCGCCATTTTGAATTTCTTTGTTTTAAGGCCAATCAAACTCAAAATCGATATCTGGGCAAGGCTGTATGTACAAAAGATGGATCCAATGTTAGAATTGAAAAAGTGGCCGCCATTTTGAATATCTTTGTTTTAAGGCCAATCGACCTCAAAATCGATACTTGGGCATGCCATCGTTTTTTTAACACTAATGGGATTTAAGATAGATATTTGGGCTTGTTTTTAGCCAAACAGAATAAATCGAGGTTGTTATTTTACTAATTTAACAATTTAAATACGCAATCACATCAAAATTAGATTTGATGTGATTGCGTCCGTCTTTTGTAACCAAAGATATACCCAGATATCGATTTTGAGGTCGATTGGCCTTAAAACAAAGAAATTCAAAATGGCAGCCACTTTTTTCAATTCCAACATTGGATCCGTCTTCTGTACTTAAAGGCCTGCCCAGATATCGATTTTGAGGTCGATTGGCCTTAAAACAAAGAAATTCAAAATGGCGGCCACTTTTTTCAATTCTATCATTGGATCCGTCTTCTGTACCTAAAGGCTTGCCCAGATATCGATTTTGAGGTCGATTGGCCTTAAAACAAAGAAATTCAAAATGGCGGCCACTTTTTTCAATTCTAACATTGGAATCATCTTCCGTACCTAAAGGCCTGCCCAGATATCGATTTTGAGACCGATTGGCCTTAAAACAAAGAAATTCAAAATGGCGGCCACTTTTTTCAACTCTAACATTGGATCCGTATTTTGTACCTACAGGCCTGCCCAGATATCGATTTTGAAGTCAATTGGCCTTAAAACGAAGAAATTCAAAATGGCGGCCGTCTATGCCAAATCTCACAATGTTTCTAAATATTTTAGTGACCATCCATAATAAATAAGTAAATAAATAATTTCAAAATTCGTACTAAAATAATTTTATGGTGTATAAATTGGAACATCCTTTACACCTAAAATGCGATTTTTTCAAATGTATGGGCGGCACGCAAGCGTTTTTTACGCAAACTGAGCCCGGCATTCCAGGGGTTAATAATTTTTAACCATTAATCACATCACTACGCTGGACAGGATTTACGATACAAAATGACAGCTATATTTTGTGCCGATTTGAAACGCCCCTCTCGAGTGTCCAGGGAACTAAATTTGACGTATAATGCATATGGCCGTCGTATTGTTTTGACAGCTCTTTGTTTTGTCAGTGCATTAAGACGAAATATTACGGTGAAACGTGTTGTTTTTAAGTGTTATTTGTGTGTGGTTTATAGTAATCCACAATGAGAATTTGTGTGTGTTGTAAAACCCGTTACGAAACGGGTAGTGGAGTAACATTTCATAAGTACGTACATTTACATCATCTTTTAGCTATTTGTATTAAAGTTAGTTATTGTAAAGAGCAAACTATCATTTGCAAGTAAATAATAACTCAATTTAAACGTATTTACACGATAATTTGTTTTCAAATAGCATATTTATAAAGTAAGTATATCTTGATAGGGTTGTCCAAGTTTCATATCGACAATGCATATCGATAAATTTTTGGTTTGGCTCTATTAGCATTTATACTTTTATACTGTACCTTTAAACACATAAAATCATTAATTAAGATTGATAATAAAATAAGGTTAGGAATGTATTATTCTATAAAGAATGTACTCTATCTACTCCAGAAGAGGAAATATCAATTTAAAATCATAAAAATGTCATTATAAATGTATTGTTACAGGTTTCCAACTGACTCAACTATACAAAGACTATGGCTGAAAAACATTTAATTTGGATTTTTTTTTCCGAATCAAAATAGTCATGTATGCTCTACACATTTCATACAAGATTGTTTTATTAGACATGTTTTACGAACCCAATTGAAAAAGGACAGTGTGCCCACAATATTTTCTGGTGGGTATAATAATTTATATTATTCTATAGAGCATTTTATGCATATAGTATATTGTAAGACGTTTTGCAACGGTGATGTTATTATTACAGATTTAGGTATTATTCCTGAGGAAAATAGAGAGTGAGAAGCTGATTTAATTAATAATGAATGCGGAGAAAACCAAATTGATGGCATGAATTTAGAAACAATGTCAGGTAAAATGACATATTTTTTGTAATAAACTCAGTACTAAATAAATAAGACTCACAGGTTTTCAGATTATTTTAAAGGTAGTTTAAGGTTTTTCATTTATACATAAAGTCAATGCACCTATTTACAAATATTACTAACTACAAGCTTAGTAACTATTTTTCACTGTAGTTCATTTTGTAACTAACAGGTTCATAATTGTTTTATAGCTAACATGTTATTAATTAACATGGTTTATAATTGTTACACATTATATTTTATTTACACCTTTAGCAAATAAAGTTTATTTGGTAACCCTTTTGAGGCAACAACAGCTTCAATTAGTTTATAATTATTTTGTTTTACTTGTAATCTTTTATTATTATTACTATTATTTCTCAACGAGTTTTTTTTCTTTATACTGTCTTATAGTTGACTTGCTTCGATTAATGTGAAACTGCATTCTTACATTTTGTTTCTTAACGAAATTCAAATTGAATATTTTTTTATATATTCTTAACAGGACCCAGCACAAGCTACAACAAGGAACTAAATGAAACCCAGAAAAGGAAGCGGTCTTACACCGAAAACTGTGAAAATATCAATCATGACACTGCTACGAAAATACTCCTAGGTCATCTAAAAGGGTTATGCAAAGAATACAAAAAGCTTTACGAAGTTCTCAGACTCGTCTCAAAACTTTATCTCAACATGTGAAAAGATTGAAGATTAAAGTTTCTTCTTTGAAAACAGTAATAAATGAATTAGAGAACAAGAAATTAGTTACTGATGATTGTGTATGTTTGTCACATGTTTGTCAGTACAATGATTTTAAACCACAATTATTTAAAAGGATGGCAAGAAATTCAGAAAATAATGTTAGTCATGCTAAATATTCCCCAGAGTTAAGGGCTTTTGAAATTACTCTACATTTTTATTCGCCAAAGACATATGCATATGTCCGTAAAAAAAATAATTTAGCCTTGCCTCATCCTCGAATTATACGATCGTGGTACATTTCGGAAGATGCAAACCCAGGTTTCACTACCGAAAGTTTTAATACCTTGAGGTATAAAAGTGAGCAAGCTAGAGAAAAAGGCGAAAAATTAATTTGTGCTTTAATGATTGACGAAATGAGTTTGAAAAAAAGTTGTACTAGAAGTCGTGATGGAGTAATACGTGGGCATGTTGATTTAGGAATCGCTTCCGAAAATAATGATTTACCGTATTTTATGTACCATATTGTAAAGATGCCCTAGTTTTTATGATTGTGCCATTAAAAGATAATTAGAAGCGGCCAATTGCATATTTTCTAATTAAATATAATATAGACTAATATATAGACATTCGTTTATATGCAGCAACAAAAAAATACTCCCTTAATATTACAGGTGTCAATATACCGAATTATTTGTCGCGTAATATAATTTGGGCACGTCAGTGACTTAATAAAATATAACTTGATCTACCGTCACACTGTCTTTTTTTTATCCCTTCCATAAATACATTACAATATTTATGTGTACGTTCGTATGTCTATTTCTTACGGCTTCCCGTTCTAATTGTTGAACGAATTTGATGTGGTGGTAACTTCCAAACTGAAATACGAACTTTTTTCACGGATAATATATATGGTATGTATTTTATCCTTATTTTTATCCTTATTTAACGGTGATGTGTGTGCATTAGCTTATATAACTAATCTGACTTTGTATGCAAAAGACTTGGAAAAAAAAAAAAAAAAAAAAAATATATCATATAAAGATTCAATGGACAATTGATGACAAAAAATTAAGCCCGGAGTTTCTTTCTGCCTTTCTTCTTCGGGTAGTCATCGCTTAGGTAGCTAGTGAAAGGCTGGTAGGTTAGCTAGGCTAGGGCCTGTAGTGTCCTCACCGGTGAGGATCGCGACGCGTGCCTCCCATTAATTTTAATAAAAAATATTCTTTTTTAATCTCTTTCCTGCCAGCCCGAGCTTGGCTTCTTTATATTTAGTTTACATTGATTTTGCTCCCTTTAAATGTGTCTTTAGTTATATAAGTGACTATTTGTAATAATTATTATTAATTGAATGTATCTTGACATATCATAAGTGCAACTATGTTCGCCTACGTGATGAATAAAGTATTTTATTTTATTTATTTTATTTTATGACAATAGCTTACAACTTGGAATAAGACATGACTACTTTTTATTCCGTGGTAACGTGGGTTAAACTGCTAATATTGCCACAATGAATAACGACAGATTTGTCTGAATCTTCACTACACTGTACATCCGATTGCCGTTATAATCATTGTTTCGATCAAATTTTTGAGTAATTTTTTCAATTGTTAATAATAACAAATTGTTTTTTTTTTCAATTTATAAACCGTCGACTATTTCGTATGATTATCGATATATCAGCTGTTCCATGTCGCAACTCTATGGTTAGTTCCATGGACACTCGCTACTGCTATCAGCGCCAATATGGCGAAAATCAAATAGGCACACTTTGACGATTCGAATGTCCAGTCCAGCGTACTAGTATAATAGACGTCAGTGTATTCTTCAGATTGTTAAATGCACGAAGGTTAAATGGAATGCAGGGTCCATATATAATGTGTATAAAGTTCTTGCTTCCACCGATTGTCAGCAGTCAGACTCTGCTGTCAATTGTCATATAACCATATAACACATTGTCGTTCCGTTTCACCCTGCATTCCTTTGTAATTAACCCCCGACAAAAAGAGGGAGTTATAAGTTTAGGGTGTGTATCTGTGTATCTGTATGTCTGTCTGTGGCATCGTAGCTCTCAAACGAATAAACCGATTTGGACGCGGTTTTTTTTTGTTTGAAAGCTGATGTGATTGCGATGGTTCTTAGCTATAATTTATGAAGATCTGTTCAGGCGTTTGAGGATTATCAGCTCATTTCCAACTTAAAAAATCCAATTGACTTTAAATTTGGTGTACTGTGACTTTCAATACATTTGTAAACATGAGCTGATGCTGCGGCATCAAGTAGTCTGCGGGATACCCAACTCCTTAGCAACTTATAACAGATAAAGTGTGTTGGAGCTCATAAGGATGGGCTCAACGAGTAGGTGATAGATAGTTGATTATCAAGGCCCCAAGATGGAGAATAAAGTAATTGCATTGCATTGTACTAACTCTAGTTCTGGTGGTGTTGGCTTTACGGACATTCATGTTGCTTACATCAGGCGAGCAGCTTGCTCGTTTTGATTTTCTACGACGGCATTTCAATAATATGCCCATAACATTGTATGGGTCCGAAATAAATTGTTTAATTTAATTTCATAAAAAAGGCAAGTGGCTGGTCGTAAGAACTAAGTTCAAAATGCGTGAAAATTGCATTATCTCCACATTAGATTGGGATGAGGGAATATAGAAAAAGAAATAAACAATGACCGAATATAAAAAAAAAAAACAAATTCTTTATTATTATTTATTCTCAAACAATCAAAACAACAATTAAATTGGTATTAAATAACAACGAAACAATCGGACTTGAATCTAAGAAATTACAAAAATATACATTAAAATTAATTACCTAAACAAAAAATCTAATTTTCAGTAAAATATGAATCAATAATAAAAGAATGAATAAAACAAACAGACAAATCGAAACCATCATCAACAAACTTAAAAACTAGTACATGCAAGTGCCGCTAGATGTCATTATAGTAATTTTTTCAGAATATAAAAAAAAAACATTTATTATTTTCCCGTCAACGACGTTACAAAAACTTGAATTAAAAGGAATAAAGTTTATTTTAAGCACCTTATCTATCATGAGATATCAAAATAAAATTCTGTCTCATACAGATTTTATATGCGGTTTTATAAAAGGAATTTTAATGATGACAGCACACACGATATTCTTAGCAATATATATTTTCAGAACTTAGACTAATTTTCAGAAATATTGGTCCCCTGTATGCCCATTGCCTTTACCCTCGATCGCGTCCCCCGTTCTTGCCATAGACAAATATGGCTACAATTTGCGCCTATTCCTGGATCTTAAAGCTTGTCTTAATTCTGGCACAATACTTGTTTTACTATTGTCTTTTGCAATATTTATTAAGTACTAGCGGCCCCGACAGACGTTGTCCTGCCCTAAAAAGGAAATAAAATCCTAGAACCCGAGTCTAAACCATTCTGGAATCCACCTGAAGACACGCAAAAAAATTTCATCAAAATCGGTCCAGCCGTTTTTCCGCGCAATTTTCTTAATTTTTTCTTTCATAAGAACCTTCTCCTGATAATAATAAACACATAAAAAAAAGAAATAACGAAATCAGTCCAGCCGTTCACGCGTGATGCCGTGACCAAGGCAATAGGGATTCATTTTTATATAATAGATGTGCGAATAGTCGAATACGGTAAAAGGGTTGCGACTATAACACACTAGCTTTTGCCCGCGGCTCCGCCCGCATTAAAAAGTATTTCCGGGATAAAAGTCCCGCTTTATGTTTTCCCGGGATAAAAAATAGCCTATGTGTTAATCCAGGACATGATGTACCCGTGTGCCAAATTTGATCGAAATCCGTTCAGTAGTTTTTGCGTGAAAGAGGAACAAGCATCCGTACACCCATACATCCAAACATCCATACATTCTTACTAGGGCTGCCATCATCTAAATTGCCGACGCCGGATAAACACGGCAAAAATCCCGGACATTTGGGCGAAATATGGGTCTTTCCCCGGACACCTCTGAAAAAATATTTTGCCGTTCCTTCTTGAATGCGGGGAAGTCAATGAATTTTTAACGAAGATTTATTTCAATTTGTCGCTCATCTATAAAAAAAAATGGATTTCCCCTGACAGCAAAAGTGTCCACTTTTTAAAACCCCTGCCGGACGGCCCCCGGACGCCCTTCAAACTAGGACAAATCCGGGGAAATCCGGACGGATAGCAGCCGTAATTCTTACAAACTTTCACCTTTATAATATTAGTAGGATAGTAGGATTAGCAAAACGTATTATATGCAAGTGTGCCATAGTTTTCCCGCGACGTACGTAGCGTACGCTGGAGGTCGCTGGTTCAATACTGCTTTCGACTGCTTCTTTTTTCAATGTTTCCATAAAAATATAAAACAATAGTAGTGCTCGCGGCTCCGCCCGCGTGAAAAAGTTTTTCCGGGACAAAAATATTTGCCCGGGATAAAAAGTAGCCTATAGCACTCAAGAGTAAAGTAGCTTCCTATTAGTGAAAGAATTTTCTAAATCGGTTCAGTAGTTTCTGAGATTAGCGCGTTCAAACAAACAAACTCTTCAGCTTTATAATATTAGTATAGATTATCCAGGCACTACATGGCCCTTAACATGTATAAAAATCATAATATACAAAACTATTAGATTTAATACGGGATATATAAACTTAAAAAAAAACCTAAAATTGATTTGTTAAGTAAATTATTGGTGGGAGGCACACTGCACACCTGGAAGGGAGCCACGATGCCCCTAAAGTACCTATATCTGAGCCACAGCCGAAATATCCTATGATCAATGCCTGTGGGCGTGATACCGGCGAAGTAAGCCGACCCAAAATTAAAACGGTAGCGCCACCCAGACTGGGACCAAGAGTGAAATAGTTTCAATGAGGCGAACTGATCACCAGTCTAGGGGGCGTATGGGGGGGGGGTCCGGAACCCCTTTAGCTTACATCAAAAAGAATCACAAAATATGTACGCATTATAATGCCAACGTGCACTTCTAAGAAACATACAATTTCATAAACTCTTGCATAAGATGATATAGACCTAGGGCTGCCATCCGTCCGGATTTCCCCGGATTTGTCCTAGTTTGAAGGGCGTCCGGGGGCCGTCCGGCCGGGGTTTTAAAAATTGTCCGGACAAAACCCGGACACTTTTGTTGTCAGGGGAAATCCATTTTTTATAGATGAGCGACAAATTGAAATAAATCTTAGTTAAAACTTCATGCATTTCCCCGTATTCAAGAAGGAACGGCAAAATATTTTTTCAGAGGTGTCCGGGGAAATACCCATATTTCGCCCAAATGTCCGGAATTTTTGCCGTGTTTATCCGGCGTCAGCAATTTAGATGATGGCAGCCCTATATAGACCCAACAAAACCCAACGCAAAATTACACCACTAAAACTGAAAATGCTTATAAAACTTAAAAAAAAAACACTTTTGGTGAGGGGGGGGGGGGGTGAAGCTGCTGCTGTATACGTGACTTATCTGTTAAAAAGAGTGACAGATTTCAAAAAGATACAAAATTGGGTTATCGTCATAAAATTACTTAAAATGAAGTACTCGATACAACAATAGTTCAAACATAGACATATTCAAGCAGGAAAAGGACAAAGCTGTTACATCGGTCCCTTTTTAGTAACTATGTGGAATGGAGGAAGATGTAACTATGCGGTCTTTTTCAATAAAATCTCTTATTACGTACTCAAGACACCCTACAAATATTATTCACTAGGGTAATATTTTACCATAATTATTCGTGAATTAAATGATTTTACGATGTTTGCAGAGCATTGAAAATTAACACGAATAGCTAAATGTACAATCTCCCAACATTCCAGCAAATTGCCCCAGTAATAAACTGGCAACACCGGGGTGTCTGAGCCGCCTCGAAGCTATGAAATAATAATATCATGTTTACTCTTAAAATAGTGGTTAAACAACCAAATTTATCGGTGGACAGTGATTATGGTGTTACTATGATACTTTCCTACTTAATTGCGACACTATTCTATAGCATAAACCCGCATATTTTTATTAATTTTTTGAGGTCGTAACGGTCCAGTGATTGAATTGATACTGGCGTACGTAACGAGTAAGTCTACCAATTTTGGTAGACTTTTTGTGACAGGTTTTCTGCGGCTCATGCTCTGTCTATGTTAGTCTAAAGTTAAACTTTCTTGGCTCAATCTAATGCGCAGATACTTTTTATAAGTTTTAATATAGAAAATGACCTTTGGTAAGACGTTTGTAATAAAATATGTAAGTTGGCTATTGTAGCGACTGCGGCTGCTCTATTGATTTTAACATAAAGTTCATAGATAATTGGTCAAAATTCATGTAGCGTAAAGTTAAACCACAGTTGCAAGAATATTGTCTTCGAAGACTTGGACCTACTCACCTATAAAGAATATGTTGGTAGGATATAATATTGCCTTGGCGCCTGTGTGCGCCGCACACTTCGCAATGGACGGCGCGGCCCTGCCTGTTATACAAAATTACTCAAAGATGTCTTCTTAATTTTACCCGCATACGTTTTCAAAGGAGGAGCAAAACGGTTCTCATTTAGAGAATAATTTGTGATCCTTCTAATATTATAAAGGCGAAAGTGTGTAAGTATGTATGGGTGTATGGATGTTTGTTACTCTTTCACGCAAAAACTACTGAACGGATTTCGATGAAATTCGGCACACGGGTAGATCATCTCCTGGATGTTAATCCAGGAGATGATTATATGTTAATATAGGCTACATTTTGTACCGGGATAATAAAAACGCAAACGGAGCCGCGGGCGAAATCTAGTATTCCATAAAGTATAGTTTAATACACATTAAATAAATTTAAACCTAATAGATTTTTATCATACATATAATAATAATAATAATAATAACGCTTTATTGCACACTCATTTACAAAAGAAAAAATAACTTAGACTAGAGAATAAAAAAAAACATGATGGTACAAGAGGCGGTCTTATCGCTTTAAGCGATTTCTGCCAGACAACCTTTGGATGGACAGGACACTAATTATAATGATGATTGATGATGGTGCACAAAAAAATACATATATACATATAAACACTATTCATAATATAATTATTAAGAAAGATAAATAAACATAATTACATACATACATACATACATACATATACATACTTAAATTATAATCATGAATTACATAAACATATAGCAGCGACTTCGTTTAAGATAAGGAAAGAAAGTGATTTTTTAAAAGCTTTTTAAACATATAGAGGGATTTTGCTTGCCTTATCGTAACAGGCAAACCGTTCCAGAGTCTAATGGCCTGTACGGTAAAAGATTTATCGTAGAAAGAGGAAGTGTGTATTGGAGTTTTAAGTTTATAGGTATTTGAAGAGCGAAAGGAGCGGTTATTGTGTGAGTATAGAAAACTAAAACGATCTTTAAGATAGGAAGGGATAGTAGGATCAAAAAGGATTTTAAATAGCAGACAAAGAACATGAGTATTTCGGCGAAGGCGGATGGGTAACCAATTGAGTTTTTTGCGAAATTCAGAGACGTGGTCAAATTTCCGTAAACCAAATATGAACCGAATGCAGACGTTTTGGAGACGCTCAAGTTTGTTTAATTGGTTTTCAGAGAGATCCAGATAGCAGGCATCGCCATAATCAAGTAAAGGAAGAAGTAAAGATACACTCACGCCTTTTATCCCCGAAGGGGTAGGCAGAGGCGCAACTAGTGCACCCACTTTTTGCCATTATTCCGTCCCATGATGTGATAGGGGGCGAGCCTATCGCCATATCGGGCACAAATTCCTGACTCCGAGCTGATACTGAATAGAAAAACTCAATATCACTTTGCCCGACCCGGGGATCGAACCCGAGACCTCAGCATTGCAGTCGTACCACAATACAACTACGCCACCGAGGCAGGCAGATTTTTATCATATAACTTTTAAAACAGAAATTATTTACGAGATACTTATTAAATTATTTGTCGCTAATTCTAGAAGTATTGAGTGTGCTGTCTATATATAGTATAATTTAAGATTTATTACCCATATGTACGTGTAAGTGTCGTTTTAAAGAACTGCGATTAATAAATTTCTTATCGCATATTTCACAAAGATATGGTGTCTCTCCTGTGTGGGTTCTAATATGACAATTTAAATTAGTCTTTTGTGCACATTTGTAGTCGCAGTACTCACATTTGAAAGGTTTCTCTCCTGTGTGGGTTCTAATATGATAATTTAAAGTTTCTTTTCGGGAACATTTGTAGTCGCAATACTGACATTTGTAAGGTTTCTCTCCTGTGTGGGTTCTAATGTGTGAAATTAAACTAATCTTATGTGCACATTTGTAGTCGCAGTACTCACATTTGAAAGGTTTCTCTCCTGTGTGGGTTCTAATATGACAATTTAAATTTTCTTTTCGGGAACATTTGTAGTCGCAATACTGACATTTGAAAGGTTTCTCTCCTGTGTGTCTTCTAATATGCCTCACTAAATGACTCTTTACTGCAGTATTGTAATTGCATTGTTCACATTGATACTTTTTTTTACCAGTAGTGGGATATTCATTTAAATTATCGATTTCTTTAATTTTTCTATGGATTACAGATTCCTGTATTTTCATGTCAATCTTAATTGGTTCAATATTTACAGGCTTGTGTACATTCATGTGTTCTATAAGTAAAGCTTTGGTATCACATTTTGTACCACAATCATTGCATATAAATTCTTTGTATATAGGAATTTGATTAATTCTTTCATTAGATACCATTGATGAAGTATTTTCAATATTTATATTTGTTTTACACGTTTCAGGTGATGATATTTTTTCAGATCTATTTTCAATATTGTTTTTGGTTTTGTCTTGTACGTTATTATTATCATCCAGTTTAGGTTTTTTGTTTAGATGTGCACCTTAAACATAAATCAATAATGTATTATTATGTTTGCATTATTTTTAAACATTACCTTACTATCACTAACTTATGTTCGCAACTTCATTCATGGAAAACTTTTGTCTAGAAGAAATTATAGAAAATTTCAATAGATTTTATGAACAAAAACATTTTTGGACTACTACTTCATACTTATTCATGGTATTTTAGTTAAATTCTGTAGTCCGTTGGATCTCGTTACAGGTTATAATATGGTCTGTGGACTGAGAAGTGTTTCGTTCGAATCCCACTTAGAAAGGTCAGGTAACATTCGAGTCGGCGGGTATGATAGGCGGCTGGTCATAATATAACTAAATTAAGATCCTTTGTGTCTAAAAATATGTGTTTGCGAAGATACCTCCTATATTTACCATACCAGCCTTGTATTATACCGGGTGGAAGGGAAACGCTCTCGAAAACGAATACAGGTGATAGTATTGGTGATTCCTGACGTGATGGCACTGAAAAAATCGCGATCGCATTGTTAAATTTTAGAAGGATTTTCTCAAATTTCTGTACAGTTTCACGTATGGATAGATAAATCAAACTATTATTCTGAAAAACATAGTAAAAAAGGTCAATATTTCAAAAAAATCGTAATGAAACACGTACGTCAGCTGACGGGTCAACGACCGCGAACAGCCGGTCCCGGCGCAGCGCGGCGGCCGCCGCCTTGTCGGCGTTAGCTTTGTAGTTTGTACCCTGCCCAGTTTTTTGTACGCTTTACATTGCGCGCGCATGAATTACGAAAATACTAAAATCGTAAATATTATCGCTTAGCTTTGCAAATGAATATAGTTTTTCGTTAATTTTATGGTTCTTCTCTCTTACCGTTCCGGTATAGAGAGCGTTTCCCTTCCACCCGGTATACTGCCCACGGCTGAGCACGGGCCTCCTCTACTACTGAGAGGAGTTAGGCCTTAGTCCACCACGCTGGCCTAGTGCGGGCAGACTTCTCATACCTTTGAAATTATTTTTGGGGAATTCTCAGGTATGTATGTTTTCCTTCACTGTTAAAGCGAACGATAATTGATATACAATACACACGTAACTTCGAAAAATCAGAGGTGTGTGCATTGAGTTTTGAACCTGCGGACATCCGTCTCGTCCCACAAGACCGTTCTATTCGCAACTAGGCTGTCCTCCACTCTACTACTCGCGATACTATATTTAAGCAGGATAAATTTTAACCTTTCTCATTATCTGCTCTGTAGATCTATTGTTATTGTACATTAAATACAAGTAGATTTCTTATTACGTTGATTGACGAAACGAGCATGCCGTTCGCCTGATGGTAAGCGATACGACCACCCATAAACAGTAGCAACACCATCCAGCACCTTGAGTTACAAAGTACTGTGTGGCATTTCACTGCGCTCGTCATCCTGAGATATAAGATGTTGTCTCATTATGTTCAGTAGTTACACTGGCTACAATCATTCAAACAGAAACACAACAGTGCATGCACACTGCTGCTTGGCGGTAGAAATAGACATGGTGGTACCCACCCAGACGGACTCTTACATAATATGAGAGACCTACCACCAGTAGATGTTACATGTTTAGTTGCAACTGTTTTAATGTAAAAGAGTTTATAAATAATAAAGGCAAGTGGAAAAAAACTTAGCAACAAAATTTACTTACCAAATTTTTGAGCATAACCCGGCGGTGCATTGTACGTCCGCAAATCAATGTGTAGTATGTGTGCGAATTCGCTTCCGTAGAAAACCATCAGCTCGGTGAAACGCGGAATGATTTTAATAGTCCTAAAATGTTTAATATTTTTTTTTTTCAGATTCTTTATTACAAGTTCCATTTTTTCGAGTCAAATTCGGCCGAGATGCATAATAGTGATTTTGTTAGTAAAATAAACCTGCAGTTTGTCGGTAGGTTACCTTGTTTAGAAAATCTGTCAACACTGCCTGTAAAACAGTTTTTTTGGATAAGAACTATGCCAAACCCTTTCTGTATTAATCTATTGGGAGTTGGGCCGACTCTTCATTAAAGTAAGGTGGTAAAAAACGCCTCTAACTACATTTCGACGATTGGCGGGCTAATTTACCTCGGCGACATGTTTTTTGTAAAAAACTATGTTAAAAAAGGGAGGAAAATGTGCTGATTCCGAACATGCATAACTCAGTGTCGGAAAAAAATGTCGCTTAAATCAATTGGCCTGCGAACCGCGAAAATATTTGAAAATTTGAGACTTGCGGTCTTAGAAGTCCCGCAGCTGCCGGCAATTTGTTGTAGAGAAACACTTTGTGCTATATTTGGGACCTATTTCGTACTAAGTAGTGTTTCTCAGCAACAAGTTGATAGCATCCGCGCGGTGCTTTATATGCAAAATGAATGAAGTGCACAAAGTTTTATCGATCCACTTACCTGTAGTACAGCTGTCCCTTGTACTGATAGGCGACGAGGTTCTGCTCGCTCCAGTGCCGCGCGCAGTTCACATAGCGCATCCAGTTGGAGCTGTTGGCGTCCGCCGCGTCCACCACGTGACTCGGCTTGTTGTTTTGGTCGTATATCTACATTGTATATATAGGTTCACGCCTTCCCTTCTCAGGGGCAGTCAGAGCTATTATCCCTATAGGCGAATGTGGGGCAGAGGGGGAAGAACATGGACCTTTGAATTCGACACAAATACATATTTTTGTATGTAGTTCTGTTAAATTATTGGAAATACCTACTTGAAATTCTCCTTTTACCCCACCTTGTATAAAATTTTTGCAATTTCCCCCTGTCCACTCAATGGAAAGATGGCTACTCATGATTACACCCACATTGTCAGCTATGTTAGGTCCCGTGTTATAGGAAGCAAACCTAGAGACATAATTCCAGAATCCGGGCAGTCATGGAGTAGAAAAACACATCACTTTACCCAACACGGTATTCGAGCGCGAGACCTAGACAAAGTTGCGGACTGCAATACAACTACGCTACCTAGGACGGTATTAATAAATGAATCTCAAGTTTGAGTTACATCTCAAGTAGGCATAATGTATTGAACAATTAAATCACTACTTAACTAAGTATGATATTAATATTGAAAGATACGACGAATAAGGTGCTCGCAATCACGGCCACCCATAAACAGCAGCAGCATCGTTTGAACTTTAAATTACAAAAAAGCCTGTGTCTTAATTATGGGAAGGCATGACAGTAAAATTCCACCAGTCCTTGGCTTCAGGGGACCCTGGACCCTGACTTAATGTGGCCCCCGACCTGAGAGGAAGAGAATCATTCAAGTGCATCCTAAAAAAAATGATCGCCGGATTTTGCAATGCTGCTTCTGAGGGGCTCCATTCCTTGAATTTGCCACGGGTCCACACGAGTAGTATGCCTTTGCATAAAGCACTGCCCGGTATTGCATTGTGCTCTTCACCTTAGATACCGGGTGGAAAGGAAACGCTCTTATACCGAAACGGTAAGAGAGAAGAACCATAACATTAACGAAAAACTATATTCATTTGCAAAGCTAAGCGATAATACTTACGATTTTAGTATTTCCGTAATTCGTGCGCGCGCAATGTAAAGCGTACAAAAAACTGTGTAGGTTACAAACTACAAAGCAAACGCCGACAAGGCGGCGGCCAGGCGGTCGTTAACCCGTCAGCTGATGTACGTGTTTCATTAGGATTTTTTTTCAATATTGACCTTTTTTACTATGTTTTTCAGAATAATAGTTTGATTTATCTATCCATACGTGAAGCTGTATAAAAATTTGAGAAAATCCTACTAAAATTGTAACAATGCGATCGCGTTTTTTTTAGTGCCATCACGTCAGGAATCACCGATACTATCACCTGTATTCGTTTCCGAGAGCGTTTCCCTTCCACCCGGTTTAAGCAGCATTAGAGCCACGCGCACCCGACCAGCGCCGCCTCGTCGTTCGGCGTCAACTCGGTGTCGACAGTTGGTTCACAGGTGAACGACGCGTTGTTAATTGTGAACGTCGCGAGATCAACCAGAGAATCTCGCGTGGCCAACAAGTGAACGCCGCGTAGTCAACGAGTGGACATCGCTTGGTCGCGATTGCGAGTGAGGCGATACGGTGACGATACGGCGTTGATGTAATGAGTGCGTATTCATAGAAGTCCATATAAACCGACTTCAAAAACCACTATAAAGAAAAAAATAACTTGTGCTTTACTTATGGGTTATAAGAAAATTTTAATAATACCAATATTATATACACTGCCATTTGAGTGATTATATTATATTAATGTACAATGAATAATTATTTGGAGTCGGTGCCGGTCTCAAAAAATATTGTACAAGTGTAAACCATCGCGTCATGCAAGAGGATGAACAGATGGTTTTTCGTATTATGGCCCTAGAATAAAAAAATAAATGCAATTTCCCACTAAAAAGTATATACGTTAATGTATGTATGTAAAAAAAAATGTTTTTTTTTACATAATGGGATAGAACCTATAATATTTATGATGTGTCGGGTGTAAATATTGATCCCTCTTTTTCGTGTAAGTATCGTTAGCTTTATCTTATTAAGGTACTAACCGTGAAAATGTCTGATGTATTCTTAGATATCCCGAGACTTCATCTCACCCCTTTAGGTAAATAATGACGGTAGGAGGAAAGTGTAGGAGAAAGCCAAGCCTACAAATAACTATCTACTACTATAATATGATTCAAAATGCTACGGAATTGATATCGGCCAACTTATAAACGGAAATTATATGTAAATTTTGAATGCGCATTTTTGGATGAGGTACAAAGAATACATATACATATACACTCACGCCTTTTATCCCCGAAGGGGTAGGCAGAGGCGCAACTAGTACACCCACTTTTCGCCATTATTCCGTCCATGATGTGATGGGGGCAAGCCTATCGCCATAACGGGCACAAATTTCAGACTTCGAGCTGATACTGAATAGAAAAACTCAATATCACTTTGCCCGACCGGGGATCGAACACGAGACCTCAGCATTGCAGTCGTACCGTAATACAACTACGCCACCGAGGCAGTCTTTTGGATGAGGTAAAGCCTGGAAAATCGAAATGAGTATCGATATGCCAATAAAAAAAGTAAGTTGAAGAACATTAACCAAAATAAGTTTTATTGATTTTTTTTTATTTTTTTTTCATTTATTCCATTAATTTGTAGGGAACGAGTTGATCACTATAAAATCTAATAATGTTATGGACCAAATAAAGACATTGCGCATGTTCAGAGGGACCAAATTGTCCTCCAAGAACGCACGTTCGGGACAAGAAAGTCGCTCCATGTAAATGAGGCTCTAGATTATTTTTAGCAATGGCCATTTCCGTTTATCAGTCGGTCTACATTCCAGTACCTGCCAGCAGTACATGGATCGTATCTGGTCTGCTCTCTTTCCGCGATACGGGCCGAAGCGCACTCCTCGCGGTACAGTTAGAGTGCTGAACACGCCCAAGCCGGCGCCTTTACCAAAATATAATTATAAACTCAGGAATGTAGATCGATTTTATTGAAAAATATAAGGTGACCATCGCTGCCCATTGGTGGGAATATTGGGCGGGCCTTGAAAAATAGGATGAATGACGACCACCGATGGACAAGAACTAAAAGATGCGCTGAAAAATCTCTCGTTTTATGTGAAAGTATTAAAAATGACTTCATGTCAGCTGAGAAGTGAGTCTATGATTTGTAAGTTTTGTTAAATGGGTCGCGGTCCATTCAACTTTGGGAACAACTGCCGTTGAACTTGGCTGTAGTCTATTACCGATGCCACGAGGCCGTCTAAATCTCCTTACACTCTTCCACTTGTGACGTCATGCATGCCACGCCTCACAAAAACTAAGAAACCGTTCCCAATATCACTTGAGCTGTATACTACAATAATACAACGATTGCGTTAAATGTGAATACTTTTTGATAAGACACTGGTGATATTGTATTCGAGGGGCCATCTGGATACGTACAATATCTATTTCTACCGCCAGCAGACATAAGATGTTATTATGTTGTCTCATAATGACCAGTAGTTACACTGGCTACAATGTCCTTCAAACCGAAACAGAAACAGACACGTTTTTAAGCACTTAAGTATTTCATTGAATTAATGTAAAGACCCAATGCACCAACCACCATGAAATGAAATCCTCCTAGCCAGTTTCGGCCACGGCGGCCAATCTCAACGGAGATAAGCCAGGTACGCAGGAGATATTATAGTGCACAAGTGTGTGCGCAATACACAGGTGCACTCGCTATTCCTTCACTCTCATAGTCCGGTGAGACGGCAATCCGACATGACCGGAGAGAGATCAGGCGCAGGACCAACGGCTTTACGTGCTTTCCGAGGCACGGGGGTATCACACCGCCAACTTCCTGACTCCGAGCTGCGACTGAGTAAATTTTTTTTAAGATGAAAATACCCAGTCACAATTTTTTTGGTTCGACCCGGGATTCGAACCCAGGACCTCAGCGCGCAAATCGTACTCGTAATGCGTACGCAATACCACTACGCCACCGAGGCAGTCAAAGCCCACCATAGACGTCTTGTGGCCCGTAAAGGTTGAGTACAACTGGTCATTGCCTGCATAAGAAAGCCTGAAAACGCAGTTACCTGGTATCCTGGAGGGCGCTAGATGCAGGAACACGCTCGGGATGGTGAGAGCTGCGCGCGGCACGAACGCTGGATATTTGGGCTTACTCGAAACCTAAATAAAAGGCACCGGGGTTTTTCCACATAATTTACGACGCTTAGACCATATAATAGAACGCCCATGTGCATGTTGCCGTGAACAAAGAAGTCTGTTACTTTCTATTTATCATGGGGGTTCCTTTTAGGATGTAGGTGCTAACTAAGTCGGGATTTTGTGAAATTCGTCCCCTAAGGGGGGAAAATCGGTGGCAAAGTTTGTATAGTATAAATTCAAAAACTACTGAACGGATTTCGATGGTGTAATGTTTAAAACCCTGGGAACGGCATAAGTTTTTTATACTGGAAAAACATACGCAACTTGTATCCCGGAAAATCTTACCACGTGGGCGATTTCGCAAGCAATAGCTAGTTTATAAAATTAGTATGGATGTAGATTATCAGAGGATCAGATTTGTTTGTCTCCAGTGTGTTATTAAAATGTCTTACCTTATCATCCGGAATAACCAGCAGCGGTCCGTGTATCGCGCAGTATTCGTACACGAAATCACCGCATTTGTCGCAGACTGGCGGCAATTATTTATTTATTTATTTGTTATAGTACACCAACAGCACATATATTAAAAAATCATAAAAAGAACATTCTCACATTATAAAACAGGCCGATATATATGCCCATTACAGGTATACGCATCTTTTATTTAAAAATTACATGTTTAATTGAAAAACAAAACAAAAATAGATTATATAATATAAACTATAATAAATTATGTAAGAGGACTACAAAAAGCCATAAATTTTTCTTTAAAAATTGACATAGCTAAATTAGACAAAGCTAATATCAGTCTACTTCTGAATACAGCCTTATGTAGAGGGAGATCACCTCAGAGAATTGCTTGATGCCTACCAACGGCATTTTAAGAGAGCATGCTACTACAGTTACGCATACTCACGCCTTTTATCTCCGAAGGGGTAGGCAGAGGCGCAACTAGTGCACCCACTTTTCGCCATTATTCCGTCCCATGATGTGATAGGGGGCGAGTATCGCCATATCGGGCACAAGTTCCAGACTCCGGGCTGATACTGAATAGAAAATCCAATATCACTTTGCCCGACCCGGGGATCGAACCCGAGACCTCAGCATTGCAGTCGTACTGTAATACAACTACGCCATCGAGGCAGATCTACTATAGTAAATGATAATGATTTTAATTATGTCCATGAACATTGGTTTCCCCAAGAGCGTAGTTAGTGTCCTAAACTAAAAAAAAATATTATTTCTGTGTACTTGCAGAATTCATGATGAAATCCTGTGGATGGGCACGACGAATATTTGGGCATTTATTTGAGCATGACCCACCTCGCCGCACTCTATATATATACACTAGCTTTTGCCCACGGCTTCGCCCGCGTTAATAAGTTTTTCCGGGCTAAAAGTACATAAAAACCTTCCCGTTGAATCACTCTATCCACCACATTTATTTGGATAAAGATTAATATTATGACATTGATACAACTCTTAACAAATAATGCATTAATTTCGACCAAATTTGATTACCATAAAAACGGTTCTAGAGAGTTAATCTTAAAAGATAGACATATACTGTCGCGGACATTTTTTTAGATCATTTCAAGAGGAATAATTCTTTCATACATATATTTTTGGTATCTTGAACCGTTTTCGCAGCGCACGCAATGGAAGCCCTCAAGGATGAATAATTTTCCCCGTTTTTCTCACATTTTCCATTATTTCTTCGCTCCTAATAGTTGCATCGTGATGTTATATAGCCTAAAGCCTTCCTCGATAAATGTTCTATTCAACACAAAAATAATTTTTCAATTCGAACCAGTAGTTCCTGAGATTAGCGCGTTCAAACAAACAAACAAACAAACAAACTCTTCAGCTTTATAATATTAGTATAGATGTACCTCTCCTAAGGATTTCCAGACCGACCTGCTAGTACCCTGCATTCAGTGACTTCGTGTGATCTTTTTTATGGCATTGAATGACGAGGCGAGCATGCCGTTCGCCTGATGGTAAGCGATACGACCACCCATAAACAGTAGCAACACCATCCAGCACCTCGAGTTACAAAGTACTGTGTGGCATTACACTGCGCTCGACATCCTGAGACATAAGATGTTAAGTCTCATTATGTCCAGTAGCTACACTGGCTACAATGCCCTTCAAACCGAAACACAACAGTGCATGCACACTGCTGCTTGGCGGTAAAAATAGACATTGCGATGGTACCCACCCAGACGGACTCTTACATATGAGAGTCCTACCACCAGTAAAAATGTATGTCCACCTAACTTAACCTGAATAATTAATTAAATACACAACTTCCTTAATGACAGTGCTTGGTCGACTACTAATCTGATGTCTCGGGTTCGAATCCCGGCTCGGGTAGCGATATCGGGTTTTTCTGTTGATTATCAGCTCGGAGTCAATTTGTGTCCGATATGGCGTAAGGTTCGCCCCTATACTATGTGGGGGAACACATGACGAAAAATAGGTGCACTAGTTGCAATTCTGCCTACCCCTTTGTCGGTGAATGGTGAGTATGTGAGCAATCTAAAGAAGATTCACATAAAGCAAGCAGCCGGTCGTAAAGTAAAAGGGTCTTTAATACGTTTGTAAAAATAAAAAATTGGCGCCGACCCCCACCGGTACGAAGGTAGTCAGGTTAAAGAAAAGTAGTACTCACAGACATATTCGTCTAAATTCGGCTCCTCGGGCTCGTAGTAACTGATGCGTTGTTTCTGACGAAGCTTCATTTTCTTGACCTAATAATTTTTAAAAGTATTTTTTTATAAGTCCCTATGTAAGTTCTATACAAATCGGATATTTCATAAATTCTGTATATAGCATCATAGCTTATTACATCAGGTAGCTCATAATATAACACTACTAAACTAATAACCAGACAATTTAATAAATAGTTCAAATCGCTTCACAACTTTCTTATAATTACCTACTTGAATCCAGTTTACTAATTCGCGTGGAATCTTCAAGTTAATCTATAACATTACACATTTACCAATAGCAGTTGATGATTTACACACGAATTTAGTCTTCTATTTAAATATATTCTGCATTTGACAAAAATATTTTTAATTTTACCTTTCTAATTCTGCGGCGCGAACCTCTCGTGCACAAAATGATTTTCCCGCCATACATTTTCATATTGGCATTATGTAATAGTCGATAAACAAAACGTTGCTTATCATCCTAAAATTAATAAAATACGTTGTTCATTATTTTATTTTTTGTTGTTTAATTACATTTATCACATATTAAAATAAAATAGTTCTCAAATTATAGTAAAATTAATAACCTTAATAAACCAAAATTATTTTACTTAATTATACTTTGATACTCTTGGTTAGAACCAGTTAGAACAAAACGCATATTTTGTTTTTTTGAATTATGGAGCGTAGAAGCATAGGTACTTAGAGTATGTATAACTACGTATAGAGCGCGTGTATGCAAGTGGGAACAATAGGCACGGGTGGGAACATCGTCCTGCGCCTGCCGCGCCGCAAGCGCTTGTAGTCACTCGAATAGGAACGGTGTGAGCACACGCGAGTGAGATCTATGCGAATATTTGATTATTAATACTGCCAAATGGTTAAATGTTCCGTGGAATCTTGTAAAAACAATACCCGGAAACACACTAAACAGAATTCTAACATCACATTACACACGTAACTTAGGTAGTAATACATACTCTAAGCATCGGTAGAAGTAAGGAGGACCATCTCAGTGTATTAATAAAAGCGTGTTAAAAAGTGTCCACCGAAAGGGACCAAATTTAAGGTGGCGCTATAGTAGTGGTAAGTGGAAGAATTTAAAAAAGAGCGTCACAAATTATTAGAGACTAGCTTTTGCCCGCGGCTCCGCCCCCGTTAAAATGTTTTCCGGGATAAAACTCCCGCTTTATGTTTTTCCGGGATAAAAAGTAGCCTATGTGTTAATCCAGGACACGATCTACCCGTGTGCCAAATTTCATCGAAATCCGTTCAGTAGTTTTTGCGTGAAAGAGGAACAAACATGCATACATCCAGACATTCTTACAAACTTCGCCTTTATAATATTAGTAGGATATACTAAATTAAAATTCCTTCCATTTTTTTTTGTATTAACAACAATAAAGTTCATTCTTTGATTAAGCCCTCGCGTGCCGGGAGCGTGGATCCACGCTCAAAAAAAGTGTTCAAACTCTGCCGGAGCGTGGATCCACGCTCGGGCCGATTTCTGCAAAATGTATGAAAACTGAACATCTACAGGTTGTTTCTTTTTAGGTTATTTTTGGGTTTCCATTGGATGCAAATCTTAATTATATATTAGAATTGGGAAAAGCGGCCGCCATTTTGAATTTCTTTGTTTTGAGGCCGATTGGCCTCAAAATCGATATCTGGGCAGGCCTTTAGGTACCGAAGACGGATCCAATGTTAGAATTGAAAAAAGTGGCCGCCATTTTGAATCTCTTTGTTTTAAGGCCAATCGACCTCAAAATCGATATCTGAGCAGGCCTTTAGGTATAAAAGACGGATCCAATGTTAGAATTGAAAAAAGTGGCCGCCATTTTGAATTTCTTTGTTTTATGGCCAATCGACCTCAAAATCGATATCTAGGCAGGCCTGTAGGTACAAAAGTTGGATCCAATGTTATAATTGAAAAAAGTGGCCGCCATTTTGAATTTCTTTGTTTTAAGGCCAATCGACCTCAAAATCGATGTCTGAGCAGGCCTTTAGGTATAAAAGACGGATCCAATGTTAGAATTGAAAAAAGTGGCCGCCATTTTGAATTTCTTTGTTTTAAGGCCAATCGACCTCAAAATCGATATCTGGGCAGGCCTTTAGGTATAAAAGACGGATCCAATGTCAGAATTGAAAAAAGTGGCCGCCATTTTGAATTTCTTTGTTTTAAGGCCAATCGACCTCAAAATCGATATCTGGGCAGGCCTGTAAGTAGAAAAGACGGATCCAATGTTAAAATTGAAAAAAGTGGCCGCCATTTTGAGTTTCTTTGTTTTATGGCCAATCGACCTCAAAATCGATATCTGGGCAGGCCTGTAGGTACAAAAGACGGATCGAATGTTAGAATTGAAAAAATTGGCCGCCATTTTGAATTTCTTTGTTTTAAGGCCAATCGACCTCAAAATCGATATCTGGGCAGGCCTGTAGGTACAAAAGACGGATCGAACATTAGAATGGAAAAAAGTGGCCGCCATTTTGAATTTCTTTGTTTTAAGGCCAATTGACCTCAAAATCGATACTTGGCATGCCATTGATAGTAAAAGTCAGATCTAATGTTAGACTTAAGAAAAGTGGTCGCCATTTTGTACTTCTTTGTTTTAAGACTGATTGGATTTAAGATAGATATTTGGGCTTGTCTTTTAGCCAAAACTAATTAATCGAGGTTGGAATTTTAATAACTGCATTCCATGTTAAATGTTCTTGTTTTAAGGGCCATTGGTTTTAAAATCAAAATCCGCTGGACATGGCCACAAACTATAGTAGGTTTTAATTATATCACTTTTAAATAATATCACCATCAAAGCTTATTCAATTCTCTTCAATAACGATATTGCAGCTTTGTTATGTCGCAAAAAAAGGAATTTGTCTTCGAATTTAAGAAGTGGCCCGTGGCAGCAAACAGGTAATAAAGTAAATTCTTCTGTGAAAGCATCAAAATCGGTTAAAAATCCGGGGGTCGTTAGCAATTCAACAATAGCTATAAGCATAATTAGCCGCGTAGTAGAAATTATCTTACTATAATATTTTTCTTCCCATACATCGTTATGCCCTGGTGGGTGGCCATTCAATTACTGTATCTTTTTTTTTTGAAGTTATACCTTAAGCGCGTTATGAAAAATTTATGGGAGTGAAATTTTACGATGCGCGCGCATGTGTGACACAAAATTCTCACGGTTGTTTTTTTATTATAATTTTCCCCTTATAGGGAAGGCAAAGGGTTCAAGCCCATATAGCCTCGTCTTAAGTGATATTATTGGTTGTCTTTTTTTTTAATTAATTATAAAAAAAAAATATTTTTAAAATAATAAATAATCAATAATAAATATTTTAAATTAAGAATCTTCTAATATTAAGTACAAATTATGTCATATATATTTATTATTCTCTAAATTCTATATTTAATAATTATATAATATAATGTTAGGGCAAAAATATTTTTTGTGCGGGTATGACATGATCTACAATTTTTGCTATAAAAGCATAGAACGTTTGACAGTTCGAGTTAGTTGGTCATTGCCTTCGTGCCGGTCGTTCGCTTGGTGATATTTTGTATGAAAGTATTTCTGTAAAGTCAGTGGTACATATTTTTATTTAAATCAAAACCGTTACAGTTTCTAATAATAATTTATTTTTTAGTAAAAGGAGAAGACAAAGGCGCTTAGCCTTGCAGCCTTGTCTGTTGTTGTTTTACCACACCCAAGGACTTTTTCAAAATTCAGAGGCCGAAGCCAAGACTGCAATTTTCCCAAACTATAAAGGTTAATGATGCCAAAGAAGTATAACTTCTCACGCGCGTACATACATATATTACACCTCGATTTATTCTATTTGGCTAAATACAAGCCCAAATATATATCTTAAATCCAATCAGTCTTAAAACCAAAGAAGTTTAAAATGGCGACCACTTTTATTGAGTCTAACATTAGATCTGTTTTTTACTATCGCCAAGTATCGATTTTGACGTAATTTAGCTTAAAATAAAGAAGTCCTAAGTGGTGGCCTCTTTTTTCAATTCCGACATTGGATCCGTTTTTGGTAACTACAGATATGCCGAGAAATTGATTTTGAGGTCGATTGGCCTTAAAACAAAGAAATTCAAAATGGCGGCCACTTTTTTCAATTCTGACAATGGACCCGTCTTTTGTACCTAAAGCCATGCCCAAACATCGATTTTGAGGTCGATTGGCCTTAAAACAAAGAAATTCAAAATGGCGGCCACTTTTTCAATTATAACATTGGATCCGTCTTTTGAACCTACAGGCCTGCCCAGATATCGATTTTGAGGTCGATTGGCCTTAATACAAATAAATTCAAAATGACGGCCACTTTGTTCAATTCTGACATTGGATCCGTCTTTTATACCTAAAGGCCTGCCCAAATATCGATTTTGAGGTCGATTGGCCTTAAAACAAGGAAATTCAAAATGGCGGCCACTTTTTTCAATTCTGACATTGGATCCGTCTTTTATACCTAAAGGCCTGCCCAAATATCGATTTTGAGGTCGATTGGCCTTAAAACAAAGAAATTCAAAATGGCGGCCACTTTTTTCAATTCTAACATTGGATCCGTCTTCGGTACCTAAAGACCTGCCCAGATATCGATTTTGAGGTCGATTGGCCTTAAAACAAAGAAATTCAAAATGGCGGCCACTTTTTTCAATTCTAACATTGGATCCGTCTTCATTACCTAAAGGCTTGCCCAGATATCGATTTTGAGGTCGATTGGCCTTAAAACAAAGAAATTCAAAATGGCGGCCACTTTTTTCAATTATAACATTGGATCCAACTTTTGTACCTACAGGCCTGCCCAGATATCGATTTTGAGGTCGATTGGCTATAAAACAAAGAAATTCAAAATGGCGGCCACTTTTTTCAATTCTAACATTGGATCCGTCTTCATTACCTAAAGGCTTGCCCAGATATCGATTTTGAGGTCGATTGGCCTTAAAACAAAGAAATTCAAAATGGCGGCCACTTTTTTCAATTACAACATTGGATCCAACTTTTGTACCTACAGGCCTGCCTAGATATCGATTTTGAGGTCGATTGGCCATAAAACAAAGAAATTCAAAATGGCGGCCACTTTTTTCAATTCTAACATTGGATCCGTCTTTTATACCTAAAGGCCTGCTCAGATATCGATTTTGAGGTCGATTGGCCTTAAAACAAAGAAATTCAAAATGGCGGCCACTTTTTTCAATTCTAACATTGGATCCGTCTTCGGTACCTAAAGACCTGCCCATATATCGATTTTGAGGTCGATTGGCCTTAAAACAAAGAAATTCAAAATGGCGGCCATTTTTCTCTATTCAAGCATTGGGTCCGTTTTTTGTAACCAAAGATATACCCAGATTTCGATTTTGAGGTCAATCGGCCTCAAAACAACGAAATTCAAAATGGCGGCCGTCTATGCCAAATCTCACAATGTTTCTGAATATTTTAGTGACCATTGATCCATAATAAATAAGTAAATAAATAATTTCAAAATTCGTACTAAAAGAATTTTATGGTGTATAAATTAGAACATCCTTTACACTCAAAATCCGATTTTTTCAAATGTATGGCGGCACGCACGCGTCTTTTACGCAAACTGAGCCCGGCATTCCAGGGGTTAATCATTTAATTTTAAAGACCTCCAATTTTGAGATCTTAAAAACTACACTTAATATGAACATTTAAAAAAAATTAATGAATGGAGGGGTCTAAAAAGATTTTATAATAGATTCAAGTTCCATATTTCGCCCCTTTAATACCGCTAAAAATTAGCCTGGTTAGATTTGAGGCCCAGAACCCATACAAAAACTGGACATCTTTGTTCAGGTATTTTTGATGCTATGCACTAAAGCATAGTTCTTTTGTGGGTAGGTTTAAAAAGCTATCAATTTAATATCACTATATTTACAATAATAATTTACAAACATATTTTGCATATTTGGAAACATAAAAAATCACTATTATAGTAACAACCTATGATGGCTGCATTGACATTCGTCCACTCAAGTTTCGTATTCTTTCAGTACTATGTTGAAGGAGCTTACTGCTCTACATTATTGTCAATAGTTATGTGCAGTAAAATAAATGTGGAATGTATTATACAGAACCAGGTGCATTTCGAAATTCGTAATTCGAAAAATTAAATCTAATTCGATCATCGCTTTTAGGATCACTGGCAAGCACATCTCTAGCAACTTGAATTTGATTTTTTTTTCGATGATAGAGTTCACCTATTGTAATCTATTAAAACAGCCATCATAGTGTGCCGGTACTATAGTTATTTTTAATACAACAGAATCACAATTATCTATTCCAGGTTACACTTATAATCATCTTGTCCTTACATAAAATCAATCAAACCGTTTAGGATCAAGATTGGCATTAAGAAAAGCTAATTTCTCAATTATCTGTTCGTTCAAATTGTTCCTTTTAAGATTGCTTAAACCTGCCTTTGAGAAATGTTTCTCTGATCTTATATTAGTAGCAACCACATGACATACACTTCTGTAAATTTCGGCTAGATTAGGATACATTGTTCTATGATCGCGCCACCACTGTGCTAGGTCATTCCACTGTCCAGATTCATCTCTTTCAAGCACATAAGTGACACTCAGGTATTTCTCCATTTCCCTGACAGCAACGAGAGCTGGACTTTCGCTCAATTTCTCCCACGTCATTGAATCGTCGACATTGGGTTCACTTTTAATAAAGTCCAATTTTCTTTTGTCTATACTACTTACTATGAGATTGCGAACATAACTTTTTAATTCTCTAATCATTGATACATTTTTGAACTCACTTGTCTTGTACCTAGGATCCAAGAGTGTGCACATACTTAAAGTTTTATTTGATTCAAAATCAGCAAGGTTATGCAAACCATCTTTTATATCTTTAATGAGACTTTTCACTTCTGGTTGTATATAATTGAAAAAGTCATTCTCTAAGAATGTGTCACACATTGATTTCAAATTATTCGTCACTACAATAACCACACTGCCAGGTGAAAACTGTTCTTTAATCATAACACTGATTGCTTGTTTGAACAGGTTTAATATATCACAAATTTGATTAGCCGACTCCCATTCTAGGTCAGAAATTGGTGGCCAGTGACTTCCTACAAGTTGTATACAAGACTGTATACCCTCCCTCAGCTCTACGAAACGCTGTATCATTTCTAATATAGATGTCCAACACATAAGATTGTCCTGTACAAATGGTTTAGGAGCTCCATTAGCCATGTTGCGTATTTGGTAGCTCTTAAGCATGTCTGATGACAATGAACTCATGTTGAAATTATAGATAATTTTTTTAATTTTTGTATAAATCGGCATTTCTTTTAAAGTTCGCATGAATATTGAATTAATTGGGTTGTAATAACATCTAGTAATCTCCCAACCAATACTTGCTAGAGCCTGTTCAATGGATTCTTCGTTATCTGCTTTTATAAATGAAATTTTAGACCCCAAGCCCCAACTTTCAATCAGCTTTTTCATTTTCTCACATATTTTCGCCCTGTTGGGGCGTTCTCCTAACAGCTTGCAGCCAATAAGGACTTCTTTCCTATTAAATTCTTTATCAATGAAATGTGCTGTAACTGCTAAATATTTCTCTTTAGGGGCCGCTGACCATACTTCTACTGTGAGACATACAGAGACAGCATGATAAGTGACAATATCCATAAGTTTTGTTAACGTCTCCTCATAAAGAGCTGGAACCATCACAGAAGTTATTGTTTCTCTATCAGGTAGATTATATCCAGGTATATTTTTCACAAATTTTCTAAATGAGCTCTGTTCTAGTATGCTGAAGGAGTGATAATCGTTAATAAATAACTCCAGTAAGTCTCGATCGGTTTGCTTCTGTTGCTCGGGGTTCACTTTTACATATTTCTGTACAGACGAACAATTATTCCATTCACTTGAATCCTCTGTAGGTTCAACCTTAATGCATGCTAACTCAGAAGATTCCATCTTAAAATTTTCGTGTGCGCTTTTCAAATGTGCAGCCATATACCATCTAGAGGTTTTACAGAATACAACCTGGTTGCACCCACTACAGAAGGCTAAGTAGTCATCTATTCTTTTGAAATGTGTCCAAACCTGTTTGAAGATATTGTTTATTCTTCTCTCTGATCCTAGATCTATTTTGCACCGCTTCGGCTTTATCGTTTCGCTGTCTGTAGACTGCATTTTGCTTGCTGAGATCGATAAATGCAATATGATTCTATACACCGAAAAGCATTTTGTCAGTGCGCCTGTACTTTACGGTTTGTTGTTTATTTCGGCATTAGTTGTATCAAATATTTATAAAACATCTCGAAAAGACGTTTTAGCTGATTAATTATTATTAAATTAACATGAAACACTGGAATCTGGACAGGCAATACCTAGCAGAAAAATGAGAAAAATCAAACTCCGGGACAATAACAGAGTACAGACCACAGTCCACAAATTACTTTTTGTTAATTTTTACTTGACCATGGATACAAATTACAGTCTATAGAGAAGCTATACAACTAGAGTGCGTTCAAGCTTTCAACTTTGAGTTCCGATGGCGTGATGTTGGCAGCAAGGTTTATGCAGTGCTACATCACACAAAATGTTACCTTGAACATATTAAACGCGACCTTAAAAAAAAGCATATTGCTAGCTAAAAGGCCGGCAACGCACCTATATGCCCCTTGGTATTGCAGATGTTCAGGTGAACCCTGTGCTAGTTTGCCCCCCCCCCCTCCCCCTATATCGTAAAAAATATTTACAGCTTGGCAAAAAAGAGTGTGGATTTAATGAGGGCGCTTAAGTGTAATATAACACTAATATGGCAACCCAGTATAGTACGACGTAAAGTGTTTAGATACTTGTTATTTTTCAATGAGTATCACGTGGCACATTGTGTTTGGCCCAAGGAGATTACAGTGGGTATAAGGTTCTTGGTTTGTCCACAACACAGGAATCACAATTAGGAAAAAAAAGCAACTTGTTGATGAAAAAATATTTCTTACGAAAACCTCTTGTTTGATGTAACTCACAGTTTTGTTCATTTATTATTGTTTACCTACTGAGTCTTTAGGGATGCTTTCCAATCGTCAGGTAAATATTATTTGTATAAAAGAACAAAGAGATTTATAATACATGCAAAAAAAGAGGTTTATTTTTTGCACTAGGTCTTTGAAAAGTTGAATTTGGTAGTAGTATTGAGCTCATTGAATTATGAATAATATTACATGGAAGCATCTGCTCACTCACGGAATTATTTGTTATCAAATAATTTAGTAGCCCTTATTATTCTCGCGAGATTTGAGCTGGTGTGATCATCGTTAGAAAATACTATTGTAGTATAAATATCCGTTCATCGTATCTTAAAGATTTAGGAAAATTAAATATTTTTATATCTTCATAATTTATTTAATACAAAATTTCTATTAAAATTAATCCGATTCTAAAACACTTTCATCTAAGTATTCTACCCCAGAAAACTATATTGTGTCTTGGCTAGATGTTCCTGCAACAACAAAATCATCTGATTCTGAAGCAGTGTCGCTGCTGCTGTCTTCTCTGTGGTTAATAACCAATTATTCAATATCATGATACATACTCATACCCCTATCATAACATTCCTTTTCAATTTTCATAATACGATGGCACGAATTCTTACAATCTTCAGCAGTAATAGCTAGAAGTGCTCGTTCAGCTGCCATCTGTTGGAGTAAAATATTACTAATTATGAGTTTAATTTAATAACATTAAGAAAAAATAATTATGTACTAGATCTCTACCTTTATGTCAATGGACCCTACATTGGAGCTTTCATCCAAATAAATAACACGTTTTTGTAATTCTGTAGGCAGATTTCTATTATGCATTATTATTTTTAAATATTGCTCTCTCTTTGGAACCTTTACCCCGCAAAAGCGTTTTACCATGGCCAGATCCGGGACAAAAATCTAATATCAAATATATTACATACCTCCTTTTTTTACGGTGTAGAAGAAATGAACCTTTTGTCTATTGCGCATAAGTCAAAATCATCGAGATCTTTCTTTGGTCGACCTTTCCGATGTTTCCCAGGTGTAGAAAAAATGCCATTACTTTGTTCATCTTCTTCAACAAATTTTCTTATAGCATTGATTGATTTACTAAAATAAATACCAAACATGCATGAACTTTCAAAACATTGATATTTTTTTTCATGTCTCAAGTATCAAAAAATTAAGTCAGTGTATAAGTGGTTTGTAAACATAACCTTTGTCAATAAAACACTAAAATATCGTAAATTTTATGTTATTCATGTTATAAACCAGTGCAAAATGTATGGTTCAACTTGTAGAATGTAAATAATTTGCATAAATACCTGTGATATCGGCAACTCTCTGATAAACATTGTCAATTTGAGACAAAATTTGTTCCGCTTGAGATTCAGCCAAACATCGAAAAAAACTTGGTATATCACTGCTCTACCACTACTACGAATCGTTTTATTCATTTTAATTAATTAAACAAGCAACGAACGTAGAATAATTTACAGAATTCCGTCGAAAATAACTTAGTGTATACAACGATGACACAGAATCTACTAACAATTTGACACAAATGACAAGTCTAATAGTGTTGCAACAAATAATTAGTTTTAGTTCTTATTTTCACCGCGTCATACTCTTTTTTGCCAAGCTGTATAGTGTTTGATTTGTTATTTGTAGTGTTTGATTTATTAGTTGATTTGTAAGTTGCAGATTAATTCTATAGTGTAATTTCGTGGCATGACTATTTGTTGTTCTGCACTGACTTTAGTTATTATTCTAAGTACTGCATCATAGGTACATCCTAAATAATAATAATAATAAATCAGTTCATGGCCTTATAACACTAATAACATAGGTATTATTATACTTAAACTACAATAAAGGCAAAAGGAGGCGGCTCAGCTTGTGAAAAAAAAGAAATATCGGTGCGTGTACGTATGTACGCGCGTGGGAAGTTATACTTCATTGTAATTTTTGATTACAGGCAAATAATTAATTACAAAAAAATATATAAAAGTACTGGAAAACGATAATCAACATAGTCAATAAAGTTCAGTGTAAATTTGAAATATTAAATAGATATAATATATGAAACTATTAAAAATATAATTTAGAGAATAATAAATATGTATGACGCAATTTGTACTAATTATTATATGATTTTTAATTTCAATATTTATTATTGATTATTTAATATTTCAAAAGTAAGTAATAAATTCAAAAATTGAATTTAAGTTTGTTCATTACTAGTAGTGCTTGCGGCTCCGCCCACGTGAAAAAGTTTTTCCGGGATAAAATATTTTCCCGGCATAAAAAGTAGCCTATGGCACTCAGGAGTTATGTAGCTTCCTATTAGTGAAAGAATTTTCAAAATCGGTTCAGTAGTTCCTGAGATTAGCACGTTCAAACAAACAAATTCTTCAGCTTTATAACATTAGTATAAATTTAAATATTTATTGTTTTCTTAATTTTATATTTACTTTTCATTAAACAGCTTCAACCTTTGTGAACAATTTGATTTTAAAACATTAGTGTTTTGTTACTAGGCAAAACATGTTCCCATAAAGCATTTTGTGTGATATAGTAGCACTGCCAACAGCACGCCATCGGAACTTGAAACACACTCTAGTGATAGCGCTAACAACTTGAGCACACTTCGTGGTGTTAGGCCAAGAGATTGTCAGTATTGTGTGTGTAATTGTCACTAAAATTACAGCAACACTCACTACAAGTTGAAAACAATTTTCTCTGCATCCGAAATATGGCAACACATTACACAGCCAATCAAACTCAAAAAAAGTTGTGTAAACGATCCTTACTATTGTTTTGATTTAGATTTATAGTTTTTATTACGTAAATAAATTGATAACGTATACAAAATGAGTTCCTACGCGTCCGTCGAACTTCCATTCACAACTGCGAACTAATAATTATTTGTTTTACCGCACAAATTACGCGATGTAGGCAGATTAGTATAAGTGTTGAACAACAACAATATTTTCATTTTGAAATGCTACCAATATTATTGTATCATAATATGGACTCTAGTGCGAACGGTGCCAACAATAGTAATTTCGGACAGAATTACGATGACAATATAATACTAAATTGTGTAAGAAATAGGAAGAAAGTGACCGAATTGGCTAATTGTCCAGTTTGTAGTTGTACTATCCGGCAAGGCGAACTTGAAAACCACTTGTCTTTGGAATTGGATAGGTTGACTAAATTGTCTTCTGGAGGTACGAAGAGGAAGCTAAGTGTCACAAGTCCTGGTAATTTAGCTGTACCTGGCTCCAGCAGTACGGCGGATGTGGATGAAGCAGAAATAGACGTCTCCGGCTGTTTGGGCAGTGATGTTTATCAAGTAAGTTGTATTTCAAAGCGGCCAGTTTAAAGATCTTGGCGAGTGTTCGTTTTTTAAACTTTTGAATTCTCTCTAAACGGCTGCTGCAGTTCACTCAAGACTAACCGACTCAGATTTTGTCGTAAGGCATTCGTGTAATCGAAAATATAAGCTTTCGCTCGCGGCTCCACCTGAGGTAATGACAATTTCTGGGATAAAGAGTAGCTTATAGTATTCAGGGGTAATGCAGCTTGCTATTGGTGAAAGAATTTTCAATATTGGATAAGTAATTTTTAAGTTTTATGCAAAGTTTCATCACACTTAGCAATCTAGATCATTGCAATCAGTATAATTCTGGTCTGAATAATCATGTTCCCACTTTACTGTGTAATAGGTAGTATGTAAATCTATTATATAAAAATGAATCCCTATTTTCCTTGGTCATGGCATTACGTGTGAACGGCTGGACTGTTTTCATAGTGGCATTAGGGCGTGTAAATTTAGTTACATATTATTCATATTTATTTTGTTCGAAACTTACACTTTTATATTTTACATCTATGGTTAAAATAACTTAATGAAAAGTGTTATTTTCAGCGAGATAATTATGTGGTTTAAATTATTAACGCGATTACAAAATGACCCTGTATAAGCAGGGCTTGACGGGTTAAGCTGCAAACCCTTTTACAGAGAGTGCACACAAACCGCCTTCGTCGTCTGCGCGCGCGCCGACGCTCCACCCCGCCCCCGGCGAGCGGGGAGTGTCCAGTTTGCAACACCACAGTACCCGTGTCTCGTTTACAACGTCACGCTCTGCGCTGTCTGAAGAGAACTGGCGCCGAGCTGGACGAGGATGTGCCTGACACTAGTTCTGAGGATGAAAGCATTGATGTTGAGGTATGGCGGCTCATTCGAGTTTTTTTTTATGGTGAGCAAGCGAAGATACGGTGGAGCTGATGGTAAGTGATCACCGCCGCCCATGAACGTCTGCAATACAAGGGGACATGCGTACGGCGTGATTAACGCCAACACGTGATGAAAACCAAGTGTTTAACATTGTGAAAAAGGATTGTCTCTACACTCTCAAAGCTTCCCGAGGTCATCGCAGTTTCATTCGCGCACTCGTCGAGAATGGACGTCGATGTGGCTGCTGCTGCTTCTTTGACGCTTTTGCATTAGCGCTATCATCATCACTACATAGTATAAAACAAAGTCGCTTCCCGCTGTCTGTCCCTATGTATGCTTAGATCTTTAAAACTACGCAACGGATTTTGATGCGGTTTCTTTTAATAGATAAAGTGATTCAAGAGGAAGGTTTATATGTATAATTTATCGCGGGGAAATATAAAGCGGAATTTTTATCCCGGAAAAACTTATTCACGCGGACGAAGCCGCGAGCAGAAGTCTAGTATAATTATAATTTCATTAAAAATAACTTATAATAAACATCCCAATGTATAATGTCGAATATAATACTTATACTTATATTATACTAAATAAATAGATACTATAAGGACATAGACTTTTTATCTCGCGAAAATATACCGGGTGGAAGGGAAACGCTCTCTATACCGGAACGGTAAGAGAGAAGAACCATAACATTAACGAAAAACTATATTCATTTGCAAAGCTAAGCGATAATACTTACGATTTTAGTATTTCCGTAATTCATGCGCGCGCAATGTAGAGCGTACAAAAAACTGGGCGGCCGCCGCGCTGCGCCGGCACCGGCCCGCGGTCGTTAACCCGTCAGCTGATGTAAGTGTTTCATTACGATTTTTTTGAAATATTGACTTTTTTTTAATATGTTTTTCAGAAAAATAGTTTGATTTATCTATCCATACGTGAACCTGTACAGAAATTTGAGAAAATCCTACTAAAATTGTAACAATGCGATCGCGATATTTTTAGTGCCATCACGTCAGGAATCACCAATACTATCACCTGTATTCGTTTCCGAGAGCGTTTCCCTTCCACCCGGTATAGCGGAACTGTGATCAAAAATAAGGCGCCGTGACGGTCCAAAGTGACAGAAAATGTGACGATTGTTTTTTTACTTAAATTTATCCTGTTCGTCGATAAAGAAGCCCTTCAAAAAACTTGCTGCCCAAGTCGCGAGCAAAAACTAGTTATATATATTACTAAGGGTTGCTCGCGGCTACGCCCGCGTGATAAGTACATAAGTTTCACGCTAAAAAAGTCCCCAATACACAGTAAGACGCCAGCGCCATCTCCTTAAAGAATCTGATAACAAATGTTCATTATTTCTCATGGGTTCAAATTACCGGGATATATAGGCTATGTTTAAATCCAGGACATGATCTACCCGTGTGGCAAGTTTCATCCAATTTCGTTTAGGTTTTTCTGCGTTTAGTTCTAAAAAAGATCCTAACATTTTATAAACTTTGGCGTTTATAATATTAGTAAGATAGTAAGATTGTTTTTAGAACGACGAGCCTCAAGCGGGCAGGTTCGGCGCGGAGTACCAGTGGTGCGGCGAGTGGCGCGTGCGGGCCACCGCGCTGCAGGACGCGGAGGCGCGCGCCGCCACCTGTGTGCGCAGGGCTTCCAACGACCAGGCGCTCGTGAGTCACAAATATAACTGAGCTACACACACACACGCACGCACGCACACACACACGCACGTACACCCACACACACACACACACACACACACACACACACACACACACACACACACACACACACACACACACACACACACACACACACACACACACTCGCACGCACACGCACACACATACGCAGAGAGAGCGAGAGCGAGAGAGAGGGAGAGAGATGTCTCGGGATGACGAGTGCAGTGCCATGCCACACAGTACTCGAGGTGCTGGATAGTGTTGGTACTGTTTATGGGTGGTCGTATCGCTTACCATCAGGCGAACGGCATGCTCATCTCGTCATTCAATGCAATAAATAAAAAGTTAGATGATCTTTGGATAGTAAAGAGGTATAATCTCGTAGGTAGTGGACGGCGATGAAGACACGGAGCTGTACGGACCACCGCAGTATTCACCGTCGAGGATAGCGCCTGATGTGAGTTAACACTAAGCGTTTCTCGCAGTTCTGTCTAAACTATCTTTCCCAGGAAAAAAAATTATGGCCTTATCCATAAACTCTTTGTAAAGCTATTTAACCGACTTAAAAAAAAGAGAAGGTTAATAACTTCGACGGTATGTTTTTTTTTTTGTGTATGTAGCGCGATTGCTCCGCCAATTGTGGACCGATTTTCAAAATTCTTTTTTTGGTCGAAATTAGATACTTCTGAAGTGGTCCCATAGTCACCAAGTCAAGATCTGATGATTGGAGCCTGAAGAAATCGAGGGCAACCCACTTTATGGGCCCAAACATCGTTTTTTTCGCAAATCTTATGAAGTAATTTATTCTTTACTGTTTTCGCGTAAATAACATTACGCTTTTTACGTTTTCAGGGGTAGGCAGAGGCGTAACACGCCAGCGCGATAGTCGTACCGCGTGCTCAATACAACTACGCCATCGAGGCGGTATATTTCTTACTACCACAAAATAGCGTTAGCGCGTAAATAAAAACGTTTTAACTATAAATTAAAGCGCCTTCAAAAACGACTAAAAAAAACTAAAAACCAAAAAATAATTTAATAGTGAATAAATATACGATACCATTACTTAAATACTTGTAACCAATTTTGGAGTCGGTGCCTAATTAAAATTACTAGCTAAGCTAGATAGATACAATAATAAATATGCGATAACAATGTTTAATTTTAAAAAGGCACCGACTCCAAAATTGTTTACCAGTACATAATTAATGCTATCATATACATACATACATACATGCATACAAAAAAGTCTTTACGAATATTGAGAGTCTTAACATTAACAGCTTAACAAATTGTCTTTAATGCTTATTTTTTTTTTATATTTTACAGTCAGAAATAACCCCATCGGACAACGCAGAATCAACTCCTCAAGACATACCTGATGTTGAGTTGGGAGAGAAACCGAGTGTCATTAGCGAGTCACCGAGACTCAATGGCTTAGTGGTGGCCAGCGCTGAGGTATGCATTCAGATCACATGGTAAATTCAAATATTATAAGTGTATTCATACATACATACATGACTGCTTCAGTGGCGTAGTTGTATTACGGTACGACTGCAATGCTGAGGTCTCAGGTTCGATCCCCGGGTCGGGCAAAGTGATATTGAGTTTTTCTATTCAGTATCAGCTCGGAGTCTGCAATTTGTGCCCGATATGGCGATAGGCTCGCCCTCTATCACATCATGGGACGGAATAATGGCGAAAAGTGGGTGCACTAGTTGCGCCTCTGCCTACCCCTTCGGGGATAAAAGGCGTGAGTGTATATATATTCATACATACATACCCATATCTATGTATATCCCTTCCTAGCCGATTTCTGCCATGGCGGCCAATCTCAACAGAGATCTGTCATCACAGGAGATATTATAGGGCACAAGTGTGCGCAATACACTTGCACTCGCTATTCCTTCACTCTCATAGTCCGGTGAGACGGCAGACATGACCGAAGAGAACAGGCGCAGGACCAACGGCTTTACATGATTTCTCCTCTGCTGAGAGTTTAGGACTTAGTCCAACACGCTCGCCTAGTGCGGGCAGACTTCACATACCTACGAAATTTAGAGAACTCAGGTATACAGGTTTCCTCACGATTTCCTTCACCGTTAAAGCGAGCGATATTCACAAAGAATACACATATAACTTTATAGAAAAGTCAGAGGTGTGTGCCCTTGGGTTTTGAACCAGCGGACATTTGTCTGGACAGTCCGATCCACTCCCAACTAGGCTATCGTCGCTTTTTAACTTTTTATGGGTAATTTCACCATGACATAATTGAAATATAAATTCTCTTTTGCAGACCAGAATACAAGCATTGAAAGCGAAAATAAAAGAATTGGAATGGAAGCAAAACGGAGCTGCAGAAGTGAGTTCCTTGTTGACTACTTCATTTGATTTTTTTATGACCCCACTTAAATAAAAACCAAAGTATTTTATTCATCACGTAGGCGAACATAGTTGCACTTGTGGTAAGTTAGATACATTAAATCTATACTAATGTTATAAAGCTGAAGAGTTTGTTTGCTTGAACGCGCTAATCTCAGGAACTACTGAACCGATTTTGAAAATTCTTTCACTAATAGGAAGCTACATAACTCCGGAGTGCTATAGGTTTTTTATCCCGGGAAAATATTTTTATCCCAGAAAAGCTTTTTCACGCGGGCGGAGCCGCGAGCACTACTAGTATAATATAATCTTCGTTGATTGACAATTCGTTATCAATGTTCCATAAATTATATTTCGTGACGTCAGCAATCGGTCAGTACATCTTTTATGCAGCTGGGTAACAATATAATTGATTGTTTCAGGCCAAATGTTTGATATGTCTCGGACCGTACACATCTCCCGCTGTCTCAATACAATGCTGGCATGTGTACTGCGAGGTAAGAATGTACACAAAATAAAATCCTAATAAAAACATTTAATGTAAATGTTGCCATGATGAAATCATAAGGCGCGTACTGACAAAAGTTATCTGGGGGCTTAGGATGTGAAAAAAAACACGATGCGTCTCCGCTTCGTTTTATTGTGATTGGTTGAGAGACTGACGTGTCGGTCTCTCGATCAATCACAAACATCAAAATACCGATACGTCAGTCTCTCAACCAATCACAATAAAACGAAGCTGAGACGCATCGTGCTTTTTTTCACATTCTAAGCCCGCAGATCTCATGTAGAGACACGCTTTTAAGCCCTAAAATCACAAACTACACGTTAGTCAAAATATGGGGTCATTCATTTATTACGTAAGACTATTTTCGATAGTGTTGACCCTCTTCCTCCTATTATAAGAAAAAATATGAATAGGCCGACTCCCTCCCCCTGTTTAATATTTATTACATAAAACTAAAGAAAATGAATCTAAAGGAAAAATGAACACGTTTGGTTTGTTTTAATGTTTATTTATCAAAGAAAATTTTTTTAGAAATGTTTATTTGTACTTTGGAAATCGTTTACCGAGCGAACCTCGGCATTCGCGCGTTTGCCCGCGCTTTTTCAAAGTTAAATTTTTGCGCATTTTTTCTGATATTAAGTAAGGAACTATCGAGACTCCCTCCCACCCTCTTGTAATAAAAAATAAGACATGGTCGACACCCCTCCCCCTGAATCGTCTTACGTAATAAATGAATGGCCCCTATGTGGCTTGGCTGTTTCTTTAGCGTCACATGGGCGTAAAGTGAAAAGTTCTTTTCTTTTATACAATACTAGCGGCCCCGACAGACGTTGTCCTGCCCTAAAAAGGAAATAAAATCTTAGAACCTACCGATCCACCTGAAGACACACAAAAAAATTCATTAAAATCGGTCCAGCCGTTTTTCCGCGCAATTTTCTTAATTTTTTCTTTCATAAGAACCTTCTCCTGACAATAATAAACACATCAAAAAAAGAAATAACGAAATCAGTCCAGCCGTTCACGCGTGATGCCGTGACCAAGGAAAATAGGGATTCATTTTTATATAATAGATAGATTTCTTGTAGTGACGAAACGGCCGAGCCACATTTTGACTAAGGTAGAGTTAGAAGCTTGGCTCTACATGAGATGTGATAATTTTTTGACAGTGCGGGCCTCATGATCTCGTCTTGGCAACATTTTACATAAAAATGTTTTTGAAGGATTTCAATACTTATTGTATGTTGCTTATGACAATAATGGACTTTTTCGGTGGCGTAGTTGTATTATGTTACGACTGCAATGCTGCAATACAAATTTTCTGTTCAATCTGGAATTTGTGACCGATATGGCGATAGGCTCGCTCCCTATCACATCATTGGACGGAAAAATAATAAATGGAAATCGTACATACATATACATATGCACTCACGCCTGTTATCCCCGAAGGGGTAGGCAGAGGCGCAACTAGTGCACCCACTTTTCGCCGTTATTCCGTCCCATGATGTGATAAGGGGCGAGTCTATCGCCATATCGGGCACAAATTCCAGACTCCGAGCTGATACTGAATAGAAAAACTCAATATCACTTTGCCCGACCGGGGATCGAACCTGAGACCTCAGCTTTGCAGTCGTACTGTAATACAACTACGCCACCGAGGCAGCCTTAATAAACTTAAAAAAACTATAAACTTCTTATATATTGATCACTTTGAGTTTCAACTTTTCATATGATACTTCAGGTCAGATTTTGTTATTGATCCTGATAGTAAATTGTCAAATCTGAAGTTATGCTTTTCGACTTTTGAGTAACTCCATTTACATGAAGACTTTGGCAAATTCACCGCTGCAACGGTGGAGCCATAACCCAAAAGAAGAAGAAGAACTATAAACTTCATTGAAATCGGTCCTAAATAATCGACCCTAGCCTCCTAATGTCTACTATTTTTGTCAATTAATTCTGACAAAACTGCCTCGGCGTAGTTTCATTACCATACGATTGGAATGCTGAGCTCTCGGATTCGATCCCCGGGTCGGGCAAAGTGATATTGGGTTATCTTATTCAGTAGCTAGCAGCCGGGTGTTTGTAATTTGTGCCTGATATGGCGATAGGCTCGTCCTATCATGTGACGAAATACGCACGGCGAAAAGTTGGTGCACTAGTTGCGCCTCTGCCCACCCTTTTGGGGATAAAAGACGTAAGTTAGTGTGTGTGTTAATAGGATTGTTTCCTATGTTTGATTTTTACATTGCGGTGGTACCCACCAGACGGCCTAAAACCACCCAGACGTAGCCATGGAAACACAATTTAGACATCTAGAGGCCGTGCGGTAGAGGTCATTGCAGACTCTCACAAACTCCAACACTGTTCTACAAATCGCATCTTAGAACGAAAACGACACAATTGAAAAAATAGAAAATTGAGTTGTCATTTTTAAATGACTAAAACCTAGTCTCTTATTTATAAAAATGCAATAAAAAAGGGACCGATATAACAGCTTTGTCCTTTTCCTACTTGAATATGGCTTTGTTTGAACTATTGTTGTATTGAGTACTTCATTTTAAGTAATTTTATGACGATATAACCCAATTTTCTATCTTTTTGAATTGTGTCGTTTTCATCCTAAAGGTGCGAAATATAAGAATTCTATAATGAATTTATTCTGAGACTTAATTTCTTTTGTTACAGGTATGCTGGCTACAATCGCTTAAATCTAAGAAGATATGTCCACAATGCAATGCTATAACCACAGCTCAACATCTACGAAGGATATACATGTAAATTGACCTGTGTTTGGGTCATTTCTGACCCTCATGTTAAAAAATGTATAAAGGGCTTGACAAGTGAAATTGTTGAAGACTGTTGCAGACAAGGGATGGTCCAATACGATATGTGGTGGGGTCATTTTTGACCCAGGCTCTGAAAGCTTTGAGAGACAATGGTAATTGTGATTTGTGACCCACAAGTGGAACCATCACATTGCATGTAAGAATGATTGCTCAAAATGAAACTGGCGGACGTTTTTGACCCATAATAAATGCAAAAAATTCAGCTGTGGATTAATGAAAAAAAAAAACATAGTAAAAAATATGGTGGAATAAAAAATATCACATAAAAATGGTCAATCGAAAGGCGCTCAAAATCCTAATAATGTGCAAGACATTATTTATAAGTTTTGTTTGTAGTTAATTGATTTTGTTCAGGACGCAGTAGATATGGCAAAGGGGAGTCAATTTATGTAAAATCCAGACATACAAGACATGATGAGTTTTTTTTATAAGGTTTATTAACCTAACATGTTGTTGAACCTGAACCTGTTGTTGCTATTGCAACACAAGAGTTCTTTTTTATTCGAAGTATAGTCATACTCAACTCATACTTAATTTTCACTCATCATCTTACTCTTATTATTTTATTTTTACGCAGACCCAAATAGACTCCCCCATGATGCCTCGGGGCACAATGTATAGACCTGTGTCTAAAATATAATAAAAAATAAATATATTAGTACATTCCATACATCTCAGCGCACGACTTGGGGCTAGAATACGCAGAGATTTACTAATAATAAAAAAAACAATGGTAGGTATTTTTGAAAATTTTAAATTACCATAATGTTATAAATGATGTGTAAATTTTAATAAACATGAAATTAAAAAATAAAAACAAAGCGTACACGGACCTTTTTTAAACAATTTTAGTAGCATTTTCGTTATGAAATTAATGAAACAATATTCATTTTATAAAAAAATTTAAACAACCGAAGTAAAATAACATGTAGAAATTTGATGTATTTTTTTTAGGAATTATAAATTCGTATAGCTTTTTTTTTATTGTGTTCAATAACGAGACGAGCATGCCGTTCGCCCGATGGTGAGCGATACGACCAAACAAACAGTAGCAACACCATCCAACACCTTGAGTTACAAAGTACTGTGTGGCATTACACTGCGCTCGTCATCCTGAGACATGAGATGTCAAGTCTCATTATGTCCAGTAGTTACACTGGCTACAATGTCCTTCAAACAGAAACACAACAGTGCATGCACACTGCTGCTTGGCGGTAGAAATAGACATTACGGTGGTAACCGCCCAAACGGACTCTTACATATGAGAGACCTATCACGAGTAAAATACGGCTAGCGCGCCATTTCCCTAGGGGAGCACCTCAGTAAAAAGTATTTATGTACTATCATATTAAAAGTATTACATAGCTCAAGTGATTTTAGGAAGTTTTTTTACACCATCTAGAATATTCTGTGGGTTAAGAATGTGCCCATAAACGCAAATCGTAAGGCGATGTCTTTTTCTTTTAAATTATGGCTTTCACCGATTATAATCTATCGGTGATTTCGCCAATGTCAAGTAATAATAGCAGATACAAGACAATAAATATAAATTACTAGCTTTTGCCCGCGGCTCCGCCCGCATTAAAAAGTTTTTCCGGGATAAAAGTCCCGATTTATATTTTCCCGGGATAAAAAGTAGCCTATGTGTTAATCCAGAACATGATCTACCCGTGTGCCAAATTTCATCGAAATCCGTTCAGTAGTTTTTGCGTGAAAGAGGAACAAACATCCATACATTCTTACAAACTTTCGCCTTTATAATATTAGTAGGATTAGAAATAAAAAGTTGTCGCCATGTTGAAACACAAATCACCACAGGTACAGATGACCACAGGCACTGGGTTGCTGTACTACGCCAATAAAACTGTTATTTACAGCTTAGAGCTGGACACTTTCGACGTGTTCCCCATATAAGATTTACGTCTACCCTCCATATGAAGTTTCCATTCTGGCAATTAATAGATTTTAGCTGTTAAACTTGTATAAGTTTATGAAAAAATGATTGGAATTTGTATTAACTTACTGCTACTAAATGTAGGCGGTAAACAATAGCTTTAAGTGTAAATAGGTGTATTAAAAAACACTGAACTTTGTAACTCTTAAGCGATGAAAGTATAGTTGATGAATTCCAGAGGTTATATTTACAGTATGACTTATGAGTGTTATTTTTGATAGATTTTGTGCAAAAAAAACATGTTTCAGGAGTTTTCTTTTTCTTCGGGCTACATGAAAGCAGGTATGCCAGACGTACCAATTTCCTGGTATCCGTACCAGTTTTCAGGGTCTTGTACCATTTTTTTTTGTGTCATTATTGGACAATTCCTTTACTCTTCGTCACAATTAATGCTAAAGTAATGACAGACAACAGTAGAGTTGAGAGTGGAACCCCTTTTTAGATTTTATTGCATGGATAAATCTCGCGAAGCCATTTTATTTCAGATGTCTCATAACCTTTGGAATTGAACAAAAACTATGAACCTTTGTGTAATGGAGGATATGCCTTTTAAATGTACAATAATAGAAGTATTGTAGTTATTACTATGTAAATAAAATTATTTTTTTCTATGAATACATCTCTCTTTTTTCCCCGCCATTTTGCTGTTTGTTTCAAATTTATTTCATTTGAGAAAAAAACTTGGAATAAATGTGTATCTTAATAATTGTGCATTTATTCATACATAAGTAATACGTACCAATCTATGGTATTTATCGTTCGTAGATACAAGTAAAATAAGTACATTAAAAATAAATTCGGGGGCACTACATAAGTCCTAATCCATTCTTGGGATTCCACCAGAGACGTAAGCGACTCTGCGTACAGCATAAGCGTACTAACTTTAAAATTGAGAGTTTTGGCGGGAACGTGGAAGTGTCATGAGGTGCTCTTGTTTTTATTTTGGTGATACTTAGTTTTATATTGCATAATTATGGTGGTATATTGTACAATATAGTTCTATTAAAGGGCTCAAATGAAGTGAATTGAAATAACAGTGCCAATCAAGTGCTTTTTTTGTTGCCGCCAAAACTTCTCGACAATGTCTTGGTAACGTAGCTACTGCTTTATTTCGACATAGTAGTTAGTACTGAGTATAACAAAGAAACAATACAACTGCAATTTATATGTATACTTAAAAAATGTCTAACCTAAAACTTTGACTGTGAGAAAAAAAAATTCCTGCCAAAATACCATAATTTTTTTTTTATTTTCCCTTATAGGAAAGGCAAAGGCAACAAGCCCATACAGCCTCATCTTAAGTGATATTTTTGGTATTCTTTTTTTTTAACCTATGTATTATGTCTAATGTCGTAGTAAAGCAGTGCCTACCTTACCAAGACTAAAGGAGTTTTGGCGTCAACAAAAACACAAATAATAATTATCCTATATAGTTCTATTAAAGGGCCCAAATGAAGGGAATTGAAAGAACTGTGCCAATCAAGTGTGTTTATACCATAATTATGCAATATAACACCAAAGTATCACCAAAATAATGAATTAAAACAAGAGCACCTCATCACACTTCTAAGTTCCCGCCAAAACTCCATATATAACATAAATAAAAGGCAGGATTGTTCTTCGTTTTTATTTCGTATTCATGATATCCCAGATTTATAAAATTCCAAATTCAATCGTTGGTTTCTGCACTGACAAGTGTCTCGACGCCATCGCCTCCATCGGGCTAATAAATAACAAGATTAGAGATTACCGTTGAAAAGTTATCGATGTCGATAACATGTTATTAATTGCTTTGCAATTCAAATTGATTTCTTAAATATTGTCACGGGTTGTCCTAATCAGAGGATGGTGATAATATCAATTTCACCAGTAAAATTATAATTTTAATCTATTACAAAACCTTTAATTATTATCCATGCAAAATAGTGTGTAGGTGAAACAATTATCTAAATAGAATTTTGACATTCAATATCTAGTGTTCGCACGGGAGGTTTATGAAGTATTTTTCCAAACGTCATCCAGAAAAGACACTTTATATGAAAATACATGTGATAATAATGAGTACCATTATTACATTCTTTTTTACATGTAACTATCAGGTTAAATTAAAAATATACAATTACCTGCATATCAGCGACCGTTAATGGGGGATCGTCCTCCCTAAGCACAGTTTCTCCGTCCAATTTTTTCAAGTTGGGAAGCCTACGTGCCGCCTCCGATCTCCATACGTCTAACTCGCAACCATCATACAGAGGATTACCGACGAAAAGTAAGTCTTCTAGATGCGGGAGTTCCTAGAATTATGCATAATCTGATTGTAATACGTTTAACCGTGGTAGCTTAGAATGAAGGGAACAGGGCAACGGCCCAGGACATCACGCTTACAAGGGTTACAAAGAAAAAACATAACCCTTCGTCAGCAATCGGGTAAAAAGGCCTCGCAAAAGTCGGCTAACTAGAGCCTCGTGTTTTTTAAGAAAGCTAATGACGCTTAAGGTCAGTAACTGGCTAGACGAGGCCAAAATACGCCATGAAATCTTAAAGGAACAAACATGTTCTTTCAAAAAACGCCTTTGTTCGGACTTCTCAAAATGGGTATTGGCAGTAATAATAATAATAAAGGCTACTTTTTGTATGGAAAGGCAACCATTTTTTTCTTGATAAAAGTCATTCAGGCGGACAAAGCTGGTAACACCTAGTTTTACTATAGGCCACTTAGTGCGCTCGCATGTTTTGCGTCCGCGTTCCTAGTTTTGCGTTTATCTTTTTTCTTTAGAGGATAGTGACTGAAAAATGTTCTCTTGTAAGATACATAAAATGTTCTGCGTTCCATTTTCAGAAAGTTGGCCTTATTTGTGCCCTCCCTACTAATATTCCCCCTAAGCCGCGGCTTGGATCTGTTGACAAATCCAACAATGTATGCCAGTGACAAACATACTTGAAGTTTGTGGAATTCGCTCCATTCCTTGACAAGGTTGTTGCTCATATAGAGAACTTTCAGACTCCTCAAAACATGTATCCCTTTCAGCTTCTCTATCAGGTTGTATGATATCCATAGCTCTTCTAACGTATCTCCCAGAGATTCCTGAAAGAATATAAAGATTCTATTGAAAAAATGTTTGTAGTAGTCAGGAAATAAATGAGCTTTCAGAATAAGATATTAAAAACCAAGAAAATAATAATAAGTACGCACATAGTAAAATAAAGTTATGAAGGTAGATAGATACCTAACAGATTTTTCCTGTCTCGAATGTGCTGTACTATAACAATTAAAAACGAAAGATGAACGAAAGATGTTTTAGAACTATGGTAATTGGTAAGTCTGTGAATGCTGTGTCTTTTATAATATTTTATCCGATGACTTAGTTTTACATAGATAGTTAGTATTTAAGTAATTAAAATTCTCTCGAGACATACCATTCCAGCAAACGACTTTATGTAATTCCTTCCCAAAGATAAAACGCGCAGTTTTTTCAAACTATTCAATCCGGATACCTTTTCTATCATGTTGGTGGAGAGGCTTAGTTTCCTGAAAAGTATTGTTTGAACTAATATCTATCAAAGCTTCACGTATTATCTATTTTCAGAGGTAGGTAGAGTTGTTATCACACCCAAATATCTTCAGCTGTGTTAGGACCCACGTAAACCGCCCTGTGGTATGGGGGCATTTAAAAAATTCCGCCATGGTACTCCCTGCCTGTCGTAAGAGGCGACTAAAAGGGGGCTATTGGGAATTGCGGCTGCGCAGTGGAGAATACGCAGTCTCAAGTCCACGGCAGCATGGAATCATCGTGCTGCCATTACAGAAGGGGACCTCTGAGCCCAAAGAGATGAGCCGCGAAGCGGTATTGCGCGGAGACGGGGCCGGCGAATTCGGCTGTATTCACGACCCCCCGGAACCGTCTCACATGCGCAGAAGCAGGCTACCGTGGGTTTTAGTCGGTATGTCGGCATGATTTGAGGGACCCAGAGGTCACTTAGGTGGCATCTGGTTCGGAAGGCCGGTGAGTCCGACATAACTATTCTTCCCCTCCCCAGGCTTAGAATAAGTACCCATAAGAAGGATTTTTCCTGCGGGATAAAAAAAAAGGACCCACGTAAAAGGAAGTAAGATTATTGCCATTTACTGGATACAATAGAGTATTTTCCTTTGTTTGATTTTGTACACCGTTTATATGTCACAAAAAATAGTCCGAAAAAGTAGTCCTTCTGTGAAAACTGCATTAAAATTGGTTAAGAAATGAAGCAGTAATTCAAATTTCAAATATTTCAAAATGCAGCTGTGGGCGTGTAGTGGAGCCATCGCTTCATCTCTTTCTTTCTTGATTTTTGAAATTTACTTATAACTTGTCTGGATTGGAATTTTTATTTTTGTGTTGGAATTTATATGACGTAAATCCTTCCTATTAATCCTACTAATATTATAAACGCGAAAGTTTGTAAGTATGTTTGGATGTATGGGTGTTTGTTACTCTTTCACGCAAAAACTGCTGAACGGATTTCGATGAAATTTGGTACACGGGTAGATCATATCCTGGATTAACATCATCATCATATCCTGGACTTTTATCCCGGAAAAACTTATTAACACGGGCGGAGCCGCGGATAAAAACTAGTGTTTAATGAAAGTAAAGAACAAAAATAAGTCAACCCCTACTCCAGTTCCAGACTCATCCGGACTGATATTGAGCAGAAAAATTGAATATCACTATTTGATCTAATGATCAACCTGGAACCTGTTATTAGTACAACAAATTTCGTAAATAGGTCATAAGAACTACCCGTAATATCGTTCTATTTCCGTGAACAACCTAGACCAGTTCGTATTAAATATTTTTCCCTTACTTACTCGCAGTTAGAGAGACAGGATAAGGAATTATCCATTTTCTCTATCGGCGGCCATTGAAAAATAAGACTGACTTCGGTTGCCGTGGCCGCGTGTTGGCCTGTTTTCTCTTCCCATTTTTTTATCGCTTCTTTGATAGTTGTTGCTTTTGTCGCCATGAAAATATAAAATTAGCGATCAAGTTAAATATTTTGTAATATACATATAATAATTTAGCTAAAGAATAAATTGTGAATATTTTTTGCCTAGTAACGATATCGATTTAATATCCCTATAAAAAGCACATCTCTATAAATATTGTTTCTATAATACCTTTTTTTTTAATTGTGTTTCTTATTCTTGTCACTTGCAACAGCCATCAATTTTCGGTTTATTTTTGAGATTATAATGCAAAAAGCCGCAGACAAGTTGTCTATGACAACAGAATTCCATTCTGTATACACGTGTAGAATAACTACCGCGTAGCTTCGATAATCATTTCCGTACCATACTCTATGTCCTATGATGTGCCGCTTATCGACCTTTCACGAAATGGCGTCTTACTGTATTGTATTTATACGCTGAGTATTTCTATCTATAAATTGCAATAAAGAGTGCAGAAGAGTGTTCTATTGAATTAAAATCATATTTTGGCTTTGGTGAGTGACATTTGCCGATAATTTTTAAAATCGCGCCACGTTTTTTTTCTTTTTTGACTTTTTAAAAAAATAAAAAAAAAAACAAACGCCAATCTATTCTTGCGAATGAAATGTAATTATTTTATAATTTTGAAAGTGAAAAGTCTGTTTACTTGTGTAAATCATTGACTTCTTATATATTCGTAAATAACACAGCGTAGGAAATTAATTTACAGAGCATTCTGCGTATTTAATTAAAAATCCATAGTATTTATTACTTTTTTCTCAGCAGCCGAACGCCATAACCAAAATGTTTTTTTTAGAAAAAAGTTATTTTTGACGTGCATTCCCGCTTTTTATATTTTTCTTTGAATACAATATTAATAATTTCATTTTATTTACTTTATTATATTTGCGATTGTTATGTAAAACTCGGCATAGTTGCATAAATATAGGTTAGAATTTCATTTTTCAAACTACACTATTAAAGTAATCATTTGATATTTGTTTTCACGTTCCAACTAAATTAGTTTTGTATTATTTTAGGTGTTTCAAGTGATATTCAAGATGTGTGCGTATGTTAATACGGTTCCGTTGCCGAAAATAAAGGTAAGGATATGTTTTACTCTTATATCTCATATCCTCAAAAAATAACATCAATTGAGTCTGGAAAAAAATTATAATTTCACCGACGATTACCACTGAAATCTTTCCTTTATTAGCATAGAACTTTATTTATGGTTAAAATAACAAGCTTATTCTGCCCTATTTAAGGAAAGCTCATCCCTATTGCAATATTATTTAGATATCTGATACAAATTCCTTTGTTTAAAGTAGTGTAGGGTACTCTAGGCCTGTAGATTCTCCCGCGCGAATGAGTGTTTCCAGGATAAAAGAAGCTTATGTTTCTCCCAGGGTCACAATATATCTTCGGACGGCACTATTATTCTAAGTTCCATACCAAGTTTTCAAATCTTATTCATACAAACAAAGGCGACAGGAATAATTTAAATTGTTGCCTGAGCCCTATAGACCATTCCCAAAACAAAAGTATTGTTATGAATTTTTCAGGATAAAAGTAGCCCATATTTTAATACAGTGTATAATATACATGCATGCCAATCGACCAAATACATTCAGAAGTTTCTACATTTAATTCTAACAATCATCTAAACAACATCATTAATTTCTATGCCTTTATACTCATTTTGCTATCTAGGCTTTACACTCCACACAGGGGTTACATTCTCATTGCCATAACTAATGTTCACGCACAGCGGCCCGACTTTTTTATGAGCTAAGTGTGGAAAAAGGAGTCCCACAACATGAACATGAACATGCCATAACTAATGTCAAATATTTTAGATATATTGCTCTTTGCTACCATTGTTCTTTGTTATCCTCGGGTCGAAAGTTATTCTAAAAATGTATTATTATTTTGAAATGGGTAGATTTTGATTAGACTTTATTTGAATTGGCATAATCACAGATGAAACGATGGAGCCATTTTTAAACGAAGAAGATCTAAACAACAGTAAGAATTCACTATTGTATTGTTTGAAGGAAATTTTAAATTTATTTCACTATACTTCTACATGTAGCATCATTTGAGTCTTATTATAATCACTGCATATTATAAAACAAAGCCACTTTGTTCTGTCTGTCCTTATGTATGCTTAGATTTTTAAAACTGTGCAATGGATTTGATGCGGTTTATTTTCATATATAGAGTGATTCAAGAGGAAGGTTTATATGTATAATACATGCATAATATAGTAGAGAAATAATTTTCATATCCCATTGTGACTGTGAGTGCCTTTCTGACAAAAGTTGGGGATCTACTTATACTGGACGGAAAGGTGTTTTGTACCAAAGTGTCGCTGACCAACCATATTGCAAAATCTCTTGAAAGAAAGAAAGAAAGAAACATTTATTCGTACAATATACTGGGACGCACACAACAATTAACAAAAAAGGACTTAATACATATTACACAAAGCAGGTCTCGGGTTTGATTCCCGCGTTGGGCAGTGATTTTATATTAAATGATGTAACACTTACTTTTCGGACCACCTACAGTTCTCAGTCCGCCCCGTGACCACGAAGCGCTGAAAATCCTTCGAAACGTCGGGAAAAAATAAAATAAAAAACCGCGATAAAATCCGTTATAATAGTTTAATTCCAATTTCTATTCAGTATCAGCCCGGAGTCTGAATGTGCCCAGTAAATGGCAATAGGTCGGCCCGTCATTACATTACCTAACATAGCTAGCGATATGTGTGATATACCTGTGCCTATCCCTGGAAACGGAAAATGTATGTATGTATATTTTTAGCTTTTAGACTGCCTCGGTGGCGTAGTTGTATTACAGTACGACTGCAAAGCTGAGGTCTCGGGTTCGATCCCCGGGTCGGGCAAAGTGATATTGAGTTTTTCTATTCAGTATCAGCTCGGAGTCTGGAGTTTGTGCCCGATATGACGATAGGCTCGCCCCCTATCACATCATGGGACAGAATAATGGCGAAAAGTGGGTGCACTAGTTACGCCTCTGCCTACCCCTTCGGGGATAACAGGCGTGAGTGTATATGTATGTATGTTTATTTTTAGCGGGAAGTGGTGGACGATTCAAACGATGTGGTCCAATGTCGTCTTTGCTGCAAGGGCTTCGCCAGCACCCTCGCGCTCAACAACCACGCGAGGATTGAGCACTTTGACTCGTTTGCGATGGGAGATCCTCAGATCTGGACCCAGGAGGATGTCAAGCCTGTCATTAAGGTAAGTTATGATAAGACAAGTGCAAGTTGGACTTGTGTGCTGAAGGTTCCCAAGTAACTTGTAGGTTATCTATACTAATATTATAAAGCTGAAGAGTTTGTTTGTTTGTTTGTTTGAACGCACTAATCTCAGGAACTACTGAACCGATTTTGAAAATTCTTTCACTAATAGGAAGCTACATAGCTCCTGAGTGTTATAGGCTACTTTTTATCCCGGGAAAATATTTTTGTCCCGGAAAAACTTTTTCACGCGGGCGGAGCCGCGAGCACTACTAGTCTAAGTATAAAGTACTAATACTATAGCTCGTCAAAATTATGAATAAATTAGAAAGATAGACAGAAATGTTTACTGGTGGTAGGACTCTCATATGTAAGAGTCCGTCTGGGTGGGTACCACCGTAATATCTATTTCAACCGCCAAGCAGCAGTGTGCATGCATTATTGTGTTTCGGTTTGAAGGGCATTGTAGCCAGTGTAACTACTGGATATAATGAGACTTAACATCTCATGTTTCAGAATGACGAGTGCAGTGGAATGCCACACAGTACTTTTTAACTAAAAGTGTCGCTTACCATCAGGCGAACGGCATGCTCGTCTCGTCATTCGATGCCATAAAATATATTCAAAAATACCAATCTTTCCTCTTTATGATATTAGTATAGATATCTTCATCATCATCATTATCCTCGGAGCGGTTGCGGACGACAACTTAGACGTGAGTCGGAGGATGCCCGCAGCCGTCCCTAATGCGCCGAAGATGGCCACCGCGGAGTTTTAGTTGGTATGCCGTGCGGTGTACATAGGTTAGGGACTCGGCCCGGCGGTCGCCCGACGTTTTCCATCTCTCCGGGCGGCTCAACGTCGGGTCGTAAGGCACGGTGAACCCAACATAACCGCTCAGTCGTTCCCCTTGAACACTGGGCGGTAGTAATAAGTCAGTTTCTCCGCGTCAACAAAAAAAAAATCATCATTATCCTCATCATCAGCCCGTTGCAGTTCACTGCTGGACATAGGCCTCCCAAGATACCCCTCAGAGCCCGGTCTGCTGCTTTATGCATCCAGACGATATATAGTTATATAGCGTTATTTTTTTCAGGGTCAAAGTAACGCAAAAGTGAAAATTGATCCTCTAGAGGTGAAGAAGCGGACAGAGGAGATGCTGCAATCACTCGAACCTACAAATATCATGAGTTTGGCGTCGAATGACGTTAATTACATTATAATAAAGTCTGAAGATGGTCCGTCTCCTAAAAAGAAGAAAGTGGAGAAAAAGCCAGAGAAAGAGAAGGTCACAGTGAGGAAGGAGAAGGATTTACAGCCGATCACGTGAGTCATCTTACTTATATGAGGTATTTGGCGGTGTGATACCCCTGTGCCTCTGAAAGTATGTAAAGCCGTTGGTCCTGCGCCTGATCTCTCTCATACGCATAATAATTCCCAGCTTTGTATTATATACGGCCCACTGCTGGGCATGGGCCTCCTCTACTACTGAGAGGGTTTTAGGCCTTAGTCTACTACGCTGGCCTACTGCTGATTGGCAGACTTCACATACCCTCGAAATTCTAATGGAGAATTCTCAGGTATGTAGGTTTCCTCACGATGTTTTCCTTCACCGTTAAAGCGAACGATAATTGATAAATAATACACACATAACTTCGAAAAGTCAGAGGTGTGTGTCTCATACGCATACTCACGCCTTTTATCCCTGAAGGGGTAGGCAGAAGCGTAACTAGTGCACGCACTTTTCGCCGTGAGTGTACCTTCCGCGATAAGATAGGGGGCGAGCCTGTCGCCTTATCGGGTACAAACTCCAGACTCTGGGCTGGTACTGATTAGAAAAATTAAATATCACTTTGCCCCACCCGGGGATCGAACCAGAGACCTCAGCATTGCAGTCGTACCGTAACACAACTACACCACCGAGGCAGTCATTTTTAAAAGGTTTTATTATTTGCCGGCCACCTGAATATGAGTCAATGAGCTAAGGAATTGGAAACATTCAGCCTACCAATACTATATTTTTTTCCAGCGGTCCCTTCGAATGCCTTCAGCCGTCGACCCTATCTGCCGACGTGGTCTGCCACCAGATATTCTTCTCGTGCTGCGAGTACTCCACGCACTTCAGGGACGAGCACAACCGCCGTCGCAAGGGTCTGCGCTGCCAGGTGTGCGAGAAGCCGCTGGCGTGCACCAGTGAGGACCTGGCGCCTTTTTCTTGTGAGGTGGGTTAGGTTAGGTTGTGTTAGAATTAAAAAAAAATCACTAAAAAAAGTTTTAAAAATGCACTGCACCAACATTAGTGTTTGAACCGAATATATCGCACCTTTACGATGAAAACGACAATTCAAAAAGATAGAAAATTCAGTTATCGTCATAAAATTACTTAAAACGAAGTTCTCAATACAATAATAGTTCAAACACAGCCATACTCAAGCAGGAAAAGGCCAAACTGTTATATCGGTCCGTTTTTTATTCAATTTTATAAATAAGGGACTAGTTTTTAGTCATATAAAAATGACAACTCCATTTTCTATTTTTAGAATTGTGTCGTTTTCGTTCTAAAGGTGCGAATTATATAGACTGATCTTGGAATGTGGCTTACGGGGGTCATTATGGTGGTCGGTAATAATATAATAATAATACCAGCCTTGTATTATATACTGCCCACTGCTGAGCGCGGGCCTCCTCTACAACTGAGAGGGTTCAGGCCTTAGTCCACCACGCTGTAGTGCGGGCAGACTTCACATACCTACGAGATTCTTATAGAAAACTTCTCAGGTATGCAAGTTTCCTCACAATGTTTTCCTTCACCGTTAAAGTGAACGATAATTATTGATAAAGTCTAGCAATTGGGTCAATTTGCCGTTTAAAAACAATCTAGCCTCTATAGTACATACATACATACACTCACGCCTGTTATCCCCGAAAGGGTAGGCAGAGGCGCAACTAGTGCACCCACTTTTCGCGATTATTCCGTCCCATGATGTGATAGGGGGCGAGCCTATCGCCATATCGGGCACAAATTCCAGACTCCGAGCTGATACTGAATAGAAAAACTCAATATCACTTTGCCCGACCGGGAATCGAACCCGAGACCTCAGCATTGCAGTCGTACTGTAATACAACTACGCCACCGAGGCAGTAGTGGCCTCTATAGTGTAGACACAACTTTGGCGACTTTTTTTGACTTCACTTAACATCAGGTGCAGTGAAGTTACTTTGCCGAGCTCAAAATAAAAAAAAGGCATTAAAGGCTATATTCCTCACAGGTCTGCGGCGAGGGTTTCCAGACAGGCGAGGAGTTGACGAACCACTCGTCCATCATGCACGTGAAGCTGAAACCTTACGAGTGTAACGTGTGCCACAAGAGGTTCACGCAGCAGGTCAGTGAATCTATACTATTATAAAGCTGAAGAGTTTGTTTGAACGCGCTAATCTCGGGAACTACTGAACCGATTTTGAAAATTCTTTCACTAATAGGAAGCTACATAGCTCCTGAGTGTTATAGGCTACTTTTTATCCCGGGAAACTATTTTTGTACCGGAAAAACTTTTTCACGCGGGCGGAGCCGCGAACACTACTAGTGTAGTATAATTGCACTGAATGACGAGATGAGCATGCCGTTCGCCTGATGGTAAGCGATACGACCACCCATAAACAGTACCAACACCATCCAGCACCTTGAGTTACAAAGTACTGTGTGGCATTACACTGCGCTCGTCATCCTGAGACATAAGATGTTAAGTCTCATTATGTCCAGTAGTTACACTGGCTACAATGTCCTTCAAACCGAAACACAACAGTGCACGCACACTGCTGCTTGGCGGTAGAAATAAGTTTTTTTGGGATAAAAGTCTCGCTATATATTTTTCCGGGATAACAAGGCTATGTCCCTCCCAGGGTCTGTAATTATCTCCATATAAAATTTCATCGTAATCTGTTTGGTAGTTTTTGAGTTTATCAGACAGACATAGCAGGGGATTTTGTTTTATAATATGACTAGAGTTCTGCCCATGGCTCCGACCGCGTGAATGAGTCTTTCCGGGATAAAAGTCTCGCTTTATATTTCCCTGGGATAATAAGTAGCCTATGTTACTTGCTGGTAATGTAGCTTTATATTGGTGGAAGGATTTTTCACATCGGTCCAGTAGTTTCGGAGCCTATTCAATGTAAACAAACAAAATCTTTCCTCTTTATAATATTAGTATAAAATAAAAATAAAATCATTTATTCATCGAGTAGGCTTATAAAAAAAACTTTTTAACAAAAATAAACCGACCTGAAAACCACTACAAATCATTAAAAAACATTAAAAAGTTTTTATTTATTGCTTTTTTGTTAGTTAATGATGGAACGGTGTAAACAATACATCATAGATATACGATTGCAGCATTCGCGAGTCATCTGCTGTTAGTTATTGAAGAGTTCCATTGTGTATCTCCGAAGATCTTCATAAATTATATACTAAAACCTTCCCTGCAAAATATACATTTGAATATCGAAAACCACATCCAAATCGGATCAGTAGTTTTTGAGAAACACGCGGCCATACAAATTTACATACATACATACATACGAATCGAATACAGAACCTCTTTTTTGAAGTCGGTTAAAAAAGCGCTTATGACAAGTCATGACACGGTAGACAATAACAAATTTACAAAGGTACATATACCAATTAAATATTTTAAAGTACCTACATAACTAACAACCAGCACGGGCTGCTAGGTACAGAGGACACGGACATTGGGGACGGGAATATGGGCAAGGACCTTCGACTGATTATGTTAATACTTGATCTATCCAGGGTAGGTGACTGCCTCGGTGGCGTAGTTTGTATTGTACGACTGCAATGCCGAGGTCTCGGGTTCGATCCCCGGGTCGGGCAAAGTGATATTGATTTTTTCTATTCAGTATCAGCTCGGAGTCTGGAATTTGTGCCCGATATGGCGATAGGCTCGCCCCCTATCATGGGACGGAATAACGGCGTAAAGTGGGTGCACTAGTTGCATCTCTGCCTACCCCTACGAGGATAAAAGGCGTGAGTGTATATGTATGTATGTATGTTGACCAATCCAGGGTGGAGTGCTGCAACACATGCGCATGCACACCGGGGACAGGCCGTACCCCTGCACGTTCTGCCCGAAGGCGTTCACCCAGAAGTCTGGCCTGGAGCAACATCTCCGCATCCACACCAAGGTGAAGCCGTACCGGTGCGTGGTCTGCTCCAAGAGCTTCTGTCAGTCCGTACATCTGAAGCAGCACATGCGGACGCACACCAACGTCGCGCCGTTCCAGTGCGGGATATGTAACAAGAGGTGAGTTTGGCACATGGGGTGAATGAATGAATGAAATGAATGAGTGAATGGGTGAATGAGTGAATGAAGTGAACGAATGAAATGAATGATTGAATGAATGAAATGAACGAATGTAATGAATGAAACGGTTTATTGTACACTGCATACAGCAAAACGAATACAATTATTGTTTAGAGGAAATGGAAATAGAAATACGTGCAACAATAGGCGGTCTTATCGCTAAAAAGCTATCTCTTCCAGATGACCCTTAATTATGGATAGATTTTGGAATAGGGGGCAATTAGAAAAAACTCCCTTTATAAAAGTCTCTAAAGTACGACAGCGCCATCTAGTTAAAGAATCAGATTAAAAATATCCATTATTTCTCATGGGAGCAAATTACCGGCCTAAAAGTAGTCTATGTGTTCATCCAGGACATGATGTAACCGTGCGGCAAATTTTATCCAAATCCGTTCAGCAGCTACGGCGTGTACTTCTAACAAACATCTGGGGGCTTAGAATGTGAAAAAAAAAACACGATGCGTCTCCGCTTCGTTTTATTGTGATTGGTTGAGAGACTGACTTATCGGTATTTTTAACCGACTTCAAAAAGGAGGCATAGGTATAAAATTAGGCAACGACTCCAAATATACGTATATGCTAAGCGAATATAAAGTTGAATTATTTTTGGGTTTGCAGTGGTTTTGAAGTCGGTTTATTTTTGTTAAAAAGTTTTTGACGTTTGTAATTGATCGAGAGACCGATACGTCAGTCTCTCAACCAATCACAATAAAACGAGGCGGAGATTATTATATTAGAAGAGATTACTATTAAAAAACTTTGACTGCCTCGGTGGCGTAGTTGTATTACAGTACGACTGCAAAGCTGAGGTCTCGGGTTCGATCCCCGGGTCGGGCAAAGTGATATTGAGTTTTTCTATTCAGTATCAGCCCGGAGTCTGGAATTTGTGCCCTATATGGTGATAGGCTCGCCCCCTATCACATCTTGGGACGGAATGACGGCGAAAAGTGGGTGCACTATTTGCGCCTCTGCCTACCCCTTCGGGGATAACAGGCGTGAGTGTATATGTATGTAATGTAAATAATTCCCAAAGGTTCAAGCAGAGCAGCCACCTCAACTATCATCTGAAGCACCACAATCCGGCCAACATGACCGACGAACAGAAGGCCAAGTATGCAGAACTCCTGGGCCTCATCACCAAGGAGGTGGTGGAAGTCGAGGTGGTTCAATCGCAGCCGGACCTGTTTCTCGAGGAGACGGAATCCTCACCGCAAATAGTATGCGCCTGGACTGTGGAGGCCGAGTGCGAAGATGCCAATTCAGCTTCAAATGTGGTTTAAAATCGATACAGTGTTGAGATGTATGAATTATATTCTAAAGTTAAGTGGACGATAGCCTAGTTGGGAATGGAACGGTCTGCCGAGACAATGTTCGGAGGTTCAAAACCCACGTGTGTATTGTTTATCAATTATCGTTCGCTTTAACGGTGAAGGGAAACATGGTGAGGAAACTTACATACATACGTTCTTTATAAGAATTTCGTAGGTATGTGAAGTCTGCCCGCACTAGGCCAGCGTGGTTGACTAAGGCCTAAACCCTCTCAGTAGAGGAGGCCCGTGCCCAACAGTGGGCAGTATATAATACAGGACTAGTATTATATTATTATTGTAAAGTTGGTGTCTGATAATCGATTATACAGAATCGATTATACAGAATCGATTATTCAAATGTCCCAAGTACATGCAGTTGCTGATTAGCACGGAGGTGGTATACTTTAAGCCGAATGTCGATCGTTAGTATTTTAAGTTGGTAACTTATTGATGGTATCGATACTGGTGGTAGGACTCTCATATGTAAGAGTCCGCCTGGGTACCATCGCAATGTGTATTTCTACCGCCAAGCAGCAGTGTGCATGCACTGTTGTGTTTCGGTTTGAAGGACATTGTAGCCAGTGTAACTACAGGACATAATGAGACTTGACATCTTATGTCTCAGGATGACGAGCACTGTGAAATGCCACACAGTACTTTGTAACTCAAGGTGCTGGATAGTGTTGCTACTGTTTATGGTCGTATCGCTTACCATCAGGCGAACGGCATGCTCGTCTCGTCATTCAATGTAAAAAAAAAAGACAGTATCGATATGTGTAATCGATTAAATTGAATATGAAACTGTTTTAGATGGAAGATGATAGTTAGATGTTTCATTACAATCATTGACAAAAATTTTCCAATAATTTTGTTGTCGAGGTTGTAATTTTTAAAATAATTTTCTTGGTAGTAAAAATACACGCAATCGCTGCTCAAATGTAGTGATTAATGTATTTCCGGTTTGCCGGTTATTTCTTCGGAATAGCCGGCAACTTTATATACTTTAGTTTTATCAATTAAATAGCTGAATTTACACTCCAATATATTTAAGTAGTGATATTTTAATTCTTCGGAATGGCCGGTTATTTTCGTATTGCCGTACTGATAACTTCCTCTATATTAGAGGGTAGTAAGACAGTACTAATACCGGTATTATGTAAGATATCTTCGGATTGTCCGGTTGATTTTGAATCGCCTGGTTTGAATTGTCTTCGATTAACCCCTGGAATGCCGGGCTCAGTTTGCGTAAAAAACGCTTGCGTGCCGCCCATACATTTGAAAAAATCGGATTTTAGGTGTAAAGGATGTTCCAATTTATACACCATAAAATTCTTTTAGTACGAATTTTGAAATTATTTATTTACTTATTTATTATGGATCAATGGTCACTAAAATATTTAGAAACATTGTGAGATTTGGCATAGACGGCCGCCATTTTGAATTTCTTCGTTTTAAGGCCAATTGACTTCAAAATTGATATCTGGGCAGGCCTGTAGGTACAGAAGACGGATCCAATGTTAGAGTTGAAAAAAGTGGCCGCCATTTGGAATTTCTTTGTTTTAAGGCCAATCGGCCTCAAAATCGATATCTGGGCAGGCCTTTAGGTACAGAAGACGGATCCAATGTTGGAATTGAAAAAAGTGGCCGCCATTTTGAATTTCTTTGTTTTAAGGCCAATCGACCTCAAAATCGATATCTGGGCAAGCCTTTAAGTACAGAAGACGGATCCAATGTTGGAATTGAAAAAAGTGGCCGCCATTTTGAATTTCTTTGTTTTAAGGCCAATCGACCTCAAAATCGATATCTGGGCAAGCCTTTAGGTACAGAAGACGGATCCAATGTTAGAGTTGAAAAAAAGGCCGCCATTTTGAATTTCTTTGTTTTAAGGCCAATCGACCTCAAAATCGATATCTGGGCAAGCCTTTAGGTACAGAAGGCGAATCCAATGTTAGAATTGAAAAAAATGGCCGCCATTTTGAATTTCTTTGTTTTAAGGCCAATCGACCTCAAAATCGATATCTGGGCAAGCCTTTAGGTACAGAAGACGGATCCAATGTTAGAATGGAAAAAAGTGGCCGCCATTTTGAATTTCTTTGTTTTAAGGCCAATCGACCTCAAAATCAATATCTGGGCAGGCCTTTAGGTACAGAAGATGGTTCCAATGTTAGAATTGAAAAAAGTGGCCGCCGTTTTGAATTTCTTTGTTTTAAGGCCAATCGACCTCAAAATCGATATCTGGGCAAGCCTTTAGGTACAGAAGACGGATCCAATGTTAGAGTTGAAAAAAGTGGCCGCCATTTTGAATTTCTTTGTTTTAAGGCCAATCGACCTCAAAATCGATATCTGGGCATGGCTTTAGGTGCAAAGGGCAGATCCAATGTTAGAATTGAAAAAGTGGTCGCCATTTTGAATTTCTTTGTTTTAAGGCCAATCGACCTCAAAATCGATATCTGGGCAAGCCTTTAGGTACAGAAGGCGGATCCAATGTTAGAATAGAAAAAAGTGGCCGCCATTTTGAATTTCTTTGTTTTAAGGCCAAGCGACCTCAAAATCGATATCTGGGCAAGCCTTTAGGTACAGAAGACGGATCCAATGTTAGAGTTGAAAAAAGTGGCCGCCATTTTGAATTTCTTTGTTTTAAGGCCAATCGACCTCAAAATCGATATCTGGGCATGGCTTTAGGTGCAAAGGGCAGATCCAATGTTAGAATTGAAAAAGTGGTCGCCATTTTGAATTTCTTTGTTTTAAGGCCAATCGACCTCAAAATCGATATCTGGGCAAGCCTTTAGGTACAGAAGGCGGATCCAATGTTAGAATTGAAAAAGTGGCCGCCATTTTGAATTTCTTTGTTTTAAGACCAATCGACCTCAAAATCGACACTTGGGCATGCCATCGTTTTGTTTTAACACTAATGGGATTTAAGATAGATATTTGGGCTTGTCTTTAGCCAAACAGAATAAATCGAGGTTGTAATTTTACTAATTTAACAATTTAAATACGCAATCACATCAAAATTAGATACTTTTAAAAATGAATAAGGTAATCAACCTGAGTAGCCTTTTAAGTCTGGTGATGGGGGGTAAATAAAGAAAAATATAATTAGATAATTTCTACTACGCGGCTAATTATTCTTATAGCAATCGTTAAATTGTTAACGACTCCCTGATTTTTAACCGATTTTGATGCTTTCACAGAAGAATTTACTTTATTTGCTGTTTGCTGCCACGGGACACTTTTTTCTTCTTCAATTCTTTATTTTGCGACATAACAAAGCTGCGTTATTGAAGAGAATTGAATAAGCATTGATGGTGGCCATAATATTTAAAAAATCTATAATTAAAACCTACTATAGTTTGTGGCCATGTCCAGCGGATTTAGATTTTAAAACCAATAGCCCTTAAAACAAGAACATTTAACATGGAATGCAGTTCTTAAAATTCCAACCTCAAGTTTACACAAATAGGATTAGGCTAAAACACGAATAGGATTAGGTTAAAAACCATGTTCCCCAAACGCTGATGTCTTATCCTCTCAGTGGCCGTCCTGAGCCGAGGTTCGTGACCCGTTAGTGGGTCGCCCTCAGCGTGGTCGCTTAATTTTAAGAGTTGCGAGCGCCTTCTGCACTCACCCAAAAGACCGGTGTTCTTTCATAAGCCGACCCTCGTCAGGCTAGAAAGAGTAATGTCAGGGACAAAAAAAAAAAACAACCTCGAGTTATTCTATTTGGCTAAAGACAAGCCCAAATATCTATCTTTCCTCTCGCGGAAGGAGAGTGCCGAGAGGGATCGCCAGCGCAGTGGTGATCCCTCCCGCCGCCAGACGAGACGTAGGAGGCGTCGGGTGGATGACTGACCGACATCTCCCGCCCTGTGGATTGGGGGTGTTTGAGAATTCCACCACGGTATCCCCTGCCTGTCGTAAAAGGCGACTAATAGGGGCCTCCGGGGGTCACTGCCATCCACCTATTAGTCTAGCCAACTTCTGTGACCCCTGTGATGGACGGCAGCGTGCCTCACGCTGCCTCGGACGCCAAGGGCGTCCTTCGGTGTACGGGGGCTTCTGAGCCCCCGCAACAACAGGAGACGGACCGCAGCAGCGGTACGCGCAGGGGCGGTTGCGGACGACAACTTAGACGTGAGTTGGAGGAAGCCCGCAGCCGTCCCTAATGCGACGAAGATGGCCACCGCGGAAAAAAAAACTATCTATCTTAAATACAATCAGTCTTAAAACAAAGAAGTTCAAAATGGCGACCACTTTTCATAAGTCAAGCATTAAATAATTATGACTTTTACTATCAATGCCATGCCCAGATATCGATTTTGAGGTCGATTGGCCTTAAAACAAAGAAATTCAAAATGGCGGCCACTTTTTTCCATTCTAACATTGGAACCATCTTCTGTACTTAATGGCTTGCCCAGATATCGATTTTGAGGTCGATTGGCCTTAAAACAAAGAAATTCAAAATGGCGGCCACTTTTTTCAATTCTAACATTGGATCCGTCTTCTGTAGCTAAAGGCTTACCCAGATATCGATTTTGAGGTCGATTGGCCTTAACCTGTCGAGCCCCGACCGGCCCAATCGGGCCGGTCTGACAGCTGTCAAACTCGATATGTGTGCGTGTTGACGCGCCTTATGTGTGTGCGTGTAGGTCGATTTTCGCGTGTTGACAGACACGCGAAAAATTGCGCTTGCGCCAGTGTGGCCAGCGCTCGGTACGCAAGAGGTTAAAACAAAGAAATTCAAAATGGCGGCCACTTTTTTCAATTCTAACATTGGAACCATCTTCTGTACTTAATGGCTTGCCCAGATATCGATTTTGAGGTCGATTGGCCTTAAAACAAAGAAATTCAAAATGGCGGCCACTTTTTTCAATTCTAACATTGGATCCGTCTTCTATACCTAAAGGCTTACCCAGATATCGATTTTGAGGTCGATTGGCCTTAAAACAAAGAAATTCAAAATGGCGGCCACTTTTTTCAATTCTAACATTGGATCCGTCTTTTGTACATACAGCCTTGCCCAGATATCGATTTTGAGGTCGATTGGCCTTAAAACAAAGAAATTCAAAATGGCGGCCACTTTTTTCGATTCCAACATTGGATCCGTCTTCTGTACCTAAAGGCCTGCCCAGATATCGATTTTGAGGTCGATTGGCCTTAAAACAAAGAAATTCAAAATGGCGGCCACTTTTTTCAATTCTAACATTGGATCCGTCTTCTGTACATAAAGGCTTGCCCAGATATCGATTTTGAGGTCGATTGGCCTTAAAACAAAGAAATTCAAAATGGCGGCCACTTTTTTCAATTCTAACATTGGATCCGTCTTCTGTACCTAAAGGCCTGCCCAGATATCGATTTTAAGGTCGATTGGCCTTAAAACAAAGAAATTCAAAATGGCGGCCACTTTTTCAATTCTAACATTGGATCCGTCTTTCGTACTTAAAGCCATGTCCAGGTATCGATTTTGAGGTCAATCGGCCTCAAAACAAAGAAGTTCAAAATGGCGGCCACTTTTCTCAATTCTCATATATGATTAAGATTTGCATCCAATGGAAACAAAAAATAAGCTAAAAAGAAACCACCTGTAGATGTTCAGTTTTCATACATTTTGCAGAAATCGGCCCGAGCGTGGATCCACGCTCCCGGCAGAGTTTGAACACTTTTTTTGAGCGTGGATCCACGCTCCCGGCACGCGAGGGCTTAATGATAGATCAGTGATATATGTAAATATAGTTAATATATGATTGCCTCGGTGGCGTAGTTGTATTACGGTACGACTGCAAAGCTGAGGTCTCGGGTTCGATCCCCGGGTCGGGCAAAGTGATATTGTATTTTTCTATTCAGTATCAGCCCGGAGTCTGGGATTTGTGCCCGATATGGCGACAGGTTCGCCCCCTATCACATCATGGGACGGAATATGCATGGCGTGGGTGTCTTAGTTGCGTCTCTGCCTACCCCTACAGGGCTATAAGGTGAATATGTGGCTAAATATAGTGTAAATGTCGTATGTGTAATTAGATAAAATAAATATTTATATTATTTTAAGACGTTATTTTATTTCTTTTGATGTTTTACCACTAAAGGACATGTTCAAACGGGCCTAAAATTCTAGCCAAGACAGTTTAATTATATTATATACTAGTTTTTGCCCACGGCTTCGCCCGCGTTAATAAGTTTTTCCGGGCTAAAAGTACATAAAAACCTTCCCGTTGAATCACTCTATGACGATGACGTTGATACAACTCTTAACACATAATGCATTAATTTCGACCAAATTTGATTACCATAAAAACGGTTCTAGTGAGTTAATCCTAAAAGATAGACATATACTGTCGCAGACATTTTTTTAGATCATTTCAAGAAGAATAATTCTTTCATACATATATTTTTGGTATCTTGAACCGTTTTCGCAGCGCACGCAATGGAAGCCCTCAAGGATGAATAATTTTCCCTGTTTTCTTCACATTTTCCATTATTTCTTCACTTCTAATAGTTGCATCGTGATGTTATATAGCCTAAAACCTTCCTCGATAAATGCTCTATTCAACACAAAAAGAATTTTTCAATTCGAACCAGCAGTTCCTGAGATTAGAGCGTTCAAACAAACAAACAAACTCTTCAGCTTTATAATATTAGTATAGATATTAATATAGATTTGGATGGAACTAAAAACTAGCCTTTTACAATAAAACATTTAATTTTAAACACCTCCGATTTTGAGATTTATGTAATTTTATTTTGCTCAAAAACTACAGTTATCGTGAACCTTTTTAAAAAGTTGTTAATAATGGAGGGGTCTAAAAATATTTGCTAAATTAATCCAACTTCCATATTTTGCCTCTTTAATATCCATAAAGTTTGACCCTGGTTAAATTTTGAGGCCCAGCTCCCATACAAAAAGGGACATCTTTAAGCAATCTTGATAGCTTTATCAAGTTGGTTCGCTAAAATCCAAGCGATGTTCTTAGTATCTTGCAATATAGAGAAGAACACCACTAAATATTTATGTATATGGTATTATATTAGTTATCTGTGAAAGATGAACTTATTGTTTATTAGGTTTTGACCACGTTAAAAAGTTTTTCCGGGATAAAAGTCCCGCTTGTTATTTTCCCGGGATACAATGTAGCCTATGTGTTAATCCAGGACATGTTCTACCCGTTTGCCAAATTTAATTGAAATCCGTTCAGTAGTTTTTGCGTGAAAGAGTAACAAACATACACACATCCATTCTTACAAACTTTCACGTTTATAATATTAGTAAGATATTAATATCAATTTGACTGCCTCGGTAGCGTAGTTGTATTATGTTACGGCTGCAATGCTGAGGTCTCGGGTTCGATCCCCAGGTCGGGCAGAGATATTGAGTTTTTCTATTCAGTATCAGCTCGGAGTCTGGAATTTGTCCGATATGGCGGGTTACCCTGCGAACGGCACCACCTGGAACAAAATGCAGCGGCCCCAATAGGAAGTGGGGGAGGAAATGAGGGTTGGAAGAAAGGTTCCCAGGATGGGAGGGGAAACCTAAAGGGAGTTGTTCGCGAGCTTGTTTAGGCCTTAATGTGTTGATGCAACCCGAGTTATAACCCCTGAACTGTGTGCCTCGACCCGTAACAAACAATTTTAGGTTAGTGATATGTCGGATCGGCGGGTATTTTGAAATAATAATCGTGCAGAAACCAGTCGAGATGTCAAATCGTTGGTATAAATAGGGCGACTCGCATTTGAAATGGGCAGTCTCTTGTGAGCCTTTCAACTGTGCGGAGCTCCGGAAATAAGTTTGGAGCATTCAGAAATAAAAGATGAAGGACAAGTTGGAGTTTTACTCTCACATCATGGATGATGATGACGAGGTGGAACCCTGTGACGTCGGCAGAGCTGACGTCACCACTTTTTAAAGAATGCCAGACATTCTCCTCTGTCAGATACGTTCGTCCATGTTGGGATAATAATATGTCGGGACAGGAAGGAAGTATAAAAAGGAATTATGATTTTTATTAATCTCATTGAGGGTGTCTGAATATATTAAGTCGGGTAAGATAAAATAATAATCGTGCGACAAACCAGTCGGTATGTAGAACTCGTAGTGGGAGTTACAGTTGGGTGTATAAAAAGAGTGCCGAATCATTTGAAGCAACTAGTACGGTGCAGATCACTAATAAGTGGTAACTATGGTGGTTTCCATATCAGTCAGTGCTTAGTAAAGCGGTTACTATGTTATTTCGAGTTGTTACTAGGTGAGTTGATTATAATCACTTAACCAAACGGTTAAGTAATTGCCTCAATATGCAATGTGTTATAATAACCAAAGTTAATAATGAATCCTGACGTGGTATTGTACTCTGTGAACAGTTTATTACGCAATAATTGACCAACGAACAATAAATAGCGAGTTAAAGAGAATTCATTTGTGACTTTTATTATGTGAACCTACGTGTATCGATATCGGCCGCCACTCTGTCTCCGACATCAGAAGTGGGATGAGCCTATTCCTGCAGATATGTGACATGCAATTAATGGTACTATGGAGAAGCTATTTAAGTACCCGTAATTTACATGAAGAAAAAAAAAAAATTGCAGTGAGTAATGTCGGAATAAGAACAAGACTACAACGTGAATAAAAGTGACAACGTGTGAAATATAACTATCGCATGGTCATTTGTGATTTTATGTGCATACGACTTCGAATGAAAGAGAATCGCGTGTGTACCGCAATTGAACTGTTGGTGTTCAAACGTTTCTGTTGGTGCTCAAGCGTTCCGGTAGATGTGCTGCCGTATGGTGCGTCGTAGTTGATGTCCCAGACATAACTGTACGGTTGTCTAGTACCGGTTGATGCTAACTATTGCATCGCGCATCATGTGTGGCTATATGTGAAGACAGATATCCTTACTGCAGCACTACAGGAAGTTTGGTATCGTATGACCCATAATCCTTATTTGAAGGTTATGGTTTCCTTTATTATTATTTTTTTAGTTATCTTTAAAAATATTGGAATTTCGTTTAGTAGTCATGTACCTAGTTCTTGGACGTAACAATCTATTTATGGATGTAAGTCAAGTACCGTATAGTGTAAAAAGAAAAGTATAGCCATTTTCTAGTGTAATTCGCATAGTGGATGTGTTTTGTGTCAATAAGATTGCTGTCCAGATATAATGTTAGTGATATTTGACTTGTTGAGTACTTATGAAGGTTCAAATATTTTCCGTTAAATGACAGTTTTAAGTACAAAATATCGTTCATGGCTTCAATTGGTAAAACTTTTAATTTCTACTACTAACTACTTAGCATAAAAAGATTCCTTAAAGGGAAGTCCTACCGTAATTCAACTTATGTGATTTCTTTTATTTCTTGGTAACCTTTACAAATGTTGAGATCTTGTTTATTAGGGCATGTGCAGCCATGGATTAACGAGCTATTCGTGGTTTATGTTAGTACAGAACCGTCCTTAAACTTAAGGACAAGTAGGTACCTGTTGTTGGAAACTATGACTGTGCATAGCATTGGTTTACAAAAGTGATCTAGGTGTATAGTGTTGGGTCTGAAGGATTGCTGGCCTTCCATGGTCAATGTTTCCCATTGTTTAAAATTTTTGAATTAAGACCGAGACGTGCGATAATTTTGTGATTGTCCTCATATTAAGATAACTACTGAATTCCCGCTCAAAGATTGATGCGTGACTTGATTTAAGTTCAGGATAGGGTGAACGGTTTGATGCTGTTGCGATATTTTTGATTGCAGGAACTGGAGATCCTTGCAGGGAGTACTTAAAGTATTCAGCGTTAGAAGACGTCGTAAGCTGTGACTACTGAAGAGCCTCTGCGGGATCCTTTGGTGGATCTGACATTAACTGCGGTGATAGAGGATTTGGACATCAGGAGTTTGAAGATTCTTGCACTTTGGTGAGAAGTTTTCATTTTGTTGTGTTGAGTTTTTTTTTTATTTGTCCCTGCGATTGATTGTGGAAAAGCCTGAAAGTGAAGTAGTGATTGAAACATTCAACGCTAGAACAAAGTAGATGAGCCTGCTCTCGCAATAAATCTGTGTGGTGAATGTTCCAGTAAAATATCTCGAAAAGGATCTTTGTGGTTAAAATCTTGTACAAGATCTATGTGGTTAAGGACGGCTGTGTGATCAAGTCCATGTGGTTAAGGACTGCTGTGTGATCAAGTCCATGTGGTTAAGGACTGCTGTGTGATCAAGTCCATGTGGTTAAGGACTGCTGTGTGATCAAGTTCATGTGGTTAAGGACTGCTGTGTGATCAAGTTCATGTGGTTAAGGACTGCTGTGTGATCAAGTTCATGTGGTTAAGGACTGCTGTGTGATCAAGTCCATGTGGTTAAGGACTGCTGTGTGATCAAGTTCATGTGGTTAAGGACTGCTGTGTGATCAAGTTCATGTGGTTAAGGACTGCTGTGTGATCAAGTTCATGTGGTTAAGGACTGCTGTGTGATCAAGTTCATGTGGTTAAGGACTGCTGTGTGATCAAGTTCATGTGGTTAAGGACTGCTGTGTGATCAAGTCCATGTGATTAAGGATGGCTGTGTGATCAAGTCCATGTGATTAAGGATGGCTGTGTGATCAAGTCCATGTGATAAAGGATGGCTGTGTGATCAAATCCATGTGGTTAAGAATGGCTGTGTGATCAAGTCCATGTGGTTAAGAATGGCTGTGTGATCAAGTCCATGTGGTTAAGGATGGCTGTGTGATCAAGTGCATATGATGACGTGACTTCGGCCAGTCTTAAATTGTGAGAATAGTAAATAAATTACAATCTGCTCACTATATGTGTCTTGTGTATTGTGTTGTAACTATAGCGTGATCATCCTCCACTGGGTCTGAGTCATTGTAGCAAATTTGGTCCTGATGGTAAACAAGCATAACTGAAATAGTGATTGTAGTAGTTAGGAAGAGTCTTAATGTAAGGTCAGAATAGGCCGAGCGATGTGATGCTGCTGCGTATATTTTCTGTTTGCAGGCATTGGAAATTACTGCTGGTGGTGCCGCGTGTGACGTGTCTACTCCGGTTCGAAGACAGTGTGCAGTGCAGTGCAGCTACTGAGCCGCTTCCGAGGGAAGATTGCTGCTGATCGTCAGTGGCACTGATCTCCGTTTGGATAAGAATTGTTTGCATTTTATACAGTTCTAATAACTATTGGACAGCTGTATCCTTGAGAGTTTGTTACCGTCACTACTTCTCTCTTGTTAGGAGGTACTAGGAAGTGATGGCGGAAGGGCGATTTGGGGGTGCTGTCTATTTTGTAAAACATACGTAAGAGAACGATCACATGTCAGGAGTATCATGTCACTATACGTAATTTAACTGAATTATAAAATTAGATTTGTTTCTTAAATCCCTTGTACTTACGGAGACACATTGCGAGCTTTTCCTTAACGTTTGAACAATGGAAGCAACTGACTACAGTAACTTGTGTAAATGGTTACAGCGATAACTTTCTTTGCCTATCGATTATGGTCACTGGTATGACTGCAAAAATAATTCTAAATTCATGACAGCATTAATTCCTAAGTTTTAAAATTTTGGTTGGGTTCTTACACTTTAATTGGAAATTTAAATTGTCATTTAATTATTCGGTGTTAAATTTTCATGAAGCGTGCGTTAGCGAAAAATGCTTGAAGGTTAAGTTTTGAGATAATCAATGAAATTGTAGCAGAGACAAGTGGAAATGACAGTAATTAAGTTTGCATGATGATCTGGAGTGGACTTTAGTAGTCCGTTGGGAGTCGGTATTTACTGTGTAAGCAATCCGTGGTTGTGCGTTGCGCGGGTGGTTCTGGCGGTGGTTTGGTTTCAAAGGAAGCCATAGAGTGCGGAAGAGATGAGAGTAACTAGAGGTCACATGCAGGGCTTAATTGGTTAGATTATGTAGTTTGCGTTTGGCAATCGAGACGGACCTTCATCCATTTTTGGTACTAACTATGTTGTTTTGAAGAGTGTTGTTAAGTTTACGTGATGATCGTACTTTGTGTCATTCAGAGTAACACACGAGGACGTGTGTCTTGCCAGAATGGCCGTGTCGGGACAGGAAGGAAGTATAAAAAGGAATTATGATTTTTATTAATCTCATTGAGGGTGTCTGAATATATTAAGTCGGGTAAGATAAAATAATAATCGTGCGACAAACCAGTCGGTATGTAGAACTCGTAGTGGGAGTTACAGTTGGGTGTATAAAAAGAGTGCCGAATCATTTGAAGCAACTAGTACGGTGCAGATCACTAATAAGTGGTAACTATGGTGGTTTCCATATCAGTCAGTGCTTAGTAAAGCGGTTACTATGTTATTTCGAGTTGTTACTAAGTGAGTTGATTATAATCACTTAACCAAACGGTTAAGTAATTGCCTCAATATGCAATGTGTTATAATAACCAAAGTTAATAATGAATCCTGACGTGGTATTGTACTCTGTGAACAGTTTATTACGCAATAATTGACCAACGAACAATAAATAGCGAGTTAAAGAGAATTCATTTGTGACTTTTATTATGTGAACCTACGTGTATCGATATCGGCCGCGACTCTGTCTCCGACAAATATATTTAGACTTATGTTTAATGCTTTATATATCAGTAAGTTACATTTTATGTGTTAGTTATATTCTTTTCTACATTTTATATAATTAACTTGTGATCCGTAGACATGTGTCATCGGAGAGAGAATATCAGAGTAGCAGCAATAGCTGCTAGCTACTCCAATAGTCCATTTCTAGACAATTCAATAAGATAGAGAAAAGTCATCTCTTTAGAGTGAAGAAATATAACTTCAAATATTATATCTGGGTTTATTCCTTTATTTCGAGGTTAGATATGCTAAAAATTTAAATAACCTCAGACACAAAAAATCTCTAAAAAGTAAAATAACAATAGTGTCTTTGTCGTTTAAGTACCTAGTAATATGTTGACCCAAGCGGCGTCGCGTCGGGGGACCGCTAAATAAGTATTTTCATCTCCCTGGTCCGGAGTTCGGTCCCCCGACGTGAGGACGCTTGGGTCAAAATGTTACTAGTTACTTAAACGTCAAAGACACTATTATTATTTTACTTTTTAGATTTTTTGTATCGGGGGTTATTTACCTAAATGTTAATTTAATTTTTATTTCAAACTTTTTAAATTACTTTATTCTCCATCATGGGGCCTTGATAATCAACTATCTATCACCTACTCGTTGAGCCCATCCTTATGAGCCCAAACACATTATATCCGCTATAAGTTGCTAAGGAGTTGGGTATCCCGCAGACTACTTGATGCCGCAGCATCAGCTCATGTTTATAAATATTTGCAAAGTCACAGTACACCAAATTTAAAATCATTCGGACTTTTTAAGTTGGAAATGAGCTGATAATCTTCAAACGCCTGAACAGATCTTCATAAATTATAGCTAAGAACCATCGCAGTCACATCAGCTTTCAAACAAAAAAAACCGCGTCCAAATCGGTCCATTCGTTTGAGAGCTACGATGCCACAGACAGACATACAGATACACAGATACACCCTAAACTTATAACTCCCCTCTTTTTGTCGGTGGTTAATACAAATAAAACAATAAAATAATTAAAACATAACATTTTATTGAACAACACAAATAGACACAGTATAAAATCTAAGGTTGCAACTGTTGCGGGAACGACGAGCGCTCTTCTAACCGGCTAGTAGGAGTGCGGGACCTGCATCTCTGCGGACAGAACAATATTTGTTATCTATCTTTTAATTAGTCTATGCTTCTATCTACACATAAAACAAAAGATACTGGGGTGTGTATTTTGTAAGAAATGTGATGAAAAACTGGACAAGTTCGAGTTGGACTCGCGTACCGAGGGTTCCGTAAATTAATCATATTCAACAAGCTTGTAAATTCATACATTTTCACAGTTTTCAGTTGCGTCTTGCTTCAGTCGGAAAGAAAGAAGAAAAGAAAGAAAAAAAAATTATTGGCTACTAGTTGGGTGGTAGATGGTAAATAATGAATACAATTTAATAATATAATATTTTTAGGCTAAGTATTCCAGTATTCAGTGTGGATGGTATATGTCCCACCGCAACAGTGTCAATAGGATCTAGATCAGCATAGCCAAACAACAATGGCGCTGAATTTCATCTAGACCCTAGAGTAACGTCAACCAAACACCAATAAATAGAAGTGCGTTTGTGCGCACCTGCCTTCGGTGCCCAGTCGGAGGCATCTGCTCAAGATCATTCAAATGCAATACAATGCAATCAGCTCTGTATTATATACTACCCACTGCTGAGCACGGGCCTCCTCTACTCCTGAGAGGGTTAAGGCCTTAGTCCACCACGCTGGCCTAGTGCGGGCAGACTTCACATACCTTCGAAATTCTTATAAAGAGCTTCTTAGGTATGCCAAATTAAAATATTCAAATTAAAATCTTGTTCCTATCTTTTCAGTTCTTCAGTTAATTTAAAAAAGATGGCAGATATTGACGCAGTCCTGATTTTTGTTTATTTTTTTCATTTGAATTCTTTTCTGCCTGTCTGTTAGTACACATATTAGGAACTACTAAACGGATTTCCATGTAGTTTTCACAGGTAGAAAGAGTACAATTGGGAGCTTAAAATAGACTTTGTAATGAGGATTTATGTGTCCATACTTTCAAACTGATTCAAATTACAAATTGTTATAATAAATAAAAGAATACGAACACACAAATTGAGAACCTCCTCCTTTTCACACATATCCGCCTAAACTAGCCAATATGTCTGACCACAATAGTCATTTTTATCTTAATTGACAACAAATAAGTGATAAATAACTGAATAATGTCTACCAGGTTATAGATGTTGGCTCAGTCTTCCTTTTTTTAACCTTATTACCTTTCTATAATCCGACTCCGCGATGACCGGTGTCAGTAATTCCACTCGTTTGAGCGGTGTATCGTCCATCTCATGGACCACCTTGTACACCGCGGAGTTTTGCAGCACATGGTCCAGCGACGGCTCCGGTTTTTCGTATTTCATGAAGTTGATCCTACGAGAATACAGGAATAAGTTTGGGGTTAACTAAACGAGATTGTAAACTTTGTCCACCGATCACCGTTGTCTTTGAAAATGTTGAAACAGTGACATCTGTTTTTAATAATTATGAATGTGTACTGTACCTCCAGCAGGAATGTATTAATTACAGTATTCGCATCAGATAATTAAACGTGTTTAGTATTCACTAGATGATACGAAAGGTGTAAGATCAATTGATAAAGATCCAACCAACATTTTGTATGAATTCGAGTTAAATACATTGTCTAGTCTCCTAATCAAGTTTCGTATGTGCACAAAAGATCCAAAAAGTTTGATGACATTTTGATTAATTTCATCCTAGTAAAAAGATACCACTCATGAACCAAATATTTTCGTATTTTGCATAAAAGATCTATGATATATTTTGAATAATTGCAGAAATCATTCAATAATTAATCCAAAGCTATAAGTATTTATTCCAACTCTCAATCTCAATTTACAACTTTTAAACTAATTTCATTGTCATTATTGTAATTTTTTAAAACTATATTATTTTTGAATTTGGAATAACATCAAACAAATTCCAGAATAATAACAAACATGAACAATTCAATAAGTAACTTCTATAATTTTAAAAAATTATACATACATACATACACACTCACGCCTGTAATCCTCGAAGGGGTAGGCAGAGGCGCAACTAGTGCACCCACTTTTCGCCGATATTCCGTCCCATGATGTGATAGGGGGCAAGCCTATCGCCATATAAAGCACAAATACCAGACTCCCAGCTGATACTGAATAGAAAAACTCAATATCACTTTGCCCGACCCGGGAATCGAACCCGAGACCCCAGCTTTGCAGTCGTACTGTAATACAACTACGCCACCGAGGCAGTCAGTTAAAAAATTATAAAAGCTACTTATTGAGTTGTTCATAACTTTGCATGCTTAAATTGCTTAACAGCATGTATATTGTAGGTAATAACCTTTAGCCTTAATAATATGTATCTTAATATTTTCGACTCCGTCAATGTACATTACGTTGATGATTCTATAAATAAATGTGGAAATGCATTATATTTTACGTTCAAAATAATGTACATGTCATGTTTTAATACTCAACTAATTTTATATCAGTAACTGCATAGTACTATTTTTAAATTCACTGTCAAACTTTAAACTGTATTACTCAAAAGTAAGTAAATGTCAGTTGGATCTTTTCTACTTAACAAGGTCAAACTTGTCATGCACACTTGAATTGTATTCATGTGCGTAAAACGGACAATTCGGATCGGATATAACACCGTTTTTCGGTGAAGGCGGTGGACAATCTATAAAATTAACTTCGACTGAAATCTGAGTGAAAAGCAATCATGTCTTAAAATGAGCTTAATGACGCAATTATGAACTATTTTCTTTCAGACTTAAGTCGAGGTCTTTCATAGATTTTAGGTTCACAATCTCGCCCACGGAGCTTAGTGTATCAAACAATGTCAAATATTTACGATATTTTGAGTAGGATCATTTTGTATTGTATCTAGCTCGAAGGGCCAATTTTTAGGTTATAAAATGTTTGCAATTTATCTAATTAATAATTGTTGTTATATTGATAATTTAATCTAGAACGCAAATTTCGTAAATATTTCTCATTTTTTTATATTATACAGTCAGTTCAAGTCATTTGTGACTTGTGTATCAAATAGTCACGAAGTAGTCAAAATACTTCGACTGATTGATTAAAGTGATGATTCGATGTATGAAATGTACTGAAAATGTAAATGCATTGAAATTTATTTATTTTTAAAAATGTAAAAATAACATGCTTTGCACAAACTATATAATACATTCAGAAAAAATATAGAGGTAGCTTTTAGTTGTCATTACCGGCAACAGTTACTTTTCGCTGACACGGAATCCGGTACCTTGTTAGTTGTTTGTTAAAAGTTGCCTCTTTCATAAGTTATCGGTGGCAGATTGATACATACTTTTGTCATTACTTTTAAAATAATCCCTGCTTTGTAGTAAAAAAATTACCGCAAATAAATATTGATAATAAAATGAAAGTGACTGATTTAAAAATAATTTAAACTCACTTCGATAATATTATCGTGTATCGATACCAACTTCTCTCGTAGTGTATGAAAGTCGACTAAGTGGCAATTCGACTCCCTGTAATTTTTTACATAATTAAAAAGTTTTTCCGGGATAAAAGTCCAGCTTTATGTTTTCCTGGGATAAAAAGTAGCCTATGTGTTAATCCAGGACATGACCTACCCGTGTGCCAAATTTCATCGAAATCCGTTCAGTAGTTTTTGCGTGAAAGAGGAACAAACATCCATACATCCAAACATCCATACATTCTTACAAACTTTCGCCATTATAATATTAGTAGGATAGTAGGATTCCTTCCAATAATAAGTTTTTACATATACACTCACGCCTTTTATCGCCGAAGGGGTAGGCAGAGGCGCAACTAGTGCACCCACTTTTCACCATTATTCTGTCCCATGATGTGATAGGGGGCGAGACTATCGGCTCCATCAGTGATATTGCCAATGTCAAGTGGGTAGATGTTAAAATAATATCATAACTTTTTTAGAATAACTTTCGACCCGAGGATAAACAAGAAACAAGGTAGCAAAGAGCTATTGCAAAGGTTATTTTTTAGGATAAAAATAGACGTATAGGACTGCCTCGGTGGCGTAGTTGTATTATGGTACGACTGCAATGCTGTAGTCTCGGGTTCGATTCCTGGGTCGGGCAAAGTGATATTGAGTTTTTCTATTCAGTGTCAGCTCGGAGTCTGGAATTTATGCCAGATATAGGCTCGCCCCCTATCACATCATGGGACGGAATAATGGCGAAAAGTTGGTGTACTAGTTGCGCCTCTGCCTACCCCTTCGGGGATAATAGGCTTGAGTGTATATGTATGTAAAAATAGACGTCCAAAATATCAAAATTGTCATAAAAAATCGATGTCACAAACTTTTAACATTAAATAAGCACAGGAATTATATACTGCACAGCCAATAATATGTCTACGTACCTATATTTCCTACAGAACGATTTGGAGTTTCCCCACGGCCAGATCTGGTTCAACGTGTCAATCTGCCACCGCGACACACATGCAAACAAACAAACAGATGTATACGCACACGGACGGACAAACATTCAACTATATACAGCTACATTTAAAATTCTGTACCTTAGGTAAAATATACATTTATACTAATACTAGTAGTGCTCGCGGCTCCGCCCGCGTGAAAATGTTTTTCCGGGACAAAAATATTTTCCCGGGATAAAAGTAGCCTAGAGCACTCAAGAGTTATGTGAAAGAATTTTCAAAATCGGTTCAGTAGTTCCTGAGATTAGCGCGTTCAAACAATCAAACTCTTCAGCTTTATAATATTAGTATAGATTATAAAGAGGAAAGGTTTGTATGTTTGTACCGAATAAACTCAAAAACCACTGGACCGATTCTAGAAATTCTTTTACCAATGTAACGCTACCTCCTTCGTTAGTAACATAGGCTACTTTTATCCCGGGACAATTTAAAGCGGGACTCTTATCTCAGAAAAAACTGTTTAACGTTTGTGGAGCCACGAGAAAGTCTATAAAAATTAAACTAAAAACATCCTAATTAGGCTCATGTCATATAAAAGTAAAAAATCGAGCCAAGGCTGTTTTTTTCACAGTTTTTTTGTATACCTTGTGTGAGGCCGCCGAATTGAATATCTAGTTTTTAAGAAAGTTCCTTGCTTGATATTTTTAAGTGCAGCTCAAAATCGCTGCGAATTAAAAAGGTCTTATTCTCGGCCAATATTATCATGCATCTTTTTAAACCAAAATATCTAAAGTACAGAATAATTATTATATTTTTATGATGACAAAATGTACATAATAAACAACAATATTATTTCATTTTGTGAAGCGTATACGTAAAAGTCGCATGTAGGTAGCATTATTGCTAAATTCTATAAGTTAAATAGCTAAAATTACTAAAATATGTTTGCTGAAAGTGTTAAACTTTATTAAGTTTAATCCTAATTACGCCCTTAGGATAGAGAGAACAGCATTCTTATTATATTTAAGTATTTTGTTTTTGGTTTTATGAAGACATGTAGAAAAAACGCGCCAAAATCTTACAATGGCGCTTAAATCGATAGCTTCTTTCGCTCTGCTTTAGGGCTTTAAAAATCTTAACAGACATGCATAACATATACGTAAAAAGTACTAAAGTAATAGGTTTACAAATGACAATAGACAGCACAAAAATACATTTACAAGGTACATAATATACAAATGTAACAAAAAATAAATGAGTTCAAAATACAGATGAATCTTAAATTACTTGAAACGGAACGTTACAATTATAAAGGACATGTCCGCTTGTATGGGTGCTGGTTCTCAAACACTAACCAGGCTCAAAATGGATATTAAAGGAGCAAAATATGGAACTTGGGTCGATATAAAAAAAATATTTTTATACCCGTCCATTGATAGCTAACTTTTAAAAACGTTCATAATAAATGCAGATTTAAGCAAAATAAAATATGATAAATCTCAAAATCGGAGGTCTTTAAATTTAAACTATTTATTATGAAAGGCTAATTTTTAGAAGTTCTGTCGAATTATATATCAACTGTCTTAGTGAGAATTTTGGGCTCGGTTTTGAACATGTCCTTTCAAATTGAATCGAAATATAAATAATTTCACATTTCATCACTTATGTTACAAAATACTTCAAGCTTTAAAACAAAATATACATCAAGATTTTTGAACTTATATAGGCAATATTCTCATTTTAAATTTATATAGCTAAATTTCTGCTATAAAGGCATTGATGTATTAAAAAACCCATACATCAATGTATAAAGGTGAGAAATATAGCTAATGATATTTTACATGAAAATTCACATCAATACAAAAGTATCGAATTAAAAATTAAAGTACGTGCATAAATATGTGTGAATGTATAATTAATATGTACATGAACATGTGTATTCGATTACGCGTTTGTTAAATCTTGTGTTCAAATAATAAAAAAAGCAGGAAGGAAAAGCGCTGGATACACACGTGAAGCTAATAAAAGCGTGTTAAAAAGAAACAGTGCGGTGCGTCCGTAAATCAAATTAAAGTACATCGAGTATAATATTGTAGAAAGAAAACTGATAACTTAGTGACTAAATACCAACTAATATTATAATTTCTGGAGGGATGTTTGTTACTCAATCACATCAAAACGGCTGAACGGATCTTGTTGAAATTCATAGAACAGATTATTGAATACTACATAGACAACTTATCCCGGGAAAATATATAGCGGGACAAATGACAGCTCAAATCTTGTTTAATGCCGGTCTGTGGGGCTAGGATGTGAGAAAAAAAACACGATGCGTCTCCGCTTCGTTTTATTGTGATTGGTTGAGAGGCTGACGTGTCGGTCTCTCGATCAATCACAAACATCAAAATACCGACACGTCAGTCTCTCAACCAATCACAATAAAACGAAGCGGAGACGCATCGTGTTTTTTTCTCACATCCTAGCCCCACTGAATAACTTATGTTTAACTGGAGCTTGCCATCTAATTCGACAGTAAGAGTTACCCTAACTGTTACTACTGGGTCAGTATCAAAAACTTTTGCGTAATACTAGGGAGTGCATCCGAAGCGTTTTATTTTTCCACTAAGTAGGTACTAGTAGTTTTTTACTGGTGGTAGGTCTCTCATATATTTGTAACAGTCCGTCTGGGTGGGTACCACCGCAATGTCTATTTCTACCGCCAAGCAGCAGTGTGCATGCACTGTTGTGTTTCGGTTTGAAGGACATTGTAGCCAGTGTAACTAATGAACATAATAAGACCTAACATCTTATGTCTCAGGATGACGAGTGCAGTGGAATGCCACACAGTACTTTGTAACTCAAGGTGCTATATGGTGTTGTTACTGTTTATAGGCGGTCGTATCGCTTACCATCAGGCGAACGGCATGCTCGTCTCGTCATTTCATGCAGTAAAAAAAAATCCGACACCTCTCGCTAGCCAGACTCTAGTCACAAGATTTAACAACCGCCATGTTATGAGATGACAAACCTTCCATATGTACTGATGTCCTGATCAGATGCAGACCTATAATGAGGCGTTCACATGTTATTACTTATTGCAATCTAAAAACAAATATAAAATGTGCAAGTACTATAAAAATATATGGTGATGGACGACCCCTAATGTCGTCTATTAACCACGAGGACTGACTACCCAAAATTCACGTGTATTTTTGAAGAGAGTTTTTGGCGGGAACGTGGAAGTGTCATGAGGTGCTCTTGTTTTAATTCATTATTTTGGTGATACTTAGTGTTATATTGAATAATTATGGTGGTATATTATCCAATGTAGTTCTATTAAAGTGCTCAAATAAGTGAATTGACATAACTGTGCCAATCAAGTGTTTTTTCGTTGCCGCCAAAACTCCTTAATAAAGTCTTGGTAAGGTAGCCACTGCTTTACTACGACATGTAGTACGTAGAAAAAAAAAACAACCAAAAATATTACTTAAGACGAGGCTGTATGGGCTAGAACCCTTCGCCTTCCCTATAAGGGAAAACTATAAAAAATAGTGTATTTTTGAAGTACAAAGCATCTTTTTTTTTTATGGCCCTACTGCCAGTAGCCTGACGCGAGTCGGCTTTTCTGGCCACACCGGTCTTTAGGGTGAACGCAGAAGGCGCTCGCAACCTTTTGAATTAAGTGACCATGCTGAGGGCAACCCACTAACGGGTTACGAACCTCGGCTCAGGACGGCCACTGAGAGGATGAGACGTCAACGATTAGGGATTGGTTTTTAGGCCTAATCCTATTAGATTGTGTTGTCATCGGCACGCGGGCCGGAACTGCTAGGGGGGTCGGGGGGCGACGGAGAACGCGGCGAGGACGGAACTGCGGTCTTGTGGAGTGTTGGAGTTTCAAGAACTCGTTCTTACGGCGGATGGCCAGAGTGATTTCGTCCTCTGGATCGGTTAATACGGAACGCGGCCGTCTCCATTTGGCGCGGTCGAATGGGGTCTTAAGAATTTTTGTGCATTATCTTCAAATACAGCAGGCTTTAATCTAATTTGAATAGCGCGTTCAACGAAGTAATAATCCAAGGGTTCTGAATAGGTTGTACTTATATTTAGAATCAGAAAAATATATTGATTCTAAATATATATAATTTAACATCTCAAAAATTAGGCATCGACTCCAAATGTACGTATTTATTAAGCGAATACAAATTATAATTATTTTTTTAATTTGTAGTGGTTTTGAAGTTGGTTTATTTTTTGTTAAAAAGTTTTTATTTTTGCTTTTTTGTTAGTTAATTATAAAATGGTGTAAACAATACATCATAGATATACGATTGCAGCATTCGCGAGTCATCTGCTGTTAGTTATTGAAGAGTTCCATTGTGTATCTCCGAAGATGTTCATCAGATCTTCATAAATTATATACTAAAACCTTTCCTGAAAAATATACATTTGAATATCGAAAACTACATTGAAATCGGATAAGTAGTTTTTGAGAAACTCGCGGCCGTACAAATTTACATACATACATGATACGGATCGAATACAGAACCTCCTTTTTTGAAGTCGGTTAAAAGATGTCGCTTGAGCCAAATTGCTTTTCATCTCTCGAAATTCACGTGATATATTACTACACCCCCTCCACCCTCTTGTGGTATTTTGTGATTTTTGCCGGACCCCCCTTTTGAGCCTCATGATTAATGGACGACTCCATATGCGATAAACTATATTATACGCTATGTTACAAATAAATCTGGCACATTACTAGCGACTTTTCTGCCAGATATTTTTATTCGAAACCTATGCAACCAAAAGTTGTATATAGCGGATAAGTTCCGAATAGTCAGGGACTTTATCAGCATGTGATGAAACGTGCCTTAAAGAGTTTCAAGCTTTTGTTTGAATTCCCTTTATTGTTATTTGCACATTTATGTTGAAGATGCAAGTCACAACATTGTATTATTATGAATAATAAGTTTATTCCTCATTAGTTTGTTTATATTTACGCATCTTCCATTAAAATTTAGAAAAAATTAAATATAATTCTCTTCTTTAAGAATTTTTACCTCTATAAGGTCCTAACGTTTATTATATTATTAAAAATATTGTAATAAAAATCTGCTTTCTAAGATAACTTCAAGCTTTCTTTCTAATCTAATCTTCATAAAAATAATAACCTACAACGGCACAAACATGAAACACATATATACCCCAAAACTTTCCCTTGAATCAATTCAGATTGTGCCTGGATCGTCTCAGCAATGGCCTGTTCGTCGTACGTCCTCCATCTTCGGCCAGCGGGTAGAACCCGACGGCGTTCTTCGGGATCCAGCGGGCCGAATTTCGGCTTTGGCTTGTTCGGGCGTGGAGTCGACATCTGGGACCTTATGTCGTTTTCGTATTGCTGCATTAACTCCTAAGTTAGTTAGATTAGGTTACAAAATGCAGGAAACGTAGTACCAACAGCCTAATTTTTACAATGATTCGTTTGTGATTCATGTATTAATTTAACTATTAATAATCATTATAGTAAGTATCGGCGCGCTGTGATGACTGTTTTGACTATCCCCTCATCAAGTTGAGAAAAGAATATGGAATGTAAGTATAATTTTACAACACACCTCGGCATTTGTATTTCGAAATAAAAAAATAAATACGATCGTCTTTTATAGAATAGCTGGCCAGCACAACTTCTACCTCCGGCAAACTCGCGTTAAAGCTCAATGCAAAACAAAACAGTTTCACATATGTAATCTAGCAAAACGCCCATCATAGCGTACCCGTCCTGTAGTTGCAAAATGGAGTCATTTATGTATAATTATCATAAAACGCAATGAAATCCTGTGAAGGCAGGATTAAATATAGGCATTAAACATTCCCACATAATTAGAATAGCTGACTGTCTCGCTCGCACGCATGAAGTATAATTGTGATGACGTCATTCTAATAGTTCATAGTTGGGCCTTCTTTACCTTAGATCATTTAAACACCTCTTCTACCAGTATTCAACAGCAGTTACTGAACATAGAATTGTATAAGTTTTTAGTAAAAATAATAATAGCTATTTTTTTGCAACAGTTGCCTTTACAAATAATATTTCATTAACTATCCATTCATCTATTCAATTTTGAATGCAAAAAAAATACATTTTCAAAAAGTATTTAATGTTTACCTTCCTCTGTTTCTCAGATTTCCTCTCCTCCTCCAATCTCGCTTCCTCTTCCCTTCTCCTAGCTTCGTACTCTTCCGGAGTCAAGATCTCCGGAGGTTGCATCTGATGTTCTTGGTTTAGATGTTCTAAATTCTCTTGCATTTGTTGATTTTCTATCATCTGTTCTTCTTGTTGCATGTTTTCGATAAATTGCTCTTTCATTTGAGACTCTGTAACATAATATTATATTAATATTAGAAGCTAACGAAAAAGGTAGATCATTTAATATCTCAGGAAAACGCCAGTGGCGCAGCTAAGAGTCCAAGAGTCTAGATCCAAAAAATGGGTCCTCCCGGCCAAGTTTCTCTATTTGATACGTAACTCACTCCCCGTCCAATAGTGAAAATGAAATCCTCCTAGCCAGTTTCGGCCACGGCGGCCAATCTCAACGGAGATCAGCCAGGTACGCAGGAGATATTATAGTGCACAAGTGTGTGCGCAATACACAGAGGCACTCGCTATTCCTTCACTCTCATAGTCCGGTGAGACGGCAATCCGACATGACCGGAGAGAGATCAGGGGCAGGACCAACGGCTTTACGTGCTTTCCGAGGCACGGGGGTATCACACCGCCAACTTCCCGACTCCGAGCTGCGACTGAATAATTTTTAAAGATGGAAAAACCCAGTCACAAAGTTTTTTGGCTTGACCTGGGATTCGAACCCAGGACCTCAGCGCGCAAATCGTACTCGTAATGCGTACGCAATACCACTACGCCACCGAGGCAGGCAATAGTACTACGGTACAGGAAGTAGGCATATTACAACAATTATACAGAATCGGGTAAAGTTAAAAATAGCAGTAAAATTTTGTGTAAAGTATTTTTTTTAATTATTGCCTTAGGCTCAAAATAATTGAATGCCTCGGTGGTGTAGTTGGAGTAGGACACCATTCTTGGCTCCGGAGGTCTCACGTTACCCGAGGTAAAGTGATATTGGGTTTTTCTGGTCCATGTTAGCCCGGTGTCTGGGATATTTGTTCAACATTGCAATAAATTCACTCGAGACGGAAAAGCACGTCGAATATTAGTAGCACTAGTCGTGCCTCTGTCTGCCCCTTTGGGGAAGCTAGGTGTGAGGTTCAGTATCCTTATGTATATTATAAAATAAAGTCGTCGACGCGTTTGTCTGAACGCGATATTCTCCCAGATTTCAGTGAAATTTAGTACGGAGAAGTTTGAAACCTTGGGAACGACATAGGCTTTTATCCCGGAAAATCTCTTTTACATCGGCGAAATTGCAAGTAGAAACTAGTAGTCCACGAAAAATAAAAATACCTTCGTATCTCTCATAGTTCTGCGTCTCCATGCGCTGTTCCATTTGCATCTTCTCGATGTTCTGCTGCATCTGCTCCATGTTCTGATGCATTTGCTGCATGCCCTGGAATATTAACGAGTACAATACATCAAAACTCGAAAAACAGAATACATCAAATGATTGGATCAATGAGTAACCACAGACAGAACAAAGTTAAGAAAGGTCTTGTTATGGAAACAAATTCGAGGATTAAATAAAATTAATGTTACAAATCTACCTTCATTTTCTAATTATATTACAATTACATAATATGAAGTGCTGCAAAGCCTTCGAAACGTACGGGAGAAAATATAAATTAAAAAACCGCGATAAAATCCGCCAAATAGTTTTATTTCAGTGTCTAACATTCACGTAAAATAAGAAGTCATTATGTATTAATTCGTTAGTCACTTACATTATACACTAAAAGTCCTACCTGATGGCTAAAGGTGAGGAGTTGTCTGGTGACCAGGTCGAGGGTCTGCTGTATGACTCCCGGTAGCTGCGCGAGGGCGGCCAGCTGAGCGCGCATCTGAGCTAACTGCTGTTCCAAAGGCGCATTGGGGTCTGAGAACAACATATGGTTATGAAGAAGAATAAGAGAGGATAGTTTTTATTATTAGTTTTATCTCATATGTAAGATTCCGTCTGGGTGGGCACCACCGTAATGTCTATTTCTACCGCCAAACGAACTGTGTATGTACTGTTGTGTTTCGGTTTGAAGGACATTGTAGCTAGTGTAACTACTGGACATAATGAGACTTAACTTCTGGATGACGAGCGCGGTGGAATGCCACACAGTAATTTGTAACTCAAGGTGCTGGATGGTGTTGGTACTGTTTATGGGTGATCGTATCGCTTACCATCAGGCGAACGGCATGCTCGTCCCGTCAGTCAGAGCAATAAAAAAAGTTTGACGAGTTGCAGGGATTAAGTTCCATTAATCATAATATACATAGCTTTACGGCTCGCCCCCTATCACATCATACGTACGGCGAAAAGTGAGTGCACTAGTTGCGCCTCTGCCTAATCCTTCGGGGATAAAAGGCGTAAGTGTGTGTATAAGTTTGTAAGAAGTCAGATTAGTAAATATAAATATCGCTCGCTTTAACGTTGAAGAAAGACATCGTGAGGAAACCTGCATACCTGAGAAGATCTCTAAAAGAATTTTAAAGGTATGTGAAGTCTGCTAACCCGTACTAGGCCAGCGTAGTGAAAGGCTAACCCCTCTCAGTAGTAGAGGAGGCCAATGCTCAGCAGTGGCAGTATATAATATCAGGATGTCTACGAGTCGTTACGCGTTTAAAGTTAAAGTTAAAGAACTACTTTCGGGTGAATTAGCGGAATCATCATGAATTTGTAACTACGTATGTATTTATTGTTGACACGTTTATTTAATTGTATCGTACTATGTTTTATCTCTGCACCGTCTCAGGTTGACTGGTAGAGAATGCCTTCGGCATTAAGTCCGCCTTTACATAACTATGTATAAAGTGCAATAAATAAATAATACAGGGCTGGTATGATAAGTATAGTTATTGTTAGTTTTACTTACCGACCATACTTTGCACACTCCTCGTCAGTTGTTCAGAAAGCTGGTTCTCATCCATGTTAGCTGGTTCTTCTACTACCGGTATTTGCGCTGGTACTTGAGGTACTTGCGGTACTTGGGGTACTTGCGGTTCTTCTACTTCCTCTAGTTGGATTACTGGTAGCGTCGGTGGTTCGTCGGGTGGTAAGGGCAGACCTGTATACAAATTTATCATTATATACTGAACATAATAAAACACCTCGCCATCTTGTGGCAAAATTTGGAACTAATTGCACTGACAGCGCTAACTTTAATGCCTCATTTATTTGCCTCATAATATTTTTTTTATTGCTACTGAATGACGATGCGAGGACCCAGCTTGCCAGATGGTTCAACCGCCCATAAATAGTATCAAAACTTTTAATTTCAAACTGCGTGGCATTCTAATGTCTCAGGTTGTCGTGCATGCGATCGTCATCTTGAGATCTTAGATGTTAAGTCTCATAAACAATAGTGCACCCACAGTGCTACTTGACGGTAGAAATAGTGATTTGCGTAGGAAAAACTTAACTAAAATTCGCGAGTGATCAGAATGGGATGGAACCTTGTCGAAGTAAATGTTAACTCCCGACCGAAGTAGCATTCATAAATTTCTAAATTTAAAAGTATGAATTAAATTTTCTTGTTCTCTTTAATTTTTGAATTGTTTTGTAAAATCAAACGATAGTATTGATAGTTTTTCAAATCAAACAAATCAAATGGTATTGATTTCAATAGATTTTTTTCCTACTTTACTATTTACATCTGTACTAAATACGCATATTCCTATTACGTTATTATAGTTGTATAAAAACCCACAATATCTTTTCGTATTTACTTAATTTGTATCTCTCGAGCATCCGCATGAGTTCCCCGAGCTACCGTGTGGTGTCAATCCTAAAAGATCGCATCCCATTCTGAGTTATACTTTCATTAATTTCAACGAAATCTTACAACAAAATTTCATACCAGTATCTTCCAAATCCGGGACCTCGCTTTCCGGCAGAGGGTCGACGGCTTCCAGAAACTCTGGACCTTCTTCTGGGATTAGGATAGGTTCCTCTGGCTCGATAGGCGGCAGGGACGCTTCGATCTCAGCTCTCTGTTCCCATGGAAGAGGGCCGGTGTCGAAATCCTGGTGAATAATAAATACCAGCTCTGTATGTATGTATATAGGGTCAATTTGATATTGCGTCAGTAAATAAAACGACATAATATTCGTCTTTACGTTTGCTAAAATTGTATAAATATACACTCACGCCTGTTAACCCCGAAGGGGTAGGCAGAGGCGCAACTAGTGCACCCACTTTTCGCCGACATTCCGTCCCATGATGTGATAGGGGGCGAGCCTATCGCCATATCGGGCACAAATTCCAGACTCCGAGCTGATACTGAAGAGAAAAACTCAATATCACTTTGCCCGCCCCGGGGATCGAACCGGAGACCTCAGCATTTCAGTCGTACCATAATACAACTACGCCACCGAGGAACTATTTGTAATATTAGTATAAATATACCATTCCAAAAAGAATTAAAAAAACTTAAAAAAAAAAAATAAACCGACTTCAAAACCACTACAAATAAAAAAATAATTAAAGTTTGTATTCGCTTAGTATATACGTATATTTGGAGTCGATGCCTTATTTAAATTGCCAGCTAAGCTAAGGAAATACACAAACAAATATACGAAAACATTGTTCAATTTACTGAAATACTAAGCGAATACAAACTTTAATAATTTTTTTTGGATTTGTAGTGGTTTTGAAGTCGGCTTTTTTTTTAAGTTTTTATTTATTGCTTTTTTGTTAGTTAATTATAGAATGGTGAAAACAGTACATCATAGATATACCATCGCAGCATTCGCGAGTCATCTGCTGTTAGTTATTGAAGAGTTCCATTGTGTATCTCCGAAGATCTTCACCAGATCTTCATAAATTATATACTAAAACCTTCCCTGAAATATATACATTTCAATATTGAAAATCACATCCAAATCGAATAAGTAGTTTTTGAGAATCACGCGGCCATACACATTTACATACATACATACATACGCATCGAATACAGAACCTCCTTTTTGAAGTCGGTTAAAAAAGTTTCTTTCTTTATCTACAATCACAATGTTTCATATTAAAAAAATAGCTACTTTTTGAACAGTCTAATTATTTACACAAAGCAGATAACTTAGTATAAATTGAAGTTGAAAATTTGGCTTGCCTCGTTGCCCCATGGATAACATAGTATGTTGACTAGAGGATAGATTTCGATTATATGCTTTTACTAATATTTGAACGCTGAAAATCGGTGTTAGGTAATTTGGTTTAACAATATAATAATAATACCAACTGTATTATATTATACTGCCCACTGCTGAGCACGGGCCTCCTCTACTCAGAGGGTTAGGCCTTAGTCCACCACGCTGGTCTAGTGCGGGTTGGCAGACTTCACATACCCTCGAAATTATTATAGAGAACTTCTCAGGTATACAGGTCCTCACGATTTCCTTCACCGTTGAAGCGTGCGATAATTCACAAAGAATACTCACATAAGTTTTGAAAAGAGGTGCGTGCCCTTGGGTTTTATATCTGTGGACATTCGTCTGGACAGTCCGTGCCATTCCTAACTAAGCTGTCGCCGCTTATATTGGTGTTATATTGTTTAGAATGTCATCCAAACGTGTATGACGGTAATCTCATTTTTTTATACGAGTTTTTAAAGTTTTGTTAAAAAGTTCTTATTTAAAGGACTGCTTCGGTGGCATTATAGTATTGCTGGCGCTGTACGTCATTGCTTCAGGTCAATCAGGTCTTAGGTTCGAATCCCGGGTCGGACAAATAGATATTGGGGTTTTTGCTCAGTGTCGGCCCGGAGTTTAGAATTTGTGTCACCTAGGCTGAGTAAATTCACTTCCGGTGTTCCTTATTGACTATGGTTTTTACTAGAGTATGGTAAAAGGCTAGTTGACTACCTTTTTTAAAACATTTATCAAAAATTTATGCCATATAAAATCCAACTGCCTCGTTGGCGTAGTTGTATTATAGTACGACTGCAAAGCTGGGGTCTCGGGTTCCATTCCCGGGTCGGGCAAAGTGATATTGAGTTTTTCTATTCAGTATCAGCCCGGAGTCTGGAATTTGTGCCCGATATGGCGATAGGCTCGCCCTCTATCACATTATGGGACGGAATAACGGCGAAAAGTGGGTGCACTAGTTGCGCCTCTGACTACCCCTTCGGGGATAACAGGCGTGATTGTGTGTGTGTTTGTGTGTGTATATAAAATCCAACGGAAAAAGAATCAAAATCGACGCAATTATAAGTAAGTTATAAAGCTTTGAAATTTGGTGGAAAGGGTAATTTTCAAATAACAATAATATGAGGTTGTGACATCACTGGGCGTTACCAGCCATAACGCTGCGTGCGTGCGAAAGAGATAACACGATATCCCGACCACGCCCCCACTTTTACTTACGACAATATTTCAAATGTGAATACCTACTTTATTTTCCAAACAATTTTGATGCTGATTTCATGGAAGAAGTATTTTTCGTATTCTTTTCTGCTACATATAAAATAATGTTCAAAATATAACATAGGAAACTACCCTATTCAAAAGCCGGCGTCGTATGACAAGTAGCTTTTACTCGCAGCTTCGCCCGCGTGATAAAGTAATTTTATAACATTCATAACCATTAGCGTTGACCTCACATTGAGGTTGGATAAGTATGTGGATAAAAAAGCGACGATAGCCTAGTTGGGAGTGGAACGGACTGCCGAGACGAATGTCCACAGGTTCAAAACCCAAGGGCACACACCTCTGACTTTTCTAAAAAGTTATGTGTATTCTTTGTGAATTATCGCTCGCTTTAGCGGTAAAGGAAAACATCGCGAGGAAACCTGCATACCTGAGAAGTTCTTTGAATTTGAAAGGTATGTGAAGTCTGCCCGCACTAGGCCAGCGTGGTGGACTAAGGCCTTAACCCTCTCAGTTGTAAAGGAGGTCCGTGCTCAGCAGTGCACAGTATATAATACAGGGCTGGTATTATTAATATTAACTACTGGTTTTAGATGACCTTGTAGTAAACAAACTGAGATTACGGCTTCTAACTCCTTGAAGTTATATAGTTTAACTTTCAAATATTACGATCGTATTTCAAAGCCAACTGCTACGCGCTACACGCGGGCTACGAACGATCTACGATATACAGGTCTGATATGGTAAGCAGGTGGGAAAGTCATAGACGTTTTTTTAGGATATTGTAATACTAGACTAGGCGGGATGCACAGAGAGACGGCTGGATATTGTTGGCGGAGTAAACTAAAAGTGGGCACATACGATGCGATTTGGTACAGCCGAACCATTAAAATGGTATGCCATCGAACCATATCGCATCGTGTGGGGCACGGTTCGATGGACATTATTATTATTATTGTTGGTACGGCTGGTTCGATGGGTTGTCCATCAAACTTGGTTGGATACAACTGGACATCGCATGGTACGGTTCGATCGTGTGGCGTGAAGACTGTACCGCGTGACGAATTGGTCGCATGATACCAAATCTAATCGTCTGTTAGTAGTATAATAGGGACAGTATTTACAATATTTATTGTAATATCCAAATAGGCGTTATTATTGTATGTCCAAATTATTAAAGTGAATCTTGTGTCAACCTTCCTTTCTTTTTTATATTTTCTAACTAGACAACGTCACATTAAAATTCAAAACAGTCTATATCATAAAGTATTAAATACTGGCTGATAATATAGCACTTATTTATACGATGTACTGGAAGCGGAAACCGAACGCTGTAACAATATATTTATTTATTTAACTAACAATATCATGTATACATTAAGTGTAGGTACACTCAGGCACATTAGTAGGTGAACAAATCGCACCTTTAGAACGAAAACGACACAATTCAAAAAAATAGAAATTTGAGTTGTCATTTTTAAATGACTAAAAACTAGGCCCTTATTTATAAAAATATGACAAAAAAGGGACCGATCTAAAAGTTTTGTCCTTTTCTCTTGTCCTTTTATTGTTGTATTGAGATCTTCGTTTTAAGTAATTTTATGACGATAACTCAATTTTCTATCTTTTTGAATTGTGTCGTTTTCATCCTAAAGGTGCGAAATTCAAAACTAGAAATCGCCTCTACACCTTTATGTTATTTTCCAATTTTTGTTTGATCTTCACTAAAATAAAATATTAATTTACTTTATTTGCCTTGATAATCAAATATCTAACACCTACTCGTTGAGACCATACTCATGAGCCCATACACACGCTCTATCTGCTGTAAGTTGTTAAAGAGTTGGGTATCCTGCAGACTATTTAATGCTGCAGCATCAGCTCAAGGTTAACATGTGTTTAAAATATTGCCGAAGTCACAGTACACCAAATTTTAAATCAAAGAGAAAAAAAGAAAAAAAATTAAAATGAACGCATATAAGCGATTTTAAATGTTTATTTTGTTCAGCTTTGTTAGACTCCCTCGGTGGCGTAGCTGTATCACGGTACTACTGCAATGCTAAGGTCTCGGGTTGGATCCCCGGGTTGGGCAAAGTGATATTGGATTTTTCTGGGATTTATGCCTGATATGGCGATAGCCTCGACCCCTATGGGACGGAATACGCACGGTGAATAGTGGGTGCAATAGTTGCGCCTCTGCCTACCCCTTCGGGGATAAAAGGCGTGAGTGTGTATGTACCAACCAAAGTGTGGCTACGCTACCGAGGCAGTTTGGTTGGTACGCCGGTATAGAGTGTTTATAGCATAAGAAACTCGACTCAGAGGCCGTCCGATGCCTGCCATTTTTTCAAGCGGCGTCGTAACACCTAAAAAAACTTGAGAGGTGTCAAGGGACACCCGGATGGAACGAAGTTGTTTTCGATTAATTAGTGAAGATATTGTAATAAAATTTTCATTTCTTTTAAGTTATAATAATAATTGTATATTTCATTAAAACGTTACCACATCAATGAAAACATTTACTTCTACCTACACAATAGATATGTCATCGAATCACGATCATCACCTAAGCAAGCATTGACATTAAAATTATTTATTTATTTATTTATTAACACTTTATATACAATGAGTATAAAGGCGGACTTAATGCCGAAGGCATTTTCTACCAGTCAACCTTTGGGTGGTGCAGAGACAAAACAAGGTAGGTGTACACAACGTGAGAAAGTAGTGGACAAAATATTAATATAATAAAGACTAATAATATATATAAACATGATACATACATAATATTATAAAAAAACAAATGAAAAAGAAAAACCAAAGTATAGTGGTACCTAACATAAATATATATATCATATACATACATACATATATTAAATATATAATACTAGCTGCCCTGTTGAGAAGATTCTGCCAAACTATCAAGGAGCATTCTCCGAACCCTTGTTTTAAAACCAGCCCGCGTAGTGATGGATCTTGTTTCAGAAGGGAGCGCGTTCCACAGAAGAATGGACTGAACGTGGATAGAAGAGTGGGTGAAATCAGATGTATGTGGAGGACATTTAAGGAGAAGATTATTTGAGGAGCGAAGGTTCTTGTTGTGGTTACCACCGAGGTACTGGAAGTGGAAAGATAGATAGGAAGGTTGAGAAGGAGATTTGAGAAGCGAAAATAGTGTAGAGAGAGTACGCCATTTTCGTCGCTCACGAATTGGTAACCACTTCAGTTGAGAGCGATAGATAGAGACGTGATCGTATTTGCGAAGATTGAAAATGAATCGAATGCAGTTATTGAGAAGACGGTCGAGTTTATTGAGTTGATCTGCATTCAGGTCCAAAAAGCACACATCACCATAGTCGAATAACGGAAGGATTAAGGCTTGCACTAGCATTGTCTTAGTCTTTGTTGGAAGAAAATTTTTAAAGCGGTAGAGAGCACGAAGAGAACCGGTGACTTTCCGACTAACAAAAGTTACCTGAGTCTGCCAGTTCAGGTTGGAGTCGATGTGAATGCCAAGGTTCTTAACAGAGGTGCACCAAGGAATGACGGTTCCTTTAAAAATGACTGCTGGACAAGTCATTAGGTCCACTCTGCTCATCATCCTCGAGCTGCCTACAACAATGGCTTGACATTTAGTTGGATTAACAGTTAGTCCGAAACAGTCAGACCAACTTTTAATGTGAGCCAGATCCTTATTCACCTTATCTATTACCTCGGGCAAACAATCGACTCCGCCCTGAGAATAAATCTGCAAGTCATCGGCATAGAGATGATACGCACACTGAAGGTTTTGGGTAATGAGGTTAATAAATATAGAAAATAACAAAGGATAATATGCCGCCTTGAGGGACACCACAGCCGATGTCGCACCAATTAGATGAGGATCCATCAATGCGCACCGACTGCTGGCGCCCCTGAAGATAGGATGAAAACCATTCAAGTGCCACAGGAGAAACCAAAAGTTGGGAGAGGATAGCTAGAAGGATGTCGTGACTGACGGTATTAAAAGCGTTTGAGAAGTCAACTAAAGCCAGTACAGTGACTTTAGTATCTTCCATACTCGCCCTAATATCGCCAGTCACTTTAAGGAGCGCGGAAACGGTGCTGTGCCCAGGTCTGAAGCCAGATTGCAAAGGGCTCAAGAGGCTATTCAGATGCACATGGTCAGACAACTGCTTGTGTACACAGGCCTCAAGCACCTTGGAGAGGAAAGGAAGGATAGAAATAGGACGAAAATGGTTCACAAGTGAGGGATTAGGGACTTTGGGGAGAGGAATTACAAAAGCTTTCCGCCACAAGGACGGGAAACAACCTGTATTAAGGGAAAAATTTATGATGTGGGTAATGGGTGAGAGAACAAAGTCTAAGATAGATAAAATTAACATACAACTAACGAAAAAAAAAAAACTACTCTAAAAAGCATTTAAATCTTAGAGTATGTATACGTAGATATACTTACTCTAAGATTTAAATTGTCTTTTTTTATTTAAATTTCGAATGTCACTTTTACGGCCAGTTCTTTATTGTTACTGGCTGGTTTCACAGGGCAAGTATAAAAGTGTTGTGACAACTTTTCATAAGAATTTTTTCCGTCTAGCCCCTTTTCACAACGCGCGATAAGGAACTTCGTTCCAATATGTAACAATCGAGACACGCGGCAGCGTGTCAAGCCAAGCAAAAAAAAAAAAGTCGAAGCTGCCTAGTGTAGTTTCACCCGAACCATTTGGAGCGACTTTTGACGCCTCTATAACTCAAAATCTATTCAACGTAAATACCTGAGATTTGGTTTATGTATTAAACCCCCTCAAGTTAACTAGAATCCCAAATTTCATAAATATAGCTTAAACGGTCATTCAGATACTAAAATCTAAAAATCGGCATTTTTATCACTGACTGACATATAGATCAAAAACCTAACCCACTTCCAGATGACCTAGAAAGTTGAAATTTGGTGTCCAGATAGGTAGGTTGGTGTATGTATACAAAGGAAAAAATATGAAAACAGTACATTTTGAAGATTTGAAACATTTTCCAAGCAATCAGGAAATATGCATACTACCTATAAATTATCTTTAGAATAATGAAAGTTTAGCCGTACACGTCCATTGTTGCTTTATTTTAATTTAACTACTATTTGCCTTTATCCATTTATTACGTTCCCTCCGTATTAGGGCTCAACTTTTACTTGATTTTTTCTATAAATTTTCCGACTTTAGACAGAGCCGTTGTGGGATACGGCGGTAGGTTCCTATTAGGGCTTTCAGTCTCGGTGCATTTACGAGTCTCGGGAACAAAAAACGAGACTTGGTCCGGTCTCGAAAAAAAACGAGACTTTCGAGACTATTCCAAAAGTAGTCATTATACTCGTAGGCCACGACTCATAGACTTTTTAGACAGTCTATACAAGATATATCAATAAATTACTTTATAAATCACACTGTTATAAACCCACATGGACGTTAAATTACCAATTACTTATACGAATTTTCAATTTTTATAGTTGTCACGTAAAAGACAAAGAGCGCTGGATAATTACTTTCAGAGCGAGGATTTGATTTAATTACAAACTAGCTTTTGCTCACCGCTTCGACCACGTGAAATACCTTTACTAGGATAAAAAGTAGCCTATAGCCTTTCCAGAGTGTCCAACTATCTTCATACCAAAATTCAACGAAAGCTGTTCGGTAGTATTTGAGTAATTTGGCGTTAAGACATACATACAGACTCAGCGGGGGATTGTGTTTTATAATTTTTAATGAAGTAAAACAAGTACGTATAGATTGGCATTAGTATTTGGGTCATCTCGTGTCTCAAAGTCTCGGGACTTTTGTATTTTTAACGGTCTCGCGTCGCAGCTTTTTGGGGTCGAAACTATAGTAAGTAACTATAGTATACTATAGAAAATGTCACGCTATAGTAAGTGAAGACTCCCTTCTCGTAATAGACGTAGAAGAGACTATCTCCAGCCTCTTTTAAAGCGGGCGAGCAGACGGCGGTTGGGCGATCGGCGATCCGCTACCGTATAAATAAAGTGTATGAGGGTGCCGCGTAGTGTTTCATGCTTATTTGACATTTTATTCGAGTCTCATCTTCAAACAGCGAGAGACTCTGCTCTAGAGCCGACTCCTACGTGAGTTGCGATAGCATGCACATGTGCACTCCGTGACCTTCGATATGCTTAATTATAATGTTACATAAATGGTTTGAGTCGTCTCATGGCCTGGGATTTTCGTAACTTTCCAAACCATAATTAGCAGGAATTTAGCAATAGTTTGAGTATTTTCCCCTATCGCTACCATTTTCAAAAAGAGATCTTTCCCAATTTATCATAACAATGATGAACTTAATTATAAACACCCGTATATGTTTCAATAAGGTTATCTTGCGACTTCCGACAGATTATGAAAAATTTAATTTTTCTGTGTCGCCACTTACCCGAATTTAAAAAGATTCTGATAGTTTAGTAATTTTTTCAATAGTAATAATTATTTGATGCAAGTTTCGAAAGTCTCGATTTTCCCGAGACTGGAAGCAGCAGTCTCGAGTCTCGAAAATACAAAAAAATCGTCGAGACTCTCGAAATTTTCGAGACCGAGAGTCTCGAAATGAAAGCCCTAGTTCCTATAGATACGTTATAGGCATCAGCAACTCGTGACCACTGTTCAGTCTTTTATATTATATATTCACTTTTGTTTCGAGCTCAAATTAAAAATTTCTGATTTCTACAATGTTTATTTACATCTTAAGACGTTTATTATTTTGACATGAGATGACATTGGACGTTCTATCATAATACTTGTGAATCATAGAGTTTAAGTAATTATTAACATAGAGGTTTTTATACCCAGAGGACTTCATCACGTGCACATAGCAGAACGATGAAGCGGTTTACGGATTTTAATACATTGTTTATTTTCTTTCTAAAATAAGTAACTTCATAAATATTGATCAAAGGTAACTTCTTACGTAATTGTTTTAATTACTTAAATCAATATTTTAATAAATAATATCTTTACAAAAAGTAATTATATCCCATCAAAAACATAAATGTGAAATGTGGAAGCCAAGTCTAATATTAAGAATATGCGTGCTGGTCGACTTCACCGACAAAAGAATAGAAATCTTAATGGTTGTCAATCCCTGTAGATAATCCTGAAAATTATTTATAAGAACACACTCCAATCTAAAATAAATTTAAACTAATTCTTTGTTTTTCTGCTACGACAATGTACGATATTTATAAATATAATTTCTTAAATTTGAATAGTCGAATTATTTACACAAAGTAGATAACTTAGTATACATTTAAGCTCAAGATTTGTCTTGGCTAGTTTTATCAGAAAGCAATATTTTTCGAAGAGTAGGATATGTTGACTTTACAATATAGAAACAGTATCATAAAGATAAGTTTATTAGCAAAATATAAGAAAAATTGAATGTGAAGACTAGCCAAGTCAAATCTTGAGCTTAAATTTATACTAAGTTATCTGCTTTGTGTAAATAATTCGACTATTCAAATTTAAGGAATTATATTTATAAATATCGTACATTGTCGTAGCAGAAAAACAAAGAATTAGTTTAAATTTATTTTAGAATGGATTGTGTTCTTTTAAATAATTTTCAGGATTATCTACAGGGTTTGGCAACCATTGAGATTTCAATTCTTTTGTCGGTGAAGTCGACCAGCACGCATATTCTTAATATTAGACTTGGCTTCCACATTTCACATTTATGTTTTTGATGGGATTAAAAACTACCCCGAACAAATACACAGTCTCGGCATCGAGCTCATATTTTGTTATAGCTTTACAGGAAATTGATAAAGCGATTCGGTAACACAGGTTACAATAAACCTTTAAATTATGTCTATAGTCCACGGGAACGAACTCGCGAGCTACCGCTAGTATATTCATAAAGAAGACAGGGTTAATGAGTTAAATTATGCATATTATTTACAACAGGATCTTAAGAAAAATACTCTCAGTTGGACAGTTTATTACCTTAAACCAAAATAGGCTAACAAATAACTTAAATTAGGAATACAGGAGTGGTAAAATAAGGATATATAGTAACACAGGACAAAAGGTTTCATTATTATAATAACATAATTGTGTTAAGGTTTCAACCATCTACGACATTATTTAAATTAAGAAATAAAGGAAGAAAGTAATTTACTTTAGGCATTATTAGTTAACGTTGGCACCATATGAAAAAGGTGAGAATTCAAAAATAATATTCTAAAATAAAGTTGGTACACTAGAATCAAAATATAAAAATCTTTTTTTCAAGATGGCGCTAATAGAGTTTAAGCATTCAACATTAAAACTATAAAAATACAGAATTTATCACACAAAAATGCCAAATCTAAAACAAATTCATCTTAAAAATACATTTCGAACATTCAAAGAGTATGCAGTTATCTGGATTCTTACTTATCTATATGTTTCCTTAATTAGGCAAAGGAAGTAGGAAATATAAAGCCCATTTATTTGTTAGTTTAATAACTTATTTTTATTTTCAGTCAAAGGTTTTAGGTCTTTCAGTCTAATATTTTAATTTACCTCTGGTTTGTAATCCGGAGCTACTTTCGGTTTGGGCTGTTTAACTATTTTCACTTTATATGGTTCCTGTAACAATACAAATAAAAGTTTAGTATGCACAAACCTCCATCTAATTTATTTATTTATTTATTCAAGATCTCCAAAAAAGATTACACATATTATAAATGGTTCATTGGGTACATGTAACTAAAATATACAAACCTTGTGCATCTTTAATTCTAAGGAGACACATCATGCAAATTAGTCTAATTAAAGAATTAATAATGATAAAAATTAATTGTATCGTAAAGAAATAACAATAAATCATGTGCAAAAATACAAAATAAATTATTATATAATTGATTTAAAATACAAGTCAACCACTAAAAATTTCATTAAAAAAAAAAATATATATATCATTAAAAAATGTCAAAAATATCATTAAGAAGTAATTATAATATATAATTTTCTCATAAAAAAAAAATACCATAATATTTATCACAAAACATACCATATTTTAGGACTATGAAAAACAATTATTTGTAATTTGTAATTATTAATTTGTAATTTGTAATTTATTATACAAAAAAAAAACATTATGAATATATATTCCAATTATCTAAGAAATAATAATAAAGTTTATATTAAATGATAGTAATTTCTTTTTCTTAATTAATTAATTAGTTTATTTATTATTTAATTAAATTTAAAACATAAAACGTAAACAATTTAACTCGTACGCAACATTCACACATTAAAAAGGACTTCTTTTATGAGATGTTTATATTTTGCTAGGCTATTTCTGAAGACGTCAATTTCTGGTGAGACAGCTGTAATTCTGTTGTATTCATGCGATAACCTAGCAGTTGGTGAGTGTTTACCAAGGTTTGTCCGGGATCGGGGTACCTTCAACAATGGATAGGGATAACGCGGAATTTTACTAGGTACATTGATACAGATCTTGCTAAGCAGGTTCGGACAGTCAATACTATTATTTAAGAGCTTATACAGAAAGACAAGGTCAGATAAACTACGACGAGACTGTAGAGATATTAAATTGAAATACCTTAGTCTTTCTGCATAAGACGGCATTGTGGTTTTGACTTTAGCCCGTGATGCCAGGTTACGTACCAGTCTTTTCTGCACGTTCTCGATTCTCGCTATGTGGACCTGATAAGTCGGACCTGATAAGTCGGACCTGATAAGTCGGATGGACCTAATTATCATTTGAATGAAATCCTCCTAGCCAGTTTCGGCCACGGCGGCCAATCTCAACGTAGATCAGCCAGGTACGCAGGAGATATTATAGTGCGCAAGTGTGTGCGCAATACACAGGCGCACTCGCTATTCCTTCACTCTCATAATCCCGTGAGACGGCAGACATGACCGGAGCGAGATCAGGCGCAGGATCAACGGCTTTACGTCTTCGAGGCACGGGGGTATCACACCGCCAACTTCTTGACTGCGAACTGCGCCTGAGCAATTGTTTTTAAGATGAAAAAGCCTGTCACAAAGTTTTTGGGCCGGCCCGGAATTCGAACCCAGGACCTCAGCGCGCAAATCGTACTCGTAACGCGTACGCAATACAACTACGCCACGGAGGCAGTCGGTTTATCATTTACTTCGTCGGTAAAGGAAAACGTCGTTAGGAAACCTACGTACTTAAGAACTTTCCATATGGATTTCAAGGGTATGCCTGCCCTGACAGCGTGGTGGATTATGCTCTAAATCTTCTCAGTAGCAGAAGAAGCGCGTTCTTATCAGTAGCCAGTATATAGACGCGCTGCAGCGTGTCAGCCAAGCCAATAAAGAAGGAATTGAGTCGCAGCAGGCCAGTGTAATTTTGCAGTTTACGCGACCAATATTTTGCAACGACTTTTGATGCCTTAATAACTCAAAATCTATTTACCATAAATACATCAAATTTGTTTTATTTATCTACAGACCCTTATGTTCACTATTATCCCAAATTTCATAAATAACAGTTCAAGCGGTTATTGAGAAATTTGTATGGTGTTACTTCTTTTAAATAGACATAAAGATTAATATATATTACGCTTGGCACCCATTTAGATCTTAATTCTTCTATCGGCAGAGTCAGCAACCACGCATATTCTTAAATATTGGCATTGGCTCCCGTAGTTTACATTTATGTTTTGATGTGGTTTTTAATACATGGCTTGAGTAGCTTTATTACAGACACCTAGTCAACCATGCAATACCGAATTTACCTTCGGAAAATTGTAAACCTACAGACGGTAATATAATAACTAATATCAGTCTGGATCAATAAGATCAAATATCAACATGTTTTGAAAAGGAGTAGCTGATACTACAAATTTTCTGAATATTATTTCGAGTTACGTATAAATAGGTCACATACGTTGAATTAGCTCACTGTAACGAACATATTTAAATCACCTAAAATTCTTTTTTGGGTACAACTAACTACTGTTTTTATAAGTGGTCGATAGCCTAGTTGGGAATGGAACGGTCTGCCGAGACAATGTCCGGAGGTTCAAAACCCAAGGCACACACCTCTGGCTTTTCGAAGTTACGTGTGTATTGTTTATCAATTATCGTTCGCTTTAACGGTGAAGGAAAACATCGTGAGGAAACCCGCATTCCTGAGAATCCTCCATAAGAATTTCGAGGGTGTGTGAAGTCGGGTTTGTGAACCCGCATTAGGCCAGCGTGGTGAATTAAAAGTAAAAAAACTTAAAAAACAGGCTTTCATTTAAATGCTCTAAATAGAAAAGAAAAACTTTAAATTGAATCAAACTGTGTTTAATACTATGTATGAATGAAGATCAAGTTACATAATTATTGTATGAAAGGAAAGATCATACAAGCTGTGTCCTTTATATGTTGTTTAAGGCAAATGTTAGTCAATTTATAAATAAATACCAATGAGTACATACTATATACGACAATGCATGCCTATATAGGTAAAAATATGGAATTATTAGTCAGCAAATAAAAAAATCAAAAATTTTTGTGGTCTTTAAACTTTCCTAAAATTGAAAAATAAAATACACAAAAACATATTCACCTTAAAGACGTCTTCACCCACTGACCAACTTTGGAATACTAACAGAATCGATTTGTGATAAATGCCAAATCGATTATTGAAGGTCAGCCAAATTCCCGATCACAAGAATAAGGAAGAGAAATAAATCAAGCAACAAAATAATTAATAGTATAAAAACAGACAGCAAATAATGCATGGTATGTACTGCCTGAATTGGTAACGAAGTGACGACTGGCAATAATGCTATAAATAATCGATTGAAGGTAGTTAAGTGAGGACAGGGTATAAGGAAGTATGACCGAAGAGAGCCCGGTTCCTAATATGATTATTTGTTGTCTTGACTGCCTCGGTGGCGTAGTGGTATTGCGTACGCATTACGAGTACGATTTGCGCGCTGAGGTCCTGGGTTCGAATCCCGGGTCGAGCCAAAAAAAATTGTGACTGGGTTTTTCCATCTTAAAATTTACTCAGTCGCAGCTCGGAGTCAGGAAGTTGGCGGTGTGATACCCCCGTGCCTCGGAAAGCACGTAAAGCCGTTAATGAAATGAAATAAATTTATTCGAACCCATACAATGTTATACATTATTTAGATTCAGTCAATATTAACTCTACCACCAGTTCGGAAAGCAGTTCTCACTAGAGAAGAACGGGCAAGAAACTCTAGTGTTGCTCTTTTCAAAATCAGTTCAAGGTAAAAAATACAATTAATAATAAAAAAAAAATAACATGATATAAATCTATTTGTTATTTTTGTTTAGAGCAGTTCATTTATATACTCTCAAAAAAGGTAATAAATTTTAAAATCCTATTCGAGTGTATAACCCTCTCAGGAATCATGTAATAATTTGGTCTGAAATTCTTCAAGATGTCGTTATTAATCTAAGTTTAATATATATCCCTAATACTTAGATGTAGTAAGCGAAAAGGGCAGACCAGTCCACACAAGCAGCACCCGTTCACGAGTATGACGCATGTGCCAGCCATCGGCCTCCTCAACCATGTTGCAGGGAAGTGACCGACCCGGCACACGACGCCGCCGCAGGCACAGACAGTTAAGGAGTGTCATGCCGAAGCCGCTCACAAATTGAAACAAAAGAAACTTTGTTAAAACGAAAGACACGATTCCAAAGAAAATCACACGAAAATATTTAATCCCAGGCCTTTTTATCCTCTATGTATTCTGAAATCTTGTAATAAGCTTTATTACATAGTTTTCGCTTAATAACTGTTTGGAATTTGCTAATGTTTAGGCACTTAATTTCAGTGGGAACTTTATTATAAAAGTGTATACAGTAACCCTTAAAAGATTTGCTGATTTTTTGGAGCCTGGTTTTGTGATTAACTAGATTATTTTTGCTTCTAGTATTTAAGCCATGGATATCGCAAACTTTCGGAAAGTTTTCTATATTCTTATGTACGTACATTAAATTAGCGAATATAAATTGTGATGCTACTGTCATTATATTTGTTTCTTTGAATTTTTCTCTTAGAGAACATCTAGAGCTTAGAGAGTAGATAGATCTTATAGCTCGCTTTTGAAGAACAAATATAGTATTAATGTCAGCAGCACCACCCCACAGCAAAATCCCATAACTCATCAAACTATGAAAGTAAGCAAAATAGACCAATCTAGCTGTTTCAATGTCAGTCAATTGGCGTATTCTGCTCACAGCAAAAACTGCGGCGCTCAGCTTTTTAGCTAGTACAGATATATGCGGACCCCACTGAAGTTTAGAGTCCAATGTGATACCCAAAAATTTGGTTGTATCCACAAGGCTCAACTTGTCACTATTTATAAAAATGTTAGCGTTAACTTTTTTGACATAAGGTGTGACGAATTTAATAAATTTTGTTTTGTCACTATTTAATAATAAATTATTAACGCTAAACCAATGCACTATTTTTGCGTTGGTCCTGCGCCTGATCTCTCTCCGGTCATGTCGGATTGCCGTCTCACCGGACTATGAGAGTGAAGGAATTGCGAGTGCACCTGTGTATTGCGCACACACTTGTGCACTATAATATCTCCTGCTTATCTGGCTGATCTCCGTTGAGATTGGCCGCCGTGGCCGAAACTGGCTAGGAGGATTTCATTTCATTTGTTGTCTTGTAATGCAAAACCGAACTAGTAGGAGTTGGACTCGCGAACCGAGGGTTTCGACAAACTTATAGGTAAGATATCTAAGTATATAAATTCAATGCAATGCAATGCAATCAGCCTACTGATGCTCTACTGAGAGGGGTTAGGCCTTAGTCCACCACGCTGGCCCAGTGTGGGTTGGCAGACTGCACATACCCTCGAAATTCTTATGGAGAATTCTTAGGTATGTAAGTTTTCTCACGATGTTTTCCTTCACCGTTATAGTGAACGATAGTTGATATATAATACACACGTAACTTCGAAAAGTCAGAGGTGTGTTTGGGTTTTGAACCTCCGATCATTGCCTCGGCAGACCGTTCCATTCCCAACTAGGCTATCGTTCAATTAGTAAATTCAATAGTTCGCGAAAATGTATTCATGATTTTTTTTATTAAAATACATATTTATGGTTATCAGATGCAGCGTTATGATTGATGACACTCGGTGACATCACAGTCTGATATTACTGTTATTTGACAACTACCCCTTCTACCCTTCTTCTTCTGTTTCTTGCCCGTTCTTCTCTAGTGAGAACTGCTTTCCGAACTGGTGGTAGAGTTAATATTGACTGAATCTAAATAATGTATAACATTTTATGGGTTCGAATAAATTTATTTCATTTCATTATTTCATTTCATTTATTTCATTTCATTACCAATTTCAAAGCTTAACAGCCTACTTATTGTTGTGTCAATTTTGATAATTCTTTTCCCGTTAGATTTTGGTAAGCATTAATTTTTGAGAAATGTATTTAAAAAAGTAGTAACTAACCTATTGTTGAGGGTTCAAAAGCCCCCACGTACCGAAGGACGCTGGCATCAACGGCAACATCTACCACTGAGTTAATGTTACCTGGAAACCTTGTAATCGTGTATGTGGTGTTTACCTATAATAGTGCATTACACCTACTTTATTACTATTTGTATGTTAATTTTTACTTGTGTCGGTATGATAAACGCTGGTAAGCAAAATAAGTAAAAAAAAAGAAATCAACCCAAACCCCACGCATCATAGTCTAAATACGCAATAAACAAAACAGAATATGGCATGACACGAAAATTCACACCTTGGATCGAATTCAGTGTCGGAATATCCGCATTGTGAATGATATAATTTAGACGTTGCGAAAACGCTATCCGCTTTTAATCAGGGTCATCTTGACATTGTGTTAGCCGTTGCGAAATAATACCGTATACCTACTTATGTTGAAAATGACAATCCCACTATTATTATAAACGCGAAAGGTTGTAAGAATGTATGTTTGTTAATCTTTTACGCAAAAACTGCAGATCGGATTTCGATGAAATTTGGCACACGGGGAACATGTCATCAATCAATGTAATGCAATCAGTCCTGTATTATATATTTCCCACTGCTGAGCACCAGCCTCCTCTACTACTGAGAGGGTTCAGGCCTTATTAAACACTAGCTTTTATAGAAAGTATAAAAGTCCCGCTATATATTTTTATATAAAAAATAGCTTATGTCTTTCCCAAAGTTTCAAACTATCCTCATACCTACCAAATTTCATTGAAATCCTTCAGTGGTTCAGACTGGAAGTGTAGGTAATAGAGAGACATCTAGCAGAGCTACTTTTGCATTTATAAGTACGGTAAGTATAGATTTGAATCTTGTACTTATATCCCAAAGTCCCTAAAAAAGCACGATGCCAGCGCCATCTAGCTCAAAAATCGTATTTAAAAATTTCACTATTTCCATGGGAGGAAATTACCAGGACATGTGAAGTAGCTTATGTGTTAATACAGGATGTGATATACTCGTGTGCCAAATTTCATCGGCTCCCGTTCAGTACTTTCGCATCTATACATCCTATCCTATTAATATTGTAAACGCGAAACTTTGTAAGAATGTATGGATGTCTGGATGTATAGATGTTTGTTCCTCTTTCACGCAAAAAATACTGATAGGATTTCGATGAAATTTGGCGCACAGGTAGATCATGTCCTGAATTAACACATAGGCTACTTTTTATCCCGGGAAAATATAAACCGGGACTTTTATACCGGAAAAACTTTTTAACGCGGGTGGAGTCGCGGGCAGTAGCTAGTATTATAATAAAGCAGTAAAACCGGTGTATCTGTACATTTAAAGAAACGTGATAAAAAAGAGGGTAACTATAGAAGAGTAATGGAAAACAAATCAGCGATTTTTATAGTTCTTTCGTGTCTGTCTGTTTGTTACTGCACATCCCCGAAACTAATGAACGGATTTGGTACGGACTATGGAGATAGTTTGAGACCATAGAAAGGACATAGGCTGCTTTCATCCCGGGAAAATATAAATCGGGACTTTTATCTCGGAAAATCTTTTTCACGCGGGCGGTGCCGCGAGCAAAGGTTAGTTTATAATTTTAGTAAGATGTGACTGCCTTGGTGGCGTAGTTGTATTACGGTACGACTGCAAAGCTGAGGTCTCGGGTTCGATTCCCGGGTCGGGCAGTGATATTGAGTTTTTCTATTGAGTATGAGCCCGGAGTCTGGAATTTGTGCCCGATATGGCGATAGGCTCGCCCCCTATCACATCATGGGACGGAATAACGGCGAAAAGTGGGTGCACTAGTTGCATCTCTGCCTACCCCTTCGGGGATAATAGGCGTGAGTGTGTGTGTGTGTGTGTGTGTGTGTGTAAGATGAGAAGTAAAATTACCTCGATTTCTGCTTCCTCTCCCTCAACATATCCATAGTACCCAAACCTCGCACGCGGCACAGGTCGCTTCGGCTTCTGCAAGAACGTGGTCCATCTCTTCTCTTCTTTCTTCTTCTTGAGTTCTTCCATCGCTAACTCTTCGTTTAACGCCCGAAGAACTTCGGAATTCTCAAGAGACTTCACTAATGGTTTTAGAGGCTGCACTTCTGGTACATCTTCTGGACGGTGCATGTGTGAGGTCAGTACTCTTGAAAGGCTGGAAAAAACTGTAAGTTTCAAGGGCCGAACGTCATTTCTACTTGCCATGCAATGCAAGCGCCTTCGCGTCGGGGGACCGAACTTTGGACCAGGGAGATTACTTCTTTAGCGGTCCCGCGACGCGACGACGCTTGGGTCAAAATATTACTAGGTACTTTAGCGACAAACAAAGACGTTTATTTTTTTACGTTTTAGAGGCTTTTTGTGTCTGGGGTTATTTAAATTGCACTAAGTACTAGTAATATTACTTTTTATATTTTCAACTATAGTTATTATTACCGGGTGGAAGGGAAACGCTCTCTATACCGGAACGGTAAGAGAGAAGAACCATAACATTAACGAAAAACTATATTCATTTGCAAAGCTAAGCGATAATACTTACGATTTTAGTATTTCCGTAATTCATGCGCGCGCAATGTAAAGCGTACAAAAAACTGGGTAGGGTACAAACTACAAAGCAAACGCCGACAAGGCGGCGGCCGTCGCGCTGCGCCCCGCCGGCACAGGCCACGCGGTCGTTTACCCGTCAGCTGATGTACGTGTTTCATTACGATTTTTTTGAAATATTGACCTTTTTTACTATGTTTTTTAGAATAATAGTTTGATTTATCTATCCATACGTGAAGCTGTACAGAAATTTGAGAAAATCCTACTAAAATTGTAACAATGCGATCGCGATTTTTTTAGTGCCATCACGTCAGGAATCACCAATACTATCACCTGTATTCGTTTCCGAGAGCGTTTCCCTTCCACCCGGTATATTAATATTGTATTCATTCATCCGATTTTACGTAAAGTAACATAACATATATAACAACGATTAATAACTTTATGATCTTTAGCAAAACGAAACGCACCAATGGCAGTAATCATATTCGACGCTCCGAAAGATAGGGTAATTTATTCTTATCTATCTCAGTTTATAGAAATGCAGATAACCCAAGAATGTTATACCCATATGGATTTTTCATTCCGTTTAACAAACTGAAGATTAAAATGTGACGTCACAGCTATCTGCTGTCTCTCTCTTTAGAGTGACAAAGGTTTATTTTCAAAACTAGGACGTAACATAATTAACTGTCCATAATAATATGATATAATATGGCTGCCTCGGTGGCGTAGTTGTATTATGGTACGACTGCAATGCTGAGATCTCGGGTTCGATCCCCGGGTTAGTCGGGTCGGGCAAAGTGATTATTTTCCATTCAGTATCAGCTCGGAGTCTGGAATTTGTACACGATAAGGCGATAGGCTCGCCCCCTATCACAGCATGGAACGGAATAACGGCAAAAAGTGGGTGCACTAATTGCACCTCTGTCTACCCGGGGGATAAGAGGCGTGAGTGTGTAATAATATGATATCGCACCATAATATTTATTTTTATCTCTATAAAGTAATGCGGTTTAAATTAATTATGAAAACCAACTACAGCGGTTAGTAATAGTTGATATTTAAAAAATATAATTTGAGTTAGAAAGTTTATTCCAAACAAAATTGGCATATTTACATACTTTTTTGGTATGTGTAGTTCGGAACTACTAGTTCCACTTACATAAAAAAAATACCTCACCACGCGGTGGTGAATTCAGTGGCGGCCTTGGAGGAGGGGGGCAAACCAGGCAACCGCCTGGGGCCTCGCAGTTACAGGGGCATCTTGCAGCTCCTTGGGGGCCCGTTTTTTGGCACCTTACTTACAAAGCTGTTAAAAAAAATTATTTGCTTCGCACGGGGCCCCGCGTGCTTTTTTTTTGCTCGGCACACAGCCTCACATTGTATATGTTTTACTTTCCCCCGCGACTGGATATGTTCACGTTGTTTGCCGGCCTTTATAACCAAATATGGAGATTGTAAGGTTAGACAGAAAAACATTGGGATATTTAAAAATGAAAACTACAGTTATTGCTAAATTTAAATATAATAAAAAAAAAATAAAAAACATACTCATAAAAGTAAACAATCATACAAAAAAAAATAATACACATTTAGGAAGTTAATAACCTAATTTTCAGTAAGTAATTTTGAAATATTACGAATATCTATTTTGTGTGATTTTACAATTTTTGCGAGTATTCTGCGAACTTTTTTTCTGTAATTATCCATAATAATACATATTGTGTTTTATAGATATTCTACTATGAGTTGTGTAATTCATGGTTGCAGAATTATTTGCAATCCAACATCTAGTGTGAAATACCATAGGTAAGTTGATTGTAAACAAAGTTGTGTAGATATTTATAGCAAAAGTAATAAACACGTGGATGTTTTACAAATTACAATACCAAATAAATTCTTGTTTGAGAGCCATGGAATCAAAAATTAACGCTACATTCTGCGGGTGAGGTTTCGTCCTTAAATTTATTTTTAATATTCTAAAACTTCTGTGAAGAAGCCAACAAAACAATTAAAGTTTGCTAAAGATCACCATAATGTGCTCTCTTTCGGCAAATATATCTTTGAATTTATAAAACAAAAATGTTTTCGGCGACTAAAAGTGTAATGTTAAAGCAAAAGTCTTTATGTTATCACTATATGTAATTTTTCTTTGCTTGCTACTTGGAATATACTTTTAAAAAAAATCTCAAATATTAGCAAAATTTCACTGCAAAATATTTTCAATTTCAGATGAACAACTTTAATAAGAAATAACTTGTAATTAATTTTCTTCTTTTATCTCTTCATCTTCTGCTGCAATACTTTCTTTTATTTCTTTAAACTTATTTCACTGGATGTCTTCACATTAACTGATATATTGAAATCTTTCAAGTCTTGACGTTTCAATGGTGGTTCATATTCATTTCGCTGACATGTAATGTAAAAAGTAAATATCAATCAATAATAATATATTTAAGTACCTATACATTTTAGACAGAGGCAGAGGTGCCATTTAGTACACTCAGATATCACCCAATGTACCGCAGTTATAAAATTTGGTGGGTCGCAAGCTTAATGCCCTATCCTACTAATCTTATTATATTATAAAGGCGAAAGTTTGTAAGAATGTCTGGATGTATGGATGTTTTTTTCATGCAAAAACTACTGAACGGATTTCGATGAAATATGGCACACGGGTAGATCATGTCCTGGATTAGCACATAGGCTACTTTTCATCCCAGTAAAATATAAACAGTGACTTTTATCCCGGAAAAACACAATCACGCGGGCGGAGCCGCGGGCAAAAGCTAGTAAATAATAAAGTCTAAGTGGATCATAATTATACCAGTGAAATGATAAAAAATAATATACTTACAGCATGAGTTTCTGGTAATAAATAATTATTTTTGACATCTACTGCCATATTCCCAGAAGTAGAAGACACATTATCACATTCAGAATCATAATCTTCTGTCTTTAAATGTTGACTAGTAATTCTTGCAGACATCAAATTGACCTTTTAATGGTATTTATATTTAACCACGTTTTTGCTTATCTAGATCTTTAAGAAATCTGTAAAGAGAAATACAAACTCGATTTTATTTTAAATAAAAGTTTCAATAAATCAATGCTGGATACACTGAGAACTCGATTGTAACTGTTGATCCTCAGTTTTTATTTACGATGATTATTTAAAGATTAATAAGCTTTATAATATTCATTAGTAAGGCGGCTAGTATTACAAATACTCTAGCACCATTGTCAAACCGGTCCACCAAAGCTTACACCATGGTCACCCTAGCCCCTTGTTTACTTACACTATTTACAATACAAAAAATCACATTTAACATTACGTTAATATGAAAAAAGTAGTCATATATAAAGCAAATCACATTAAGCGAGGTTTTTCTACAGTTCATTTATAAAATATTCCCGTATTTTATTACGATTCGTATAAATATTGATAAAATTATAATATGTACACAATATTGATGACAATGAACTTACCTGTAGAATTTCACACTAAATGATGGATACCAAATATTTCTGCAACCGTGAACTACACAATTCACATTAAAATATCACTAAAACACACTTATTATTGTAGATAATTACGGAGAAAATTTCGAAGTGAACATTTATTTGACAACTATATTGACATCGAACTTAACGTTTTATAACAGTGTTGCCGAAGTATGTATTCGCAATTACCAATTAAATGAGGAAATTTTGTTTAACTAAAATGTTAATAAGGATAAAAAACCTTAAGGATATCTTATTCAACAAGAATAATTCTGAAATGAAAATAGTACTTATATCATTATATAAGATATGTTGGAAATATTTATATATATATGATTGAGACGACAATAACGGTATTGATATTTTTTTATGGGTGGGGAAATAATCCGTAAGCTTTGGCAACATAGGTTAAAGAGTGAGTGAGATAGAAGACAGCTCAAAAGGTAATTTTTTTGTCTTCACAAAAATGTGTGTACCGAGGCCTCCAGTAGATATATTATAAACTTCTTGAGATAACCACAAAAAGGAAAGCATTTGAACTCTTTATAATCTGTAAGATATTTAGACCGGCTTGAAGTTAGGTTAATTGTACGCCTGGTATCGAGTATGAGGTCATACCCAAGATGCTTTTTTTCTACAACGGTAAGCGCTTATACAAAACAAAAAAAAAGTATAAAGTTGATCCTATCGCAAGGATATTTCCATAGGTATATTCCATACATGATTATAACGGCTGCTGAAGCATGTTATCTCGCAACGGAATTAATCAAATAGTACTTGTAGAGTATGTATGCCTTTGTAGAGAGGCACATTTTGCTACGTTAGGTGCCTTAGTATATACACTCACGCCTGTTATCCCCGAAGGGGTAGGCAGAGGCGCAACTAGTGCACCCACTTTTCGCCATTATTCTGTCCCATGATGTGATAGGGGGCGAGCCTATCGCCATATCGGGCATAAATTCCAGACTCCGAGCTGATACTGAATAGAAAAACTCAATATTTTTTTGCCCGACACGGGGATCGAACCCGAGACCTCAGCTTTGCAGTCGTACTGTAATACAACTACGCCACCGAGGCAGTCAGGCAGGTGCCTTAGTAACTTTTGAATACACAATAAAGTGAGGATTTGAGAGATTCTATTTAAATAAGCGCTCGCTTCCATCCCTCAAGTGCTATTCACTCCATTTTATGCTCACCCCATAACGTGTGCTTCTCTCAACATGTCAGACTCTCCTGACGCTATTTCTGTCACTGTCTCGTGCGGCAGGCCTGGTTTCCCTAGGGCTTCTGAAAATATAATGTTTTATGACTTATACCATACCGTCAGATAAACTCCAAACCATAAAATAATATATGCTATGTCAAAACATCACGCATTATTCCTTTTTCAGAGCTAACAAAGACTATCCCCCCCTCACGACCTACCACCGGAACTCCTGTAAGCAAGGATCGACAGTGGCACGTATCTTATGACACCGAGCGGTGAAGCTCAGCGAGTCTCAGGGAACACTAATCTGTCTTTAACCCACAATGAAATAAATTAAATAGAAAGATAGGGAGGAGTTGGGAATATTAATTCTCCACTTCTATGGCAAAGCGGGAGACAAAATAATGAACTAAAGAGGCTTTTTTCAGGGTTGGACAGAGGTGTATAGCCGTGTTCGTTACGTTAGGTCTCATGTGGCACTTCATTACGCTCACCCTGAGACTTAGTGGGTGGGTTCTATGGTATCCCACTACTACATGGGACCTAACATAGCTGACGAAATGTGAGGTATACCTCTGCCTACTCCTGAAAAGGTACGAGGTGAATTAGGTGTTATGTCTCAGGGTGAGCGTAATGAAGTGCCACGCAGTTCTAATTCAGTTCTGTATGGTGTTACCTACTGTTTATGGGCGGTCGTATCGTTTACCATCAGGCGAGCGGCATGCTCGTCTCGTTATCAGAGGCAAAAAATGAAAAGTAACGACTGTCGTGCTGAGGTCTCAGGGTCATCCTTGGGCCTTGCAAAGCGATATTGGTAATAAGTATCAGCCCGAAGTCAGTATGCAATAGGCTGTCTACAGGAGACCTAACCTTGAGAAAAGCCTCGTTAGTTCATATTTTCTCTCCCACTTTGCCATAGAAGTGGAGAATTAATATTCCCAACTCCTCCCTATCTTTCTATTTAATTTATTTCATTGTGGGTTAAAGACAGATTAGTGTTCCCTGAGACTCGCTGAGCTTCACCGCTCGGTGTCATAAGATACGTGCCACTGTCGATCCTTGCTTACAGGAGTTCCAGTGGTGGGTTTGGTCTATGGTAGTATTGCCATTCACCGGGCAATTGGCCTCATATTTGGTAAAAATAATAAAAAGCCTTACTTGCAACCTCCTCGTCCACTATTGCCTCGTCAAGTCCATCTACTATCCCCTGGATAGTTCCTAAAGGCTCTCCAGTCTCGGTAACATACATTTTTGAGTTCCTGCCGTCGGTTGGTTCGGGTTCCTGGAAAATTATATGAAATCAATTATAAAACTTAGCATAAGATGGGAATGGGAGTTGGAACGGCCTGACGAGATGGATGTACGAAATGATAAGTTATATAATATGTAAAGTTATAGTTAACCAAACCACCATTTTCATGATTAAAGCGTACCGTAATTAGAAAACTTTTCGGCAATGGCTTTTACTAGAAAATCGCTGATATAAATTCAGTGTGATCTATATTTTTTTACAATTTCATCGTATTATAATTGTCAAAAGCGCTATTATTTTATCTACATAATGATCAATACTAATGCATTTCTTACAAATAATGTTTCAAAATATCAAGTAATATTTACCGGTACAGGTGGCACCGGCGTACACCTCTGGGACCTCGCGGCTTCTGGGTCAAACTTCACCGGCTTAATCAATTTGAGATAATCAACATCGTCTCCTGTTTTTAGTTTCTTTGCGAATTCGGTTTTAGTCATTTCTATGGATTCAGATCTCTTTTCGCTTTCTTTCATTTCTGTCACTGTTTTTACTTCCTTTGCTGTTTCTTTTTCTGCTTTCTCTGTTCTTGTTTCAGCTTTTTCTGATTCTTTTTCAACTTTGATTGGTTCTTTTTCTACTTTTTCCGCAAGTTTTTCCACATCTTTAGCAATGGTTTCCACTTCTTGATCGCTTTCATCTTTCTCCCTGACCGTAGTTTCAACTTTAATCGATTCTTTTCTTTCAGTTTTGATCTCTTTAGTTTCAGTCTTTACGACAGTGACGATTTCGTCTGGTTTAGTTTCTGATTTTACATCTTTAAATTCCATAACTTCCTTAATTGCCTCTTCATTGATTTCAGTTATTTCTACGGACCCTGAATCCTCAGGTTTTTCTTCTTCGACATCACTATTTTGTTCCTGTACTATTCCCACGTTCTCTTCATAAACACCATTTGCAACTATATCGCCCTCCTTTTCTGCTTCTCCATTTAACATAGCTTCCTTTATCTTATCGACTGACTCCTGCCCATTCTTTTTCACTTCTCCATTTTGTACTACTATTTCGCCGTTAATTTTAACTCCTCCATTCTCAATGATTTCTTTTGATTCAACTTTAACCTCTTTTACGTCTCCATTTTCAATTATAGTAGTTTTTTGTTCGATAGTAGTCTTTTTGATATGAGTTTCTTCTGTTACATGTTTTTTCGATTCAATGCCCATTTCTTCTTTGTAATCTTCTATGTTCTTGATAGTTTCATCTATAGCTGATGCTAGAAGAGAAGATTTTCTTTTCATCTCTCGTATCTCCTCCTACACAGAAAATATAAATTAATTTGCGTTCTAGAATTACTAAAACTTGGTTTTTAGGTTACAATGAAACTGTGTGGGTGGTATGAAATGTAGCATATTTCTTATGAAAATGAAATTTGGCTGGTCAGATATATTATGTAGTCTGCATTATGAAGCTATGTAACATAATTTCTGAAAATGGGTAACAATCATATCGAAACAATTTAAGTATAACAAAAAAGCAATTAATAACAAAAACAAACCGACTTCAAAACCACTACAAATGAAAAAAATAATTAAAATTTGTATTCGCTTAGTATATATGTATATTTGGAGTCGATGCCTAATTTAAAGCCAGCTAAGCTAAGGAAATACACAAACAAATACCGAAAACATTGTTCAATTTATATTAGGCACCGACCCCAAATATACATATATACTAAGCGAATACAAATTTTAATTATTTTTTGATTTGTAGTGGTTTTGAAGTCAGTTTATTTTTTGTTAAAAAGTTTTTATTAATTGCTTTTTTGTTACTTAATTATAGAATGGTGTAAACAATACATCATAGATATACGATTGCAGTATTCGAGAGTCATCTGCTGTTATTTTTTGAAGAGTTCCATTGTGTATCTCCGAAGATGTTCATCAGATCTTCATAAATTATGTACTAAAACCTTTCCTGAAAACTATACATTTAAACATCGAAAACTACATCCAAATCGGATCAGCAGTTTTTGAGAAAAACGCGGCCATACAAATTTACATACATACATACAAATATACATACAAACATACATACATACCTACGGATCGAATACATAACCTCCTTTTTGAAGTCGGTTAATAAATGAAGTTATGATAATAATAACAAAGAGTCAATATACAATCGCAACTAGTGCTTGGAGAATATGCTACATTCACAACTCACCCTTCTTTTTCTGGGACGTTCTGCACCCCCTTTTAATCCAGGCTTAACGTACTTTGGGGAGGGAAGGTGGCTTCCCGGTGAGGTTGGCGGGGTAGGCAAGGGAGGATCATAAACAATGGGAGGTTCTATAATTGCCTCGATATAGGGTATCAGACCTTTCTTAACTATATGAGGGTCTTCCTTCCTGACAACTTTTGGGAGAATTACGTTCTGTTTAACAACTTTCGGTTCGAGCGGAACCGGGGTAGTACCACGGCTTTTTGGTAGCGGTATTTCTAGTCTGAAAACATATTCATCTACTAATGGTGTTGGTGGACCCGTAGATGGGGTTGACGGTTCGCTCTTTTCGCTTGAAGTTTCAGATACCATTACTTGTGTTTGAGATAACTTTCCTGTAAAAGATGCTTCTTGGATCATTGATTGTTGTTGCATTTCACTGTTTTGATGCTTTTTTTGGGATGAGTACTTTTCTTCGCTTTCTACTGACGTTTGTTCAGCCTGGTCAACTTCTAAAACTTGGTGTTTGATCATTTTAAGGCTTGCTGATTCATCTGTAGAAGTTTCTGCTTTAAATCCTCTTAGAGTACGTTCGTCTGCAAAAGCTTCAGTATTGAATCCACTTACAGAAGTTTGTTTTTCCTCTACTACCGTTTTAGATATTTGTACCTCTTGCTGCATGACTGCCGAAGTTCTAGATGCTTCTACTTCTAAAGATTTCGCCATTTGCATCCTCTGCTCACTCATGGAAGCTGATTGTTCTAGTTCCAATGACTTGGCTACTTGCATTTTTTGCTCATTCATACATAGTTCTTTGTATTCTTTATCGGATTCTACAGTGAATTCTGTTATTTTAACATCCGTGTCGCGTTCTTCTGTAACTATATCGTCAGCTTCAGTTACATCGTATTTAACTACTTTCAATTCAGCAAACTCATCTTGAATAGTCGGCACTCGTTTGCCTACCTTAGCCTTGTCCATTTTTACTATTACGTCTAATGTTTTAGCCATTTCATCTTTGTGTTCCAGTACCTTCAATTCAGACAAGTCATCTTTGATTGCCTGTACTTCTTCTATGATGACTGCGGTGCCTCTTGCTTCAGCCAAAGACGTTTTCACGTCGACGCCCTTTATCTCTGCAACTTTGAGTTGAGACAGTTCGTCTACTTCTGTTTCTACCTTCGTTACCTCTAAAGCAGCTTGTTGTTCAATAATCGATTGCGAAATATCAACTGTTTTTTCTTGTTTTGTTTCCAATTCAGTGATTTCGTCTTGTATTGGTTCTACTTTAGCAACTACAAGAGCTGCGGTTTGCTCGATAAGGGACTGTTTGGCATCCATTATCTTCTCTTTAGTAATCTGTAATTCTTCAGTCTCTTCTTTGGATACCTCCACTTCTTCTACTTGAAGTGCGGCTGTTTGTTCAATTATCGTTTTGGATACGTCTATAGCTTTTTCTTTTGTAATATTGAGTTCCCCTATATATTCCTTTGACGATTCTACTTCAGCAACTTGAAGCGCTGCTGTCTGCTCAATCAAAATTTTAGAGAAATCAACAGGTTTTTGCGTAGTTATTTCAAGTTCAGCTATTTCGTCTTTGGTTGATTTTATTTCAGAAACTTCAATCGCTGCTTGTTCAACCAAGGATTGTGATACTGCCACAGGTTTCGGAATTGGTATTTCAAGATCTTTTATTTCATGTTTAGTAGATTTAACTTCAGCTACTTGCAGTGCAGCTCTTTGCTCCATTATCTTCTTTGAAGCATCAACAGATTTTTCCTTAACAATTTTCAGTTCTGAAACTTCATCTCTACACGCTTTTACTTCAGATACTTGAAGTGCCGCTTGTTCCTCCACGGTCTGTGAAACTGCGACGGGTTTGGGAGTAGTTGCACGTAATTCTTTTATTTCATGTTTAGTAGATTTAACTTCAGCTACTTGCAGTGCAGCTCTTTGTTCGATAATCTTCTTTGATGCATCAACAGATTTTTCTTTAACAATTTTCAGTTCTGTAACTTCATCTCTATTAGCTTTTACTTCAGATACTTGAAGCGCCGCTTGTTCCACCAAAGAGTGTGAAACTGCCACGGGTTTGGGTGTAGTTGCATATAATTCTTTTATATCATGTTTAGTAGATTTAACTTCAGCTACTTGCAGTGCAGCTCTTTGTTCGATAATCTTCTTTGATGCATCAACAGATTTTTCTTTAACAATTTTCAGTTCTGAAACTTCATCTGTACTAGCTCTTACTTCAGATACTTGAAGTGCCGCCTGTTCCACCACAGATTGCGAAACCGCCACGGGTTTGGGAGTTGTTGTATGTAATTCTTTTATTTCATGTTTGGTCGATTTAACTTCAGCTGCCTGAAGCGCAGCTGTCTGTTCCATTATTTTATTAGAAGCATCAACTGCTTTTTGCTTTGTGATTCCCAATTCAGAAATGTCATTTTTAGTTGATTTTACTTCGGAAACTTGAATTGCTGATTGTTCGACTAGCGATTGTGACACCTCAGCGGGTTTGGGAGCTGGGGTACGCAACTCTTTAATTTCATGTTTAGTCGATTTTACTTCAGCCACTTGCAATGCCCCTCTTTGTTCGATTATCTTCTTCGATACTTCGACAGGTTTCTCTCTATTTATTATGAGTTCCTTCATTACGTCTTTCCTAGTTTCTATAGCTGATATTTCGAAAGCTTTTTGTTCAAAAAGCTTAGGAGTAGCATTAACCGTCTTATACTTTTTAGGTTCAATTTTCGACAGTTCGTCGCGCGTTGATTCTATTTGCAATACATCTAAAGCTGATTTTTGCGTAACAATTGACTCGACTACTTCCTTAGCCTTTTCTTTAGTTATTTTCAGATCGGACATTTCGACTTTTCTTGGCTGTACCTGAGTAACTTTCACGGCAGCACGGTGTGCAGTAACAGATTTTCGCGCATCATATATATGTTGTTTTTTAACATGTAGTTCCTTCATTTCATCCTTCATTGTATCAATTTGTAACACTTCGAAAGCAGCTTTCTGGTCGACAAGTGATTTGACAACCTCTTTAGCTTTCTCTTTAGTCGTTTTCAAATCAGAGAGTTGATGCCTAGTGGATTCTACGGTTGATACTTTAAGGGCTCCTTTTTGTTCCACAGTTGAACGAGATGCATCAAATGTTTTTTGTGTTTTAATATCAAGTTTAGGAACTTCTCTCGTTGGCTGTACTCGAGTTACTTGGACAGCACGTTGTTCCATTATGGACTTTCGAGCGTCAAAGATTTGTTGCTTGATAATTGGCAATGGTCTTACCTCCCTTGTTGTCTCAACTTGCAGTACATCCAAAGCAGCCTTTTGATCTACTAGTGATTTAATTACTTCAACAGCTTCTTTCTTACTTATATTTAAACCAGATACATTTTCCTTAGCAACGGTTGACACAAACTGAACTGGCTTTGGATCAACGAACTTTGGTTTTACAATAGGCTGAATATATTTTTTATAGTCAAACATTTTTTGTGTGGATTTATCAATCATTTCAGTTTTTGTAGTAACCGTTTCCTTTTCTTTGAATGTGACTCTGCGTTGTTGTGGAGCAACTATAGCCTTGTATACTGGTGGTAGTGGTGGCTGCATAATCCGTTTCTTATGTTCTTTCTCATAACGACTACTTTCCTTTAGCATAATTACTTCTTCTAATAAACGTTTGTTTTCAATAAACTCTTCGACTTTTTGCACGGCATCATGTAATAAGTTTCTTTGAGAATATTGTTGTTGCTCAAAACTCCTCGCCAAATCTTCCCTCCTTCTCATTTCCTGCAATTCTTCCTCCCTCTTCTTCATTTCCATGCATTTTCTTTCTATCCTCATCATTTCCATCTTCTGTTGTTCTTGTCTTTGCATTTCTAATCTCCTTTCTTGTTCTCGTCTCTGCATTATCATCCTCTCTTGTTCCCGTCTTTGCATCTCAATTCTTTGATGTTCTTGTCTCTGCATCTGTAATCTTCTTTCTTCTTCACGTCTCTGCATTTCTATTCTCTCATATTCTCGTCTCTGCATTTCGATTCTCTCTTGCTCTCGTCTCTCTTGTTCTCGTCTTTGCAATTCGATCTTTTCATGTTCCTGTCTCTGCTTTTCCATTCTATCTTGTTCTTGTTTTTGTTTTTGAATTTCTAGTTTCTTTTCCTCTTCCCGCTTAATTATTGTCAATCTCTCTTCATCCCTTCTACGCATCTCTGTTTTTTCATATTCTTCCATTTCAGCATCAGTCATCTCACCAGAATGATCCTCAAATATGACGTCAGGATTGGTGTACACATGAGCTTCAACGATAGCCCTGTACGTTTGTCTACCCGGTTTAGTGCTATTTGATCTAAATGAGCGTGTTTCTTGACAAGTTTCTTTTTCCATTATCTTTTCTTCCAATACTTCTTCTTTCACAACTTCCTTCATACGCTGCATCTCCTGTTGTCTCTTTTGTTCTAACTCATTCTTCTGTCTTTCTTCAGCAACACGCATTTCAGCTTTCTTCATTTCCTCTCTTTCATATGCTTCCTCTTGCAACTTCTGTTCAACTCTACGATCGACTTCCTTTTTGATTTTGTCTTCAATTACTTCTTTATCACGTTTCTCTTGTTCTGTTCTTACAGTTTCTTTTAAAGTTTTTTCTATACTAGATCTGTCAATTTTCTCCTTATCCTCAATTTCGGTGAAGACAGGCTGACTCAGAATACATCTAGATAAAGCCACCATGACATCAGTCAGATGGATAAAGAAGGTTTTTAGGAGTAGGTTGAAATGGTGCGAGTCTACTACACCCTTTATATTTGGGATAGTTTGCAATCCCAATGTATACATTCTCCGTTCACCTTCAGATTTAAATATTGTTTCCTTTGACTCTTGGACTTTTGGTTGAACTACCTCCGTTTTTTTTATTTCCACAGATTCGTTACTGATATTAACTGATCCATGCTCTTTCCTGTCGAAAGATTTAGTTATCGTTGGCTGTGGCGGGTCTTCTATCTCCCGTTTGGTCTCAATCTTTTTGGATACTTCAGATACTCTTTCTTTTTCTTCATGACTTTCGAATAGCTTTTCCTTTTTGACGTAATCCTCTGTTTCTGGTACTTTTTGTTGATCTTCAAGTGTTATTTCAATAATTTCGAATTCTTCGGTCTCTTGAAGAGACAAGGCAGGTTGGTTGTTGTTGTCTCTTTTTTTGGTTGTCTTTTCTTTTGGAGTTGCTTGTAGAGGGTCAGATTTTTTATTTTCTTTACTATGTTTTTCGTAACCTTCAATCGTCCGTTCTTGTTTTACTTCCTCACTTTTTATTTCTTCTTTGATTTTTTTTGAAAAAGTCGTATCTTTTTCTTTCTCAAAATCTTTTATGTTATGTTCTTTTTCGTAAGTTTCTTGAAACTCTTTTATAATTTCAGATTTTAGTTCTTTCTCAGATACCTTCTCTTTTATAATTTGTTTATGTTCTTCTTTAATAACAGGTTCATCAATTTGTTGCACTTCCTGATCCTCCCTAATTTTTCCGTCTTTTTCTTTTATATTTTCGTCAGTTTCAGCACTTTTATGTATTTTCTCTTGTTTCACATCTTCTTTCGTGATGACATCCTGTTTTATTATTTCTTCCACTAGATCTTCTTGAGGAATTTCTTCCTCGCTAAGTTCATTTGACATTGTCTCCTCTTTCTCTTCCACAATATCCTCTAAGATATTAGGATATACGTACTTCTCCTCTTTTACCCTATTTTCATAAGTTTCACGTGCTTCTTTTTCGGCAAAGGTAACAATAGGTAATTTTTCTTTAATCACTTCATCAGTGGTCGTATCGATTAAATCAACCAACTCTTTAGCGTTTTCTGTTTCATTTGTTTCTTTTATTTTAATTGTTTGTTTTGTTATAGTTTCTTTCTCATCAATCGAAAAATCTGTTTTCTCAAATTGTTCATCTACTGAGGGATTTACTTCTTTTATATCAGTTGTTTCTTTATTTTCATAACTTTCTTTAGAGGATGTTTCTTTTTCATCAATTGATTCTTTGAAATCTTTTACTTCGGTTTTCTCAAGTCTTTCTTTGGACAAGGGTTTTTCATCAACGCTTTCTTTTACGTCGGATATTTCCTTTCTTTCATAAATTACTTTGGAGGTAATTTCTTTTTCATCAAGTAATGTATTTTCATCCTTTGTTTCTTTTCGTTCATAAGCTTCTTCAGACAAAGTTTCACTTTCATCAATTATGTTTCTCCCATTTCTTGTTTCTTTCTTGTCATACGTTTCCTTAGTTAGGCTTTCTTTTTGTTCGACAAATTCTTTGGTATCTTTTGGTTCCTCTTTGAAAGTATCTTTAGAAAGTGTTTCTTCCTTTCTCTCGATTGTTGTTTTAGTTATTTTTTCTTCAATAACTTCGTTCGTAATCTGTTCGGTGACAGATACGGCTTTTTGAATACTTTCTTCGATGACATTAAGTGCTGCCTCTTCCATTTTCTTTATTTCTATCTCTTCTAGTACTCCTTTCATAAACTTCTTCGCTTCTTGTTTAGATTGTTTCTCTTTCGCAATTTCTAAAATATTTAATTGACGCTTTTCCTCCATATTAGTTTCTTTCTTCACGTTTTTTACCTTCTTTCTCGCTTTTTCCTCCCTCAAACGCCTTTCTTGTTCCTTCTTCTCATTTTCGATAATAAGATTCAAGACATCTTCGCTAACATCTTTAATAACTTTCCTTTCTATAATATTATCTTTATTTTCCACCTTTTGTTTCTTACCTTCAGGATCGTATTGCTGTGAAACCGGAAGCTTAAACTTAGTCTCAACTGGAATACCTTCCTCTTCCTCAGATTTAGGAAAGGGATCCTTATAACCAGGGTTTAATAAAATAGGACTTTCTATCGGAGGTATGTCTAAAGGTTCAGTGGAAAAAGGTCGAAACTTCTGACTAAACGGAGACTCAGATCTATCAAATTCCATAGGAGTGGGTATAAAAGGGCTAGGGCCGAAAGAGTCAGGGCGTGACTGGGGGCGCGATTGAGGTCCAGGCGTTGGGTCTGATGGCTCGGGGCTGGGTTCAAACTGCTCTAGTTTAAATACCTCAGTCGGTTCTAATGGTCGGTCTGAATCTGGCTGTTCGTATTGCTCGAACGGAGCCTCTGGATCCTCCACCACTGGGTCGTAGAGACCGCTGGAAATAAAAGATAATTTAATACGAAAGAGCCGCGATAGCCTAGGTGGGAGTGCAACTGACTGCCGAGACGAACGTCCGCAGGTTCATAGCCCAAGAGCACGCACTTCTGACTTTTCTGAAGTTATGTGTGTATTATTTAGGAATTATCGATTGTTTCAATGCTGAAGGAAAACATCGTGAGGAAACCTGCATACCTGAAAAGTTCTCTATGAGAATTTCGAAGGTATGTGAAGTCTACCAACCCGTACTAGGCCAGCGTAGTAGACTAAAGCCTAAACCCTCTCAGTAGTAGAGGAGGCAGTTGCTCAGCAGTGGGCAGTATATATATACTGCCACGACATGACTAACTCACTGATCTATACATATGTATAGATCAGTGAGTTAGTCGTGTCGATTAACACATAGGCTGCTTTTTATTCGGTATTTCGCTCCCATGGGAAATAATGGATACTTTTAATCTGATTCCTTAACTAGATGGCGCTGTCGTACATTGTTTTATGGACTTCTGTAGCGGGAATGCACCTACGGGGCGAAGTTGCGACCAACACCTAGTTGAGTATATTTATTCAAATATAAGCAAAATTAATGCAATAAAACTATGTGAGGATCTATAGATAACGAAAAAGACGTGTGGCACTCGGAGACTGCCGCGGTAAAGCTATTGCATAGCATTTATTATCAACTTATGTAATTATATTTTTTTTTTCTATTGTCCAAATTTCACTCGTGCCCTAACGCCGAAACTCTAAGCAAGCAATTCTAATATTTATAACCTCTTTGAACAGATATAAAATAAAAACTTTTTAAAAATTCAAACTTAGAATCACGTCATCCCGCCACGGGAACATTCTCATCAACTGCGCGCGTTTGACATTTCGATACGTTTCACTCACGAAGAAAAGAAGAAGAGCGGAGGTGCCGCAAGGCGATTAGGTCATGTCACCATCAACTAAGGTCATGACGTCACAGTAGGCGGGGCCTAAAACTGTAGTCCCGAGTGAGTCGTCAGTGCGTTCGGATCGGATTCATCTGACGTTTAAATAGGTATAATTTTTTTTAACCATGAAGTGCGCTGTTGCTGGGTGTAGAAATTGCTCAGGATCACAAATCAAACAAGATGGCATAACATTTCATTTGTAAGTCGTTTAAATTTATGATTATTTGCATTTTAAAACACATTTTATTGTTTTATTACAAAGTGACATCTGTCGTCAAAAAGTTTGGTTCTTTAGATTTCTCACTGATATCATGATTTTAACGTTATAAACGCATGTCATACGAATTTTCGGCAGAAATTAGTAAATTTAGCTTATTCTGCCTGCTAATATATTAATTATTTCAAAGATTTATTACTTAGTTACATAAAATGTGAAAAAATATATTAAAACATGTAGTGACATCTGTGGGTAAGTATTCAGAAATAACGGATAGCGAAAAACATGTGCGTCATGCGAGCGACACCCAACATCGAATATAATTCGACGCTTGAAAGGCAATAATATCTAAGCGACAAATATACCTAAAATGAGTTATATACATATTTGGAATCGCCAATTTTTTTTGCGTCGATTGATCCGGGTTTCGTAGCTCTAGGACAACTTTTTTGGCGGTTAGATATTAGGTGATTCCGGTAAATTTCACAACTTTTTTCTCGTTTACCGACAAGAAATTCACGACTTTTCGGATTTATAGTAGTTGGTACACTTAAGGAAATTGATTTTGAACTTATCGTGTTTCACTTGAAATCGTGATATTACTGTTTTATATATGTTTACATATGTTTACTTGAAATAAAAAAAAATGCTCACTATTTAATGAGTTGTTTATTACCTACACAACAAAATTATAGCATTGGCGTAGATATATATTTGCCTGCACCCATACTCACCATATTGACGTGCTTAGATATTTTCAGCTTAATAAAATATTTTGTTAATAGTACATATATACAACTTTACATAAAACAAAATAAAAAGAGATTAATCGGTTAGATAGTTTTACCTGAATAATATAAGTTCTATTTTTTATGCTTAGATATTTTTACTTGTCAACCTTTAACTTCAATGATGTCGCATTGTTAATTTTACCGGGTATGTTCAGGTGGTTATACTTATTGTTAGGAGATATTCACCTGTTCGTAATAAAGAAAATTCACCCGCTTGCGAATCACCTAGTGTTTTGAAAGTGTCGTTGGCTATTCTCATCTAGCCATGTACTTTTTTTATATTCCATGGCCTCTTTTACATCGTCCCACATTCTTTCTCGTGTTTGCAAAGTACTATAAAATCCTTTGTGGAAGACGTATGTCAAAATCGTAGAATGTGGTGCTCCATAGTATCTGACTACCCGTATGGGATAAGGGCGTTAGGTTGTATGTGTGTGCTTTCAGCAAAAATAAAATTTGAGTGAAAATTACGAGTTTCCAACACAATGAATAAATGATAATATTATTGTTTTCTAGTTCTGCTTGAGGCGAGAACCTCCCTCCAACGAAATTAGTTAACTATTAACAAATTCTATATCAATATGCTATATTTTGGATGTAAGTATGTTTATCTAACAATAAAATTTGATTTTCATTAAAGTTTGCTGTTTATTAAATAGTTTAATGTTGGTGCGAATAACAATATTTACAATATTGTGCACGTATTTATGTTTTTCTACTTTCGTGCGACCCAATAATTTAGCTATAGATATTTTTAATTGATTTTATTAATATGTTTAGTTATCCTTATACGATTCTTACCAACTGCGCATTTTTAAATATTTGATATTTCTTTAAATTTACTTGTTACGGTATCCATAAAATTATCCATTTAGATGATTTTACCTGTTTGTAAATTAAGGTAATTTTTAACTAAGCGACAGTAACTTTTTAATTTATAATCGTCAAGGCTGTTGATTTAGGTCAAAAAATGACAAAAATTAAGAAGTTCTTAAAACAGTTACAATTATTTTTGTGCAGCAAATAGTTTAGTTATGATTTTTTTTGTCAAAATCAAAACTTTAAAACGCTCTACTGAAAAAATTAGCTAAATGTCGCTTAGATATGATTGCCTTTCAAGCGTCGATATTATTTTTATTAATTTCGTTGTATTTGTAAGTTTTTTTCGTGTTATTGATTTATTTGTTATCATTTTAGATTCCCCATTTTTTTTTTGTTTTTGCGGAGAAAGTAACTTATTACTACCGATGCTGTAAATACAGAAAATAGAAATGCATGAATACGTGTTATGAATAGACGCAACAACTGGACACCAACAAAATATTCGAAAATATAAAATAATGATTGAAATATAGTAAAAACAACAATTTCGCTTTTCTTTAGAAAATATTCCTACCTGTCAAACATTTAATGTTCGTCCCGTCGTTTAGAAATCAATTAAATTTACAAGTTAAAATATTACTAAAAGTGGAGTTTTATTCTTCTTGTTTTGGTTTTGAATGTCAAACGTTTAATATTCGTCCCATCGTTTAGAAATAAATTAAATTTAAAAGAATACTTTAGTTTTTTTGTTTGTTTTTGACATTTGCCGTTGACAACTAACAATTTCTGATCGCAACTATAATACGGACTTTGGCGGGAACCTGGGCGTAAAGGTTGCGTTGTTTCGGTTGAATTTGATTTTTATGTGCATGATGCGGTTTGTTCAGTGGCCAATAAGGAATACATTCATTTTTATCATAATACTAGGTGTTTCTTGCGGCTTCATCCGCGTGTAAAGCCTTTCCGCTAAAAAAAAGTCCCTACGAAGAGATTAAAAATATGCATTATTTCCATGGGGGTAAATTACCGGGATAACAAGTAGACTATGTGTTAATCTAAGACATGATCTACTCGCGTGCCATTTCATCTAAATCCGTTTTGTTGTTTCTGTGTTTACTTCTAACACACATGTAAATATCCAAATATTTTTATGAACTTTCGCATTTATAATATCATCACAGGATACTGAAGTAGATATTAGTAAGATTATCGTAATTATTAATTTTAATCAATAAAGATTTTTTATCAACAACTTTAACAACTTATTTTATTTTGTTTCTTCCCTAATTTTCCTGTACGTATGATAAAATAATTATAGACATGTATAATTATTTTATCATATATGTGTCACCTATGTAATGTACCTATATGCTGAAAAAACGGCTAAGCGCCAGTAGAATAATAAATAATGTGGTCCGCCATACTAACGCACATAGAATCGTCTGGAACAAACACTTTTGCTTGTTACGCCATAGGGGTGAAAAGACGAACTAAATTATTGACAAGTTAGCTCTGTTACGCTGTAATAATGCCATTCACCGCTAGATGGATTTTGATTGGGGGGAGGAGCTATCGTTATATTTCATCCCCCGACCCCCCGCATTTAGCGACGCTACGTTCTAAAGAGATTTTGGCTTGACACACCTCCGCTCTTCTTCTTTTCTTCGTGGTTTCACTGACTGGAACAATTTTTAAATACACGGTAATTTCGACCTTTTATTGTTTAACATTCAGCTCATATCCTCTTACATATTGTATTCTTACAAGACTAAATTTACTTATGGAATTTTACACTCTACATGGTTGTGATAGTGTTGAAAATAGTGAGGGGTGTCAGGTTATTTTCGTTACGGAATTTCTGGATTCGGTCTCCACGCTCAAGGCCCGCGATAGAAGCTATGCAATAGCTTAAAAATCTAAGAAGTGCGCGAAACTCCTGCAAATCAACGTTGCAGTCCAATTAGAATTCTAGAAAAGGACAACTACTGGCCGCATTATCGCTTCATTACATGAGATATTTTATCTATCTTTTTTATTAACTTAACTGCTGTATAGTAAAACACGGTCTTTAGATTTCAAGAAGCTATAACCAAAAGTCGAGGTCCAGTTGTCAGTGGCACGTCGGCCGCATCGGACGTGTGACTTACGCGTGTGTACTTTGTTGTGTCTTTCTATTGTTTGCTCATTTGTGCTACTAAAAAGAGGAAGGAAAGATGGATAGTGGTGACGATGATGAGGACATAAGTGACTCAGAGTTTTTGATGAATTGTGAGCGTGCTGTGGGAGGTTATGATAGGGAAGTTTTTTTAAAAGAAAGTGCAAGTGAAGAAGTCAAGAGGAATAATGTGGAGAAGAGAAAGACGAGAGAGGATGACAATATTGAAGAAGATGAATTTATTACTGTTGAAAGAAGAAGGGCGAAACGTCGTATTATAGGAAAAAATGCAGATGAACAAAATCAAATGAGGGTAGTTCAAAATAAAAATGTTGACCTCGGTGATAAGGTGAAGGAAGTTTGTGTCACGTCTACTGAATGTCTTCCTAAACAAATGGCAATGGCAAAATTACTAAGGAGTGAAAATATAAAAGGAATTACTAGGATTAAATACAAGAGTTTCAATAAAGTTCTTATTCAGTTTGAAAATAAAGATGAAGCAAAAAAATTGTTAGACTGTCACAAATTAAAGGAAATGGGCTTTAGAACCCAATTGATAGATAAATTATCTGTATGTTATGGAACTGTTAAGGGTGTTGACCTCGAATTGAGTGAAAAAGATATTTTAGAAGAGGTCTTGGAGTGTGACACGAAAATGATATCTGTTAAAAGATTAAAAAAATTATCTTCAGATGGTAAATGGGTAGACAGTGAAGCAGTACGAATTTGTTTTGAGGGTAATAAATTACCATCATATGTTTATGGTTACGGATGTCGTTTTAAAGTTAACAGTTACATATTCCCTGTAAGTCAATGCTCAGGGTGTTGGAAGTTTGGCCATGTATTAAAGTTCTGCCCATTAAAAAAGAAATTATGTCCGAAATGTGGGGGTAACCATGAGAACTGTGATGTTACATCCCTAACATGCCTAAATTGTAAAGGGTCGCACTTTGTATTGGACAAAAATTGTCCTGTGTTTTTAAAAGAAAAAGCAATAAGGAAAATTATGAGTGAAGAACAGGTACCTTACCGCATAGCATTACAATTATTCATTGAGAAGCGTAAGGAATGCATCGAATCATCTGAAACTCTTCATAACGAATTTGTTTCTTCAGTTGTAATACCCGAAGTTTACAAAAGTCCTATTTTACATGAAAAACGTAGGATGGATAAACAGGATCAACGAGAACGGGGTGAAGGATGTTTAATGTCACAAGAATCGAAGTCGCAGACCTACAGGGATTGTGTTACTCAAGGAAGAGAGAAAGAAGCGACAATATCTAGACCGACAGGGAGTGGAGAAGAAATAAAAGTGGATAAAGGGAAAAATTACAGCGGCAGAGAGAAATTGTTAGATAAATTAAATTTTGCAAACTTTTGGCTGAAATTTAAAAACATTATATTTTCAAATTCTAAGTTCGAAGATAAAATATTATTACTTTTTAAGCTGTTTTATGAGGAGTGTAAAAAAATTGTTGTTGATATTTTTCTAAAAGGAGGATTTATGGAAACATTATTAAATTTAAATAATGGATAAGTCACAAAATATACAAATTAATATATTACAATGGAACGCTCAAAGTCTAAAAAACAAAGTAGTTATCTGTGAACAACTCTTAATTCAGGAAAAGATCCACATTGCTATTATATCTGAGACTTGGTTAAACAGTGAAATTTATCTTAGAATTAGCGGTTATCAAATTTTTCGTTCGGATAGGTATGATGGTTATGGAGGGGTCGCAATCCTTGTGCATAATTCTATCCAAGCTCATTTATATTCTATGTCTATTCAAAATTCAGGAGTAGAGATTGTCTGTGTTAAATTAGGCAACTGCAAAGATTTAGAACATGTGATAGGTGTTTATTGTCCATCTTCTATACATACTCGGCCCTCAGACTGGGATGCCATCTTTTCATCATTTTCCGAAAAGACATTAATAGCCGGTGATTTCAATGGCCACCATACCATAGCAACTGGTCTTACAAGACTGACGCAAGAGGTACTCAAATTTGGGATACATGTTTAGAAAACGCCTTCGTTTGCCTCAATAATGGTATGGCCACTAGAGTTAAACTAGTCAATGGAGTTATACAAGAATCCTCTCCTGATATAACTTTTGCTTCATCAGATATAGGTATTTTAACATCATGGCGGGTTTGTAATGAAAACTTAGGTAGTGATCATTTAACTATTAAAGTGGCTCTTAATATACCAAACAGTTATAATTTTTGTAGGAAAAGAAATTTTAAAAAAGCGCGATGGGATCAGTACAGTCAATGGCTTACAAATAATTATAATATAGGCATTAGTGAAGATGTACAGCAAACTTACGATTTATTTTTAGATAAAATTAACGATGCTGCTGATAAATGTATTCCAACTATTAAATACTGTTATAAGCCAACTAGTTCCTTTAAACCGAAACCTTATTGGAGTGTGGAGCTGTCAAAAATAGTTGCAGAACGTCGCTTAGCACTATCCCGTTTTCGTCGTAACCCTACCCCTCAAAATCTGAGCATTTTGGAACAAAAGACGAAAGAATCACATAAGTTAATTTCCAAAGCTAAAACTAAAAGCTGGTATACATTTTGTGATTCTATTAATGAGTTAACTTCAGCGCATGAAATGTGGCACCGTTTGCGGTGGATTAAGGGTATCAAAGTGACAAAAAAACCTCCTTCCGTCCATAGTCAAAATGAATTATTACGTTCACTGGCTCCTGATTACGTTCAAGGACCCAGGCCTAGTTTTGCTTCGAAAAATGATACATTGGATTCTAATTTTACTATTCCAGAACTAGTAAGCTGTATAAAAAAAAAAGATTCCGCTCCTGGGGTAGACGGCATCTCCTACTCTATGGTGTATTATCTACCGGATAGGTATAAAAATCTTTTACTTGGCATATATAATAGCATTTTTAGATATGGTGTGATGCCAGTGCAGTGGCGTATTATTAGAATAATTCCAATTCCAAAAGGGGGTAGTAATAGCGCGGAATCGAAGCTACGACCTATCGCTCTCCTGTCCTGTTTGTGCAAAATTTTTCATTTAATGATAATGAAACGATTAGAATGGTATATTGAAAAGGAAAAGATTTTATCTCCCAGAACTGTAGGCTTTAGAAAATCTTTCTCGTGTATTGACGCCTTGACCCGCTTAGTTTCCTATATACAAATTGGTTTTTCTAAAAACATTCCCACCTTAGTGTGTTTTCTTGATATAAGCAACGCCTACAATAATGTCTCAATTGATGCAGCAACTCATATATTAGATAGCCTCGGGTTAGGTTCAAAAATATGTAATTATATTTGGTCGTTTTTGAGCGAGAGGCAACTGAAAATGTATGATGATACCAATAGAGAAGAGGCGCTTATTAGATGGACAAATAAGGGCTTAGCGCAGGGTGATCCTTTATCTCCTTTAATCTTCAACTTAATAACACACAAATTATGTAAATTACCTTTTAAAATAGAGATGACTCAATATGCTGATGACTTTGTGATGTATGTCAATGATAGTGACATTAAAAAAGCAGAGACCTTAATTCAAAATTCTATTAATTCGGCTATTCTTCTCTTAAATGAGCTTGGTTTAGAATTGTCTCCTAGTAAATCGTCTTTTTGCGTATTTAGTAGAGGACGAAAGAGGCTCCCTATTACGATAAAAGCTTATGGACATTGTCTTCCTTTCTCAGAATCAACTAAATACCTTGGTATGTGTCTAGATCGGGGTCTTAGATGGGGTGATCAAATAGATGCGATTGTTGAAAGATGTTCAAAATATGTAAATATTTTAAAAATGCTTGTAGGAAGCTCTTGGGGGGTACATACAAAACACATGAGAAGGTTATATATTTCATTAATTAGAAGTCGTATGGACTATGGCTGTTTTCTTTTCGATTCCTGTGCTGCAGTTCACTCTTTAAAATTAGATAGACTTCAAAATCAAGCTTTACGATTAATAGGTGGTTTTATTAAAACAACTCCCATACATGTTATGGAAAGTGAGTTGAACATTGTCCCCCTATTTCTAAGAAGACAATACTTGGCGTATAAATACACTCTAAAAATGACATCTTGGCTTAATAATGTCAACATTTCGCTGATCTCTAATCTAAGTCAGCTGTGTAGTAACAGATTCTGGGAGAGAAAGAGAAAGCCATTACTTGTAAAGTCTTTCAATGAGATAAGACACTCTAAAGTAAATAGTCATGAAGTTCTCAACATGTTTTCTTTATATACTTGGGTTTCATCCATAGATATTAGTAATATAATTAACTGTGACCTTGAATGTATTAAACTCCCGAAAGCTAATATCCATCCTAATATTTTAATTGGAGACGTGCTGTCAGAATTAGACGAGGTCTACAATGGCTGGTATAAAATTTTCACGGACGGGTCTAAAGGTCCGCAGGGTTCCGGAGCTGGAGTGTTTATCCCACATTTGCCATATAGAGTCGGTTTTAAAGTTGTTGGGGATGTATCCATCATGTCTTTGGAACTCATTGCAATTTTTCAGGCCATCTCTTATGTCAACAGTCAAAACTGGAGAAAAATAGTAATACTTTCAGACAGCAAGAGTGCCTTACAGAACATAGCTCGATGGGCCTCTGGCCGCAGAGGTACATCGCTAGCTTACGAAATATTAAAATGCATAACATCCCTAACCAAAAAGGGTAAAAGCATTAAGTTGCAATGGGTTCCAGCACACAGTGGTTTAAGAGGAAATGAAGAGGCTGATCAAATAGCGAAATTAGCAGCTTTAGATGGTGTTATATTTAATTATACTCCAGATTATTGGGAAATTATGTACAAGTATAAAATTATATGCTACGACAAGTGGAAAGACCATTTTGAAAACCTTTCAACTAATAAAGGCATATGGTATAGATCTATACAAAGTGCTCCGCCGCGGGTACTTTGGTTTGATGACATACTGTCGAGGAACTACATTAAGTTAGCATTAAGACTTCGTTCAGGACACTATCCATCAGCAAAGTTTGCATTCTTAATTAAAAAGGTGAGCTCTCCAAATTGTGTTGTATGTAATATCCCAGAAGATATCCAACATTTGCTGATGGAGTGTGAACGGACCAAAAATGAACGAGATTCGTTACTGGATGAGTTTGACTTAAATATGCTAGACGTCGGTTTACTCCAAAGTATTTTATCAAACCCAAAATCCGATGTTGCCAGGAAACTTTGTAAAATAATAACAGTTATCCAGTAGCTACGGTCGGGGCTCATTTTTTATGTATTTTTTTTTTGTTTATAAATTAAAATATTATAAGTTGTAACTAGGTTATAAGGTACTATGGGGTTGGCATATCCTTGATGGATAAAAACCCCGAAATAAATAAAGATTAAAAAAAAAAAAAAAAAAAAGTCGAGGTAACACACTAAATTAAGCTCTATGTCTGTCTTAAAGCGAAAATTTGAACTAAAAAAAACTTTTTAACAATAAAATGAAACTGCCGAAAAAACTCAAAAGCAAAAAATAGTAAACATATTTTATTTAAGTTTAATTATACGTATATTTGGAGTCGATGCCTAATTTAAATTGAACATTGTTTTCGTATATTTGTTCATGTATTTGCTTAGCATAGCTGGCAATTTAAATTAAGCACCGACTTCAAATATACGTATATATTAGTTGTTAAGGTTAAATAAAAAATGTTAATTATTTTTTGCTTTTAAGTTTTTTCAGCGGTTTAATTTTTTTGTTAAAAAGGTTTTTTTTATATTTTTTGTGGCTATAAACTCATCATGAAAATCTGTGAGAAAACAATAAAACACTCCTTTGTCCCACCCTTAGGTTAGATTTTTTTTTCAAATTTACGTGGAACCAATTTCGCGGTATACCCTAGCCAACAAAAAATTGTGTATTATGCGTGGTCATACGCAAAAAAAAAATACACGTTGACTTGAGAACCTCCTCCGTTTTTTTTGTCGGTTAATAATCTCTAATCAGACGACTCTAGACACGAGTGCTTCAGTTCAACTATAAAGAGAAAGTCTTTAGAGAGTGAGACATCAGCTGATATCTTGTCTTCAGTTATATTTAATCTATTAATTTATCATTAAAAGATCACAAATTTCGAAAACTTTACTGAATTCTGCCTTTAAATGTTTGTATCTTTTAACATTATTTCATCATTATTTTTGTTCGCTTTTTATTATTATTTGTGTAAAGACTAATAAAGATCCTTATCATTTACAGTCAATAAGAGAAAGGATATAATTACACTATTTCTTTCATTGTTATAATATCTTGAAATAATTATTGCGTATAAAGGAACGCTGCTTTCAGCCTCTCCACTCATTCTTAAGTATATAATTTTAAACGCTGTCTAGTCCTTTTGTTAACACTCCCACAATTAATAGGAAATAAATATTTAATCGTCTACAAAAACACTGAATTCGAGTAAAAAAATCATCCAAATTGATTTTAAAACTTCACTTTAAATCACTTTCAATAACATTATTCCGTTATTTTCAAAAATAGAACACTAGAAAAGATGAACGGTATAGTTTCTTTGCCTATAAAAACACCTTTCAATCCATTTATTCCATAAATTATAATTCGTTTTTCAAAAGCAGTACGCGCACTTATTCTTTTGCTTATTTCAAAATTATAACATATTATAACACTAGGTATGTACACCCGATTCCTAAGTCAAAAAACACTTACTGGCTTCGGTACGCTAAATAATATCGCATTTTCAGAACCGACTGTCGTTTTGTTTAAATTTGAAACGAATCTAAGCGTAAATCTAACTAGATTGATAATATTGAGGAAGGTCGGAACTTATTTTTGTATTAGGTCGTGTATTTTGGCATTGTATCCGGTGTTACAATGACTAATCTATGAGACACTTCCGATTTATTCGTGCGGACCTTGTCTAGGTATTTAGGTCATGAATTGTAAAAGGAAAACTCATCGCTAAAGTTGTAAGAGCAGTCACAACTCAAACGTCATTTATGCAAAAGTAAAACTAAGTTTATACTAATACATTTACAGGTAGATGGTCTTACTTAGTTGATGCAACTTTAATAATAAATAAATAGTGTGCGATGGCCTAGCTGGGTATGGAGACTGTTGAGACTGCTGAACAAGGACCACAGGTTCATAATACACATTTGACATAGCGCAGTTACGTATTGTTTATCTTTTACAGTAGTGCTCGCGGCTCCGCCCGCGTGAAAAAGTTTTTCCGGGACAAAAATATTTTCCCGGGATAAAAAGTAGCCTATAGCGCTCAGGAGTTAATTAGCTTCCTATTAGTGAAAGAATTTTCAAAATCGGTTCAGTAGTTCCTGAGATTACTCGCTTTAATGAAGGGATACATCGTAAGGAAATTTAAATACCTAAGAATTCTACATAAGAATTTCGAAGGTCTGTGAAGTCTGCCCGTTCTACAGTGGGTACTAACTAAACCCAGTAGAGGCTCGTGATCAGCAGTGGGCAGTATAATACAGGGTTTGGATTATATAAGAATAACTTTAACTTGACCGTCAATAAATCGTTCTGCATCTAGAGCATGTGAGATACGAAGCCAGCCAGTACTTTGATGAGTGCCTCGAAATTTCAAAGCCTTTGAAATGACGTAAGCCTCTACATTGTCGACGTGCTGGTAGTATATCTGTATCCGCCCAAATAGCGGTCACTACAGGTCGGAAAGTGGCCATAGTGCTTACTACTAGTACATTTACTGGTGGTAGGTCTCTCGTATGCGGTGGGCCGTCTGGGTAGGTACCACTGTAATGTCCATAGCTACCGCCAAGCAGCATTGCTTTTTTAATGACGAGATGAGCATGCCGTTCACCTGATGGTAAGCGAAACGACCACCACAGTAGCAACACCATCCAGCACCTTGAGTTAAAAGGTCCTGTGTGACATTCCACTGCGCTCGTCATCCTGAGACATAAGATGTTAAGTCTCATTATGTCCAGTAGCTACACTGGCTACAATGTCGTCCAAACCGAATCACAACAGTGCATGCACACTGCTGCTTGGCAGAAGAAATAAACATTCCGGTGGTACCCACCCAGATCCGTCTGGGTACCTTAGACATGAGACCAACTGGACATAATGAGACTTAACATCTTATGTCTCAGGATGACGAGCGCAGTGGAATGCCACACAGTACTTTGTAACTCAAGGTGCTGGATGGTGTTGCTACTGTTTATGGGTGGTCGTATCGCTTACCATCAAGCAATTGGCATGATCGTCTCGTCATTTAAAGCCATACAAAAATCATCTCTATTCAGTCGATACTTTACCTGGAGCTGCAGCTAAGATGCCTTACCACAATCGTTAAAGTTTATAGAAAAAAATATAGGTATGACAAATCCTCACTAACAGCGTAAGAGGAGAAGGGGGGGGGGGGGGGGGGCAACACGTGTGACAACGAACTCTGAACGCCGGTAATACAGTCATGTGCAGAAGGATCACTATGAAAGAATGCCTCAGCTATAGGTACGAGCTAAACTCAACTAACTAGCTAAGTTATAGATTTTTATTTGCACCGTCCATTGTTTTAGAACTTATGTTATTGGTTCAGTTATTTATAGACTGCAATTTACATAATAATGTCCCTATCTCGCTCTGTAGCAGTAAGCCGAGAATAGGGCAGTGGACTACATTTTTTAAATACAATTATGATAAATATATGCTATACAAAATCTAATGGAAAAAGGATTTCCAAAATTGGCGCAATAGTAAGTTATAAATCGATATGGCGATAGGCTCGCCCCCTATCACATCATGGGACGGAATAACGGCGAAAAGTGGGTGCACTAGTTGCGCCTCTGCCTACCCCTTCGAGGATAAAAGGCGTGAGGGAGTGAGTGAGTAAGTTATAAAGCTTTGAAATTTGGTGGAAGCGGTAACTGTCAAGTAACAGCAATATCAGACTGTGACGTCACCAAGCTCCGCCAGCCATAACGCTGCGTGCGTGCGAAAGAGATAGCGCGATATCCCCGCCACGCCCCTACTTTTGCTCAAAATAATATTTCAAAAATGAATAACTGCCTTATTTTTCAATCGATTTTGATGCTGATTTGACAGAATAATTTCGTTTTTGTAATATTATCTGTTACATCTAAAATAATGTACAAAATCAAACATAGGAAACTGTAGCCTGTATATATATACAGTTATAGATTTCTACCCTACTCAAGAAAAGAAGTGACGTCACTACTCAAATCATTATAAATAGCCTGCGAGCTGTCACTGGAGCACATTTCGCTTGGAGCGACCGTACTGTGAAGTTGGTCTCCGGAATTTATCGTTTATTAGTAAAAATAATAATAAAGTGATTATTAATTGCATTATAAATTGAATTATTAATTGAATTGTAGAATTTCGTTATTTTAGCAATCATTTTGTATTTTTTTTTAATAATTAATTTATTGATCTATAAATTCAGAAGTGGGATTGGCTTACGCTTTGTATGCCGATCATTTCTGCTGCGGTTCATATGATAAATTTTGTTTGATTAAATTTAAACCTAAAAAGTTATGGAAGAGATGCCTCCACCCCGAAGGTCAACTAGACGAAGCCTGGAGGCTCGACCGCCACAAATGCGAATTGTTTACCGTATACGCCATGTGGAATACAAATGGTACGATGGGGATATTGGACTACCCGCAATTTACGTGAAGAAAGACATTGCGCTGAGTAATATCAGGATAAGAATCAGACTACAACGTGAATAAAAGTGGACAAGTGTGAAACATAACCATCGTGTCATTTTTGACATCATGTGTATACGACTTCGAATGAACAAGTGTGTCCGCGTACCACGACTGAACTGTTCGTGCTCAAGCATTGTTTTTGGTGTTGAAACGTTCCTGTTGGTGTGCAAGTATTCCGGTAGATGTGCTGCTTATGGTGTCACAGTTGGCGTCCTGGGTAAAGTGACTGCGCGGGTGGCAACTGGCGGTTGAAGCAAACTGCTCCAGCACCGAGAATGATCATCGATGAGTGTAAAGGAAGTTTGTTATCGTATGACCCATAATCCTTATTTGAAGGTTATGGTTTCCTTTATTATTTCTGGTGATCTCTAAAAATATTGGGGATTTTGTTTACTAGTCATGTACCTAGATTTTGGACGTAATAATCAATTTGTGGATATAAGTCAAGTACCGTATAGTGTAAAAAGAAAAGTATAGCCATTTTCATGTGTAATTCGCATAGGGGATGTGTGAGAATGCTGACCAGATATAATGGCAGTGATGTTTGACTTTTGAGTTGAATACTTATGGGTTTCAAATATTTCCGTTAAATTGCAGTTTAACTAAAAATATTGTACATGGGCCAATGGGTAAAACTTTAGTTTTAATGGATGATACTACTTAGCACAAAGATTCCTTAAAGGGAAGTCCTACCTTAGTTTAAATTATGTGATTTCCTTTATTTTTGGTAACCTTTACAAAATATTGAGATCTTGTTCATCAGGGCATGTACAGACATGGATTAACGAGCAATTTGTGATTATTGTTGGTACAGAGCCGTCCTTAAACTTAAGGACTTTGAGATAACTATCTGTTGTAGTAAACAAAGACTGTACATGGCCTTGGTTGACAAGTGATTTAGGTGCATAATGTTCGGTCTGAAGGATTGTTTGCCTTCCTTGGTCAAGGTATCGAATCGCAACACTTCACTATTTAAAATTTTAGGATTAAGAGCAAGGCATATGATAATTCTGGCGTTGTCTTCATGTTCAAAGTTTGATGCGACATTTGATTAAAGGCCAAGGTAGAGTGAACCGTATGATGCTGTTGTGATATTTTTGATTGCAGAGACTGAAGTTCCTTGCAGGGAGAACTTGCTCGATGTTTCCAGTGTTAAAAGACTTCGTAAAGCGTGACTACTGAAGAGCCTCTATGGGAGCCTTGGAGGATCCGACGTTTACTGCGATGATAGAGGATGTTTGGTATCGTATTACCCGTAACCATTGTATTATTTTTCCGTAACATTCTCAAATGTTGGGATCTCGTTTTACCACGTAGTGGTAACTGGAGATTCTGCTGAAACCACTTCGCAGGTGGATTCACTTGTTGTAGTAATGAGATGGCTGTTCAGAAAGTTTAACGCCAGATTTTATTTAAGGTCAGAATAGGCCGAACGGTGTATTGCTGTTGTGGCCTTTATGATTGCAGGAATTGGAGATCGATACAGTGTGTGTGGACTGTCTTCGCAATGCAGAGCAGTGCCCAACGGCGCACTTCAGGCAGCGCGAATGTTTCCGACATCATAGTTCTGCCAAATGGCTTTTGGTGGGGCGTATATCGGTTCCTGTAAGGTTCCGTCACCATTGTGTGTTTCGACATCATAGTTCTGCCTAACGGGGAGCTATGATGGGGCTATATAGCGGTTCCATTAAGAGTCCGACAGTATCGCGTTGCGTTTTTGTTGTTGTTGTTTATTTGAAACATGTTTCGGCATGACTGCAGCATGTCTAGACATGAGTTTATTAGTTCGTAACTTGGTTCTAATAATATAGGACCGATATGTTGTTAGAAAAAATTCTGTTTAATTATTTGCTAACATAATTAGTGTGTTGCTGTTCTTATTTGCTTGCAGCACCAGGAGATCCATTGCCAGTGATGCTCTCCAGACTGTGCGCACTAGCGCGTAACAGTGTGCTTCAGGCAGTACGGAATGTCGTGGATGATGTTGGCCTGGCAGACGCATTTTATGATGCGTATCAGAAGTTGGAAGTTATTACTGGTCGTACCGCGTATGACATGTTTGTTCCGGTTGAAGGGCGGTGTTCAGTGCAACTATTGAGCAGCTTCTACAGATCATCAATGGTCGTTTGAGAACTGTGAATTTTGGGACGGCCCATAGCAAGTTAATAGCTCCGCAAGGAAGATTCTTGCACTCGGGTGTATTGAGGTTTTATTTGTTCCTGTGATGGCGTGTAAAAAAATCCTGAAATGCATACCGAATATGATCAGGCAGTGCGCTATTGTCGCACTGTATTGAATATGTTGCGTATAGAAGCTGAAAATAAAGATTATAGGTGATCCGACACATAAGGTAAAATGCAACTTGTATTCAATTACAGTTGCTCATAGGAGTGGCTGCAGTGACGCCTGTTATAAGGTCACTAGTTAGAGACGTGGTATTAAGTAATACACAATGAAGAGAGGCTTTAATGAAGTTACGAAAACAACATGCCTCTGAATTACTACAGATGAACAAGCAAAGGCAAGATAATTACGTCAACAAAGAAGGAAAGATTATGAGGAGTTTGGGCCTTCGCGACAATGTCTTTGTAATTAAGAGGTCGCAAATCATGGGCAAACTGGACTCGGGCATGCGTGGCTCATATCGAGTTATTAGTGTATTGCCAGATGGTCGCTAGAAACTACAGTGGTTAAGTGTATTATACGGAAAAGTTAACCAGGCTGTTGGTACAAATATGATACTTTGGAGAGGAGAATAGTCTCCTGAAGCATGTGCCGTATTTTTGGTTATGAGTTCTAAACAGTTTAAAACATATTGCAGTATTAAAATTGACTGATTATTTCAGTGTCTTTTATAGACATTGGGCAGCGTAGAGCTCAGTGTGTGCTCCGCTGGTTACTTCAGTGTCGATATTTATCGTCACTGGTTCAGTGAGGTTTATTCACTGGTTCAGTGAGGTTTGTTCACTGGTTATTTCAGTGTCTTTTATAGACATTGGGCAGCGTAGAGCTCAGTGTGTGCTCCGCTGGTTACTTCAGTGTCGATATTTATCGTCACTGGTTCAGTGAGGTTTATTCACTGGTTCAGTGAGGTTTATTCACTGGTTCAGTGAGCTTTGCTCACTGGTTATTTCAGTGTCTTTTATAGACATTGGGCAGCGTAGAGCTCAGTGTGTGCTCCGCTGGTTACTTCAGTGTCGATATTTATCGTCACTGGTTCAGTGAGGTTTATTCACTGGTTCAGTGAGGTTTATTCACTGGTTCAGTGAGGTTTGTTCACTGGTTATTTCAGTGTCGATATTTATCGTCACTGGTTCAGTGAGGTTTATTCACTGGTTCAGTGAGGTTTGTTCACTGGTTATTTCAGTGTCTATATTTATAGGCATTGGGCAGCGTAGAGCTCGGTGTGTGCTCCGCTGGTTCAGTGTTGGGATTCCATCTCACACTGGTTTCTAGCATGGTTATATGCTAGGTTGGACCGATATTTTCAAAAAGTTATTTTGTTTTTATGTTTTAATTTTGAGTTCCATTTATCAATTTTATATTTGAAAGATTCGTTTTATTTGAAAATAACGGTCAGTGAATGGCGATTTTATGAGTGTCAGAGAAATCCGGAGCTCTGACATTTGTGTGATGCGTGAATGTAATGGTTGTTTGAGGCTGTATGAAGTGGTGCTTATTTGAGACAATTCATGCAATAATTAGAGTGCACGCTAATTATTGCGAAGAATGATTGAGCTTTCTTATAAGATAGCGTTTAGAGTATCATTACCTTCCGAACAATAATCTCATACAGATCGCATATATGATTGCTCATTTTAATGTTTTAGCTGTAGAAGACGATGACGACGAACCTACAGCGGGTCCATCAAATCATAATATCGAAGTGAACGAGGACGTTCACGTGTCAGGAGAGGCCGAGTTATAGATTTCTACCCTACTCAAGAAAAGAAGTGACGTCACTACTCAAATCATTATAAATAGCCTGCGAGCTGTCACTGGAGCACATTTCGCTTGGAGCGACCGTACTGTGAAGTTGGTCTCCGGAATTTATCGTTTATTAGTAAAAATAATAATAAAGTGATTATTAATTGCATTATAAATTGAATTATTAATTGAATTGTAGAATTTCGTTATTTTAGCAATCATTTTGTATTTTTTTTTAATAATTAATTTATTGATCTATAAATATACATATATATGGCCTGTATGTATATGTATATACTGCAAGTCGTTAGCAGTAACCCCCGGGAAATTATTTTTTTATACGGCCACGGCCACGTGAACGTAGTAGTGACAACTGTCATTAATGACCACTTCTCAGCAGAGGGAACGCTAGTCTGTTTGAAACCGAATATACACAGGCTGACCCCGGAACGCGACTCTTATGAGCCACTACTCCACACCTTCGAGCTTATTCATAAAACTATTTTAGCTATCGTATGTGTTGTCTTCTTCGAACGTATTTTGAATTGAGTTTGAAGGAAGAAGACAAAACATAAAATAGCTAAAATATGTTTCTAAACTGTAGTAGTAGTGGCTCATAAGAGTCGCGTTCCGGGGTCAGCCTGTGTATACACACACTCACGCCTTTAATCCCCCAAGGGGTAGGCAGACGCGCAACTAGTGCTCCCACTTTTCGTCGTTATTCTGTCGCATGATGTGATAGAGGGCGAGCCTAACGCCATATCGGGCACAAATTCCAGACTCCGAGCTGATACTGAATAGAAAAACTCGATATCACTTTGCCCGACCCAGGGATCGAACCCGAAACCTCAGCATTGCAGTCGTACCATAATACAACTACGCCACCGAGGCAGTCAAAACACAAGAAGACAAAACATTTTGTAACTAAAATAGGTTTATAAACAGTTAATGAATAAGGTCGCTTGTGTGCAATGGTCGTTATACAAGCAGATACAAGTACTTTCAGTGAAAGCAGTTCCTCCTAAAATAAGTAACCCCCGACACAAAACATCTCGAAAAACTAAAATAATAATAATGTATTTGTCGTTTAAGTACCTAGTAATATGTTGACCCAAGCGTCGTCGCGTCGGGGGACCGCTAAAGAAGTATTTTCATCTTCCTGGGCCGTAGTTCGGTCCCCCGACGTGAGGACGCTTGGGTCAAAATATTACTAGGTACTTAAACGACCAAGACATTATTGTTATTTTACTTTTTAGAGATTTTTAGTGTCGGGGGTCATTTAAATTTTAATTTAATTTTTATGTCAACCTTTTTAAATTAGAAAGAAAGAAGAAGAAAGAAATTAAATTTATTTGCAACAAATACACATGTATAAAGTAAAAATAGACAAAAAACACTTAAAACTATAGACATTTGTTGCAAAAAGGCTCCAATTCAGCAATATGCTGGCAACACAGCCAGCGCTGGTTTTCTGTTGGGCCTTTTGCGTGAATGTCACGGAAGACAAAAGAACTATTTAAAATAAAATAAGAAAATAATAATAATAATAATAAATAAACAATAAAACTAAGACATAAAAATAAAACTAAAACATTCTGGGGGGGGGGGATTGGGGATTGACTTCACATTTGGGGGTTAATGTCACTCGCGTCCGTAGGCTCATACTCTAGTTTCCCTACACGTGACCCCTGGGTAGTGCCAAATGAGTGACACAGTCCGTGGTGGTAGGATGCTTGCATCCGCCCGGGTAGCGACCACCGTGCTCACGGCGAAAAGACCGCCATAGTGACCCCCGCAAGGGGGCCGCGTTACGGGATCAGCCTACGCTCTCCCGGTTTCTCGGGGCGCCTGTAATTGGGTATGAGGTTGTTCCGTGTGGGTAATTCCGGATCACAGTCGGGGAAGGCGTATTGATCCGCCGGCCAGGGAGACCTGTAGAAACGGTTGACCCGCTGGCCGCCCGCGGTATAGTACAGGGGCCCAATCGAGACTAACCACCTCGAGAGGCTGCCTCACCATGCCGCGCATAATCTTGGGTGGGTCCGTCGTGCCGGTTGGTGACCGGATGTGGGGTCCCGGCGGCCCATCCCGGGAGGGTACGGGGGCCCTTCCGTCCGGCGGATCAGTTCACCTATTCCTGGCTCTCGTGTTCTGGTGCCCGTTCGGCCCACTGAGTGCCCATTTACAGGCTTCCCGATGCTTCTTCACGCATCCCATCCCCCTTCATGACAGTGCCTACAAAGAAAGCAGGTCCTACAGCGGTGCACAACCCCACCACCGCTTTCACTATTTTTTTTTTTTTTTTTTTATGGCCATCTTCGGCTCATTAGGGACGGCTGCGGGCTTCCTCCGACTCACGTCTAAGTTGTCGTCCGCAACCGCCCCTGCGCGTACCGCGTTTTTGCGGTCCTTTTTCCTGTTGCGGGGGCTCAGAAGCCCCCGAAACACCGCATCGTGTCCGCCTGTTGGTGTCCGAGGCAGCGTGAGACACGCTGCCTCGGACATGTCCATCACGGGGGTCACAGAAGTTGGCTAGACTGATGGGTGGGCGGCACGTCCCGCCCACCCGTGACCCCCGGAGGCCCCTATTAGTCGCCTTTTACGACAGGCAGGGGATACCGTGGTGGAATTCTCCAAACGCCCCCAATCCACAGGGCGGGAGACGTCGGTCAGTCGTCCACCCGACGCCTCCTACGTCTCGTCTGGCGGCGGGAGGGATCACCACTGCGCTGGCGATCCCTCTCGGCACTCTCCTTCCGCGAGAGGACCGCCTCGCAGAAGTGGGCCACCGCCTGCCAGGCCTCCCGACCGCCGACCATGGAAGCGACCACGGCCGGCAGTGAGAGGTCTTCTCCGACGACTGTTCTGAGAGCGCTGCGCTCCTCATCCCAGGCTGGACAACACTCCAACGTATGTTGGGCCGTGTCCATTGGGCAGTTGTCACAATAGTGACACACGGCCGACTCCTCTACACCTACCACCCGAAACAGGAACTCACCGAAGCAGCCATGCCCGGTGAGCACCTGCGTCAGGCGGTATGTTGCCGCTCCGTGGCGCCTGTCCAGCCATTCGGCAAAGACAGGACGCACTGCCTCTACGACCCGGTGCCCCCACGACGGGGCCTCCAGCCTGAGACGCCACTCCTCCACGGCGGCTCGCCGTAAGGCGGCCCTCTTGGCCTCCACCTCCTTCAGGGCCGGACGCTCCCCGCGACTGAACGCCTCCTCCCGCCAATGGAATACATCGGCAAGGGATTTGGCGTCCAGGTCCCAGGGCAGAAATCCGGCCAATAGGCAAGCCGCCTCGAAAGAGACCGTGCGGTACGCCCTGACCGCCCGCTGCGCTAAAGCTCTCTGCGGGGCGCGCAGAAGGGCGACGCAGGGGCGGCCCAGGGAGTCAGCCCAAACGGGGCTGCCATAAAGGGCTATGGACCGCACGACTCCGTGATACAGCCTCCGGCAAGGGAAGCCAGGACCTTCCAGGTTGGGCAGCAGGCGGGAAAGAGCGCCCGCTGCCCGGGACAATTTTGTCCTCAACTCCTTAAAGTGGGTGCGGAATCGCCATCGGCTATCTAGGACTAAACCTAGATACCTCATGCTAGAGCCGATGGGGATCCGCACCCCCCCAACGACGATGCCGGCACCGGCCGGTGGCCCTCTCCGAGGTCCGTGAAAACACACGGCCTCGGTTTTCTCGAGGGCCACCTTTAACCCTAAACGTTGGATTCTACCAACCACTTGGCCGGTGCCCGCCGCCGCCAGAGTTGCGGCGTCCCGGAAGGTCCCAGCAGTCGCTGTGACTAACGTATCGTCGGCGTAACAAGTCACGCCGACGCCCCGGAGATTGGAACCACGGAGCACCCAGTCGTACCCGATGTTCCACAGGAGAGGGCCCAAAACCGAGCCCTGTGGAACACCGCACGACATCGCTCTTCGGTGCCACCCATCGGCGCCCGGATACACCACGTGCCTGTCAGACAGGTACGCGTGCACCAGACGCCGGAGATAGGGCGGCACCACGTGGTACCGCAGTGCCTCGTGGATGCAGGGCCAGGGCAGCGAGTTGAATGCGTTAGAAATATCTAACGATACAGCAATCACTACACTGCCTCTGGCCACTGCATCCTCCGCCTGTGCCTTCACCCGCAGAATCGCGTGGACAGTGGAACGTCCCCTCCTAAATCCAAACTGCTCGTCGGCCAGATTTGGTCCGACCCTTTCAAGGTGCTCGACGAGGCGGTTATGAATGATGCGCTCGAAGAGCTTTGCCACCTCGTCGAGCAACACGATGGGCCGGTAGGCCGACGGCGACTCTGCGGGTCGTCCTCCCTTCTTCAGCAGGACGAGCTTCCCGGTTTTCCAACGCACCGGGAAGACGCCCTGCTCCAGGCAGGCGGTGAATAAGCTGCGGAGCCTCGGGCCCAGGTACTCGAGGGCTAGCACCCAGGCTTTCCCGGGGATGCCATCGAGCCCTGGGGCCGTGTTTTTGCTCCGCAGCCGAAGCACTGCCGCCCGCATTTCAGCGGGCGAAACCTCCGGGATATCCCTTGCCGGATTCTCACTCGACGATGACGCCACATCCGGTGGCGCCATCGGTGGAGGAGTGAACTCCTCGGTGGCCGGGAACAAGGCCGCGACGACGTTGGCCAGTAATTCTGGCCGGAGACTCTGCGACAGCGGGGGCGCCGCTGGGCGAAGCTTCTTCATCACCAGACGGTAAGGGCGCCCCCACGGGTCCCTGTCGAGAGTCCCCACGAACGCCTTACGTGCCGCGACCTTGGCCCCATGAATGGCCACCCGCAGCGCTCTCTTTGCCTCTTTGTAGAGGCCATAGAGCCGCCGCTCCTGGTCTGCGTGGTTTTCGTCTCGGAGCCGGCGACGACGATGCCTGGCGTATCGGCGGCGCGCAGCAACGCACGACGCGCGCAACTGCGATAGCTCCGCCGACCACCAGTACACCTGTCGCACCGGCGAACGGCGGAGAGCTCGGGGCATGCCGGCGTCGCAGACATCCGACATTGCCACCCCGAACCACTCCGCCTCCTGCTCAACCCGTACCGGCCCGTCCGGCACGGGGAGCCACGACATGACCAGAGCGGCCAGCACTAGGGCCTCCCCATCGAGGCGACGAAGCGCCCACCGCGGGCCGTCCTGATTTGGGGCACTCGGTACACCACCGGACTGGACACTCGGGGACGCGGAGACGCCGAACCTGATGTAACGATGGTCCGACAACGTCTCCACGCCCACGAGGACTCTCCAGTCCCGGACACGGCGTGCGACGGCGGCACTCGCAAACGACAGGTCTATAATTGACCCGCCGTTGTGCCGCACGCACGTGTCCACCGACCCCCTGTTCAGGACGACCAGGCCGACAGAGATCGCCCATTCCTCCAGGACCCGACCACGACCGTTCGTCGCCGGCGAACCCCAAGCCACGGACTTGGCGTTGAAGTCGCCGGCGACGACCGCCGGGCGAGGTTGGCCTTGTTCCACCAAGGCCCCCAGCCGAACGAGGAAAGACTCAAATTCGGCGAGGGGTCTGTTGGGAGAAAAGTACACTCCTACTATCCAAATGTCTCCCAACAGAACCGCCACGCATCCCCTGTCCTTCGCTACTTTTTCGAAGGGTGGGGAGCCAGCGGCGCCCCGGCTGATGATGGCCACCAAGCCGTCAAGGTCCCCCGCCCAGTTATCCCGGGGGGGGACAAAATACGGCTCAGCGACCACGGCCACTTGCACCGACCACTGCGCCAGGCTTTGGGACAACAGGTCCTGGGCACTGGCACAGTGGTTGATGTTCGCCTGGAGGAAATTTAAATCCATTATTGGGCGATCTCTACCACGTCCATCGCGGCCCCTTGCGGTGGGCTCGCTGCCTGCGGCTGGGTCGAAGCCCCAGCGGCAGCAACACTTCGTCTTCCGTCGCGACGCCTATCGCGACGGGAGGGGGCGGGACACGCCTTCCCGCCCACCGGATGTTTGGCGGGCCTCCCTGCGGCCGCGCAGACAGCGCAGTTTGGCGCGGCCTCGCATTCACGGGCTTTGTGGCCCGGTTTACCGCAGCGATAGCACAAATCGCTGCGGTCCGGTCCTCCGACGCAGGTACTCTGCGTGTGACCGTGCTCCAAACAACGGTAACAGCGCATCGGGCGCGCCCCGAGCACGGTCACCCGGGCCACAGTCCACCCCACCTTCAGGCGGCCCGCCTTTATTTTTTGTGCCGCCCTAGTCGGCACCTTGGCCCAGACGGAGCCCAGGCCGGAGCGATCGGGCCGGATTTGGCCCACCTTTATGGCGTCCGCAGCACACTCGCCAGCAAGGCAAAGGGCCGCCGCGACCGTCTCGGACGTGGCTGCGGGATCTAGCTCCGACAGCCGCAGCTCCGTGCATTTGGTGGGCCGGGAGATTTGAACATCGTCCGACCCGCCAAAGCATTCCCTCAGCCTTGCGGCGAGGGAGTCCGCCTTTCGCTCCGACTCAGCCCCGGGCACCTCGTACAACATGGCACCCGTGGCTGCCACCTTGGGCCTCAACCTGTCTATGTCGAGGCCGGCGAGGTCTACTCGGTGCTGGGCATCCGTCAGCACTTTGGCGTAAGTGAGCCCTTTGGCCACCGCCGCTGGCGTCAGCGACAGCACTATGGCTGCCGAGCGTGGCTGACGCAGCTTGGGCTCCTTACGCCTCTGCCTCCTCTGCTGGGGGTTCCCTGCAGGCGCCGCGGCGGGGGTGTGCTTCCCCCGCTTCTTCTTTCCCACCACCACGGTCCATTCAGCGTCCATGGACGCTGGGGCCGGTGGCAGTGGGCGGGGCTCCCTCGGAGCGGACTTCGCGACGGGGGGAGCAGGAGGACCACCTTTCCCCCTCCCCTTCTTGGGCACCCCAGACGGCCCAGCGACCGCCACGGCAGCAGAGGTGGAGGGCCCGGCCACGATGGCAGGAGCCTTGAGAGGAGCAGGCTGCACTGCTCCTTTCCCCTTCCCCCTCCCCTTCCCCTTAGAGGAAGGCTGGGGAGCTCCTCCAACGAAACCACCCTGGACGGGGAGTGGTATGTCCCCGGGGGTGGACCGTCTCTCGTGTGCCAATGGAGGCCTCTGGGCCGGCCCTAGGAGCACCGACTCCATTCTGGCCTGCCACTTGGCCTCCACTGCTGCCAGCTCCTCCAACCGGCGAAGGAGAGAAGCGTTTTCACGCTTCAGCTCCTTCACCGCCTCCTCTAACTTTGCGCACTTATCGCGCCACTTTTTGGCCTCGCCTTTAGGGCGAGCGCTCGGTGCCGGTTCCGCCGCCGCTGCGACAGCCACCTCCTCGGCGGGCACCTTCGGTTTGGCGGCAGAGCGAAGGACCATGCCCTCCTCGCTCTCCTCCCTCCTTGCCCTTTGGCGGGCCTCCCTGCGCTGCAGGAGATCGCGCGCCTTGGCTTTCTTTCTTTGGTCGACGGAATCGTCGACCAAAGATGGTCCTCCTCTGCCGCGTCCGGTTGTCGCTTGCGACTTCGGGACCGGCTCCTCAGTGTCGCTCCCTAAGGACGACCTGCTGTTATTCAGCTCCGAGCGTTTCCTCCAGAGCCTACGGCTCCGAGCGGAGGAAACGCTCATACTCGACTCAGAGTCGACGCCTGTGGACAACTTGTCCGCGCCGACTCTTCGTCCGCCATCAACGGGCTTCCGCCCACCAATCTCCGCCTCTCCAGCCGAAACTGGAGTAGGCAACCTCGTCAAGGTAATTTTGGGTTGTAATTCATTATTCATAACTAGTCCCACGAGTATGGGGGAAATAAGAGTCCACCCAGGCAGTGCCCCCTGTACCTGGGTAAGCCTAGCGTAACCCGCCAAGAGGGTCGGCCGGTACTCTGGCGGGGGTCGCACTAGTGACCGAACTACCCATCGGCCATGCATCCCCTCGCGGTGCGCCGCCGCTTGGGATTCGGGGAACTTTTTATAGAGGTTTTCTCCCTCGTGGTCCGGGCGATTAAGCCAAGACCCTCGGTCCAGCAGGAGCGCGAGACATGTCCACGGACCTCCATACTAGATTACGATCTGCAACGGTGACAGCGGAGAGGAAGGTTCCCCCCCGCTGCCTGCTCGGGGCGGTGTTAGCGCACACCGAGCCCGTCGACACTCCCGGATGAACCGGGAGCCGCCCGAATAAACGGGCCCACCATCTAAAGATGCGGCAGCCACCGCAAAAAGCGGCGACTACCGCCAAGACCACTATTCGTCAGGATATTGGCCGTAGCGCCGATCAACTCGACCGACGCTCCGTTGCCCAGGGTGCACCACGTGGAGGTTTCCTGACTTTGCACCCCCGTGGAGGTTTCCTGACTTTGCACCCCACCGCTTTCACTATGGAGTTCGCCAACATCCGCGGACTCCATACCAACCTCAATGCCGTCCACCACCATCTTGAGACGGCCCGGCCTGCTTTGCTCTTCTTGACGGAGACACAGATTCGCCGTCCGGACGATAATTCATACCTGCTGTACCCCGGCTATTCGCTTGAAGAAAACTTCAAGCCAAAGGCCGGGGTATGTTTGTATGTTCGATCGGACGTCTGTTGTCGCCGTCTGCGCTGCATGGAGGACCCTTCCTTTTCCACTTTGTGGGTGCACGTGGATTTTGGCTCCTTGAGCCGTATCTACGTGTGCCTTTACAGGTCTCACCACGGGGACGATGAGACGACTCGGCTGTTCAGGTACCTCAGCCTGGCGGCGGATGACGCGCAGGTGCAGTTTCCGTCAGCGGAGATGGTGGTTTTGGGGGATTTCAACGCGCACCATGAGTTGTGGCTGGGATCCTCCAGGACTGATCATGCTGGCAGAGCTGCCCATGCATTCGCTCTGACACATGACTTGACACAACTGGTGAGCCAGCCTACCAGGATCCCGGATGTGGCGAGTCATGCGCCTTCACTGCTGGACCTTCTGCTGACGAGTCACCCGACCGGGTATCGAGTGACCGTTAGTGCCCCTCTGGGCACTTCTGATCACTGCCTGGTTGGGACGTCAATACCTTTCGCTTCGCCTCCACGTCCTGTGCAGGTTAATAATAATAATAATAATAATAATTCTTTATTCCAGATATCAAAGATCCGTAGTGTTAGTAAAAGAAAAGAAAATTTACTTAAAAACTAATGTTAGTATCAACAGTTCCAATTATATTCTGTCTAATTTATCATTCTCCACACAAAATGTCTTAGGATAGGTGACATGACAGTATCCACCACTGTTTTTAGAATGCTGTTGTGACTGGCTCGTATTCGACTTACGAGAGATATAGTTTGTTTGCGAAGAACAGCTTGGAAACTATCAGTCCTGTTCTTCACGAACATCTCTGACGCACTACAATAACGAGACAGTCCCAACAACATTCTAAATATATTATTATATTGTACGCGCAGTACCTCTAGTGCTTTTTTAGTGTAGTTGACCCATAGATTCCCCGTGTAAAAACTCTGACAATACGCCTTAAAAAGCGTAATTTTCACTTGGTCAGTACAACGAAAGAATCTACGTGTCAACATGTTACCTCGGACCGCCAGAGCCCTGCGCTCTCTTTCTATGTCTAAATTATCTTTGAGGTCACCTACAAGAACATGCCCTAGATATTTAAACTGCGTCACCCTTTTAATATTCACACCATTAAGCGTGACAACGGGAACACTATCCGGATGTTTAGTGGTGGCCCCAAAAATCATGTATTCTGTTTTTTTCACATTATACTGCAATCCATGTGTAGTAGCGTATTCCGCACAGACTTTTAACATATTTCCCAATGCTGCAGTAGTCGGGCTCAGCAGCACCATGTCGTCTGCATAACTAATATTATTTGCGCTTATACCATTCAGTTTGCATCCGACACGCATGCTGCTGAGCTCGACTATGAGATCATCCATATAAAGGTTAAAAAGTCGCGGAGAAGATAGCCCCCCTTGCCTCACTCCACACTCTAATCTATAGGCTCCAGAGAAAGCATTAGACCACTTAATGTGGTTGACCTGGTTCGCGTACCAATATTGGAATATCCGCAGAACCTCCGGTGGAATACCTCTATCTCCCAACTTTCTCCAAAGCAAATCATAAGACACAAGGTCAAAAGCCTTTGAGAGATCGAGAAAACAGGCATAAACCGGCGTTCTACGGTCTATATAATATTGGATGGTATGCTTGACGCTTAAGATAGCGCTATCTGTCGATAAACCTGGTTGAAAACCAAATTGAGCATCGTGTAGACGCACATATTTCGCAATACATGCGTCAAGCAAACTATCCAATATTTTGGCTACAGTGGTGGCAAGAGAGATTGGACGATAATTTCCTTTATCGGATATATCACCTGTCCTGTTTTTAACAATAGGCACAACCGTTGTCTTCATTAGGTCCTCTGGTAGATATGAGTGACTAATACACATATTGTAAAATATAGCCAGAACTCTAGGTAGGTGAATACCGGCATATTTAAAATGCTCAATGCTGAGCCCGTCATGTCCGGGTGATTTGCCCCTACTCATCTTGTCAATGACAGCTTTGACTTGTTTACACGAAAAATGCAATAGCTGCCCCATTCCTTGATTATCGGACTTAATATGGGTTGGCGTATTAGAGGAACCTAAAGGGGACACTACCTTAAAATGTTGCCTAAACATATTTGCAATTTTTCCAGCACTATTTAATCCCGCAACACTTACTGGAAGGCTCGGCTTATTTTCCAGCATGTTCGTGGATTTCCAGAACTTGGCAAAATTATTAGTTGCTCTATTTCGCGCTAAAATATCCATTTTAATTTGGTCTTGATTTTTCTGACACCATTTTAGACGGCTTTTAAAAATTCTACGCGACTCGCACATTTGGTCATAAGCTACGCCTGTACTGGGTCGATTATGTAACACCCAAATATTTAATTTAAGCTTAGCGTCGCGATAAGCATCGCTAACGTATTTATTCCAGCCACATAAAACCCGCCTTTTTCTAATCTTACGTGCTTGTAGTTTGTCGGTATGGAAAGCGAAGGGTCTGGCATTACTCGTCGGCAGATTGGGATGGTATGCGAGAATATTTCGCATCCATCCCTTGGCGGCAGCGTTGTTTCGAGGGAAAAGATCCTTCGGCGAGTGCCGACGCTATTGCTGGCGAGGTCAGGTTAGGAATGGAATATTACATTCCTTCCTCTGAGGTCGCTAGTAAGGGCCGTGGACGCTCCTGGTTTAATCGCGCTTGCGCCGATGCTGTTGGTCAAAAACAGGCGGCGTATCGCGCTTGGATCAGGGGTCGCGCAATGAAGGATCCTAATATTGATTCCCTCAAAGCAGCTTATAACCGTGCCGCCAAGGCCTGCAAGAAGGCCTATGTTAGATCGGATGCCGCGCGGATATGTAGGATTGGGCGTGCTTTGGCCAACCATCCGACGAGCAGCCGTGCTTATTGGAGTCTGGCCAAGGCCGTCCAGTCTAACTTCTGCCGTCCCTCACTGCCGCCGCTAAGGTATCCAGATGGATCGCTGGCACACAAGCCGCAGGAGAAAGCCACCCTATTGGCAAATCTCTTTGCGGCTAACTCCCGGCTCGAAGACTGTGGCTCACAGCCGCCGCCGGCGCTGTCTGATTGCGGATTCACAATGCCTGATATTCGCATCAGACAGTGCGATGTGCGGCGTGAGCTGCGGTCTCTCGACGTTCGGAAAGCCAGTGGTCCGGACGGTATACCGGCGGTGGTATTGAGAAGATGTGCAGCGGAGTTGTCTCCTGCACTGACACGCCTCTACCGTGCGTCCTACCTCTCAGGTATAGTGCCTGAATCTTGGAGGGAGGCCAATGTGCAACCGATCCCCAAAAAAGGTGATCGGACAGACCCTACCAATTACCGCCCAATCGCTATAACCTCAGTGCTATGCAAAGTCATGGAGCGGCTAATAAACTCGCACTTGACCCGCTACCTGGAGAATCACTCGTTGATCGGCGACAGACAATACGGATTTCGTCAGAACCGATCAACGGGTGACCTTCTAGCGTACGTCATGCATCGCTGGGGGGAGGCGATTGATAGGCATGGCGAGGCTCTAGCTGTGAGCCTCGACATAGCTAAGGCTTTTGATAGGGTCTGGCACCGTGGTCTCCTTTCCAAGCTTCCGGCATATGGTTTGCCCGACAACCTGTGTGCGTGGATTTCTGGCTTTCTGCATGAGCGTAGAATACGTGTCGTCGTTGATGGGCACGCTTCGAAGCTCATGTCAGTAAATGCCGGGGTTCCACAGGGCTCGGTGCTGTCGCCCACCCTGTTTCTTCTGCATATCAATGATTTGTTATCGCTTGGCAACATTCATTGTTATGCAGACGACAGCACGGTTCACGGGCGATACTACCATGAGCCCCCTGGTTTGCGGGTGGACACTGTGAGGAGGCGCAATGATCTTGTCATTGAGCTCAACCGGACTCTGGATCTCATTTCCACGTGGGGTTCCATGAACCTGGTTGAGTTCAATGCCAAGAAAACGCAGGTGTGTGCGTTCACGTGCAAAAAATCCCCGTTTTCTCCTCTCCCCAATCTTCAGGGTGTTCCACTCTTAATGCGGAATGACCTGAATATCCTTGGTATGGATATCCGCTGTGATCTGAATCCAAGGAATCACATCGAAGGCGTTATATCTGCCACATCACGCAGGGTTGGAATCCTGAACAAGGTGCGTCGGTTCTTCACGCCCGGTCAAATCTTCCGCTTGTATAAAGCACAGGTACGGCCGGGTATGGAATACTGTTCGCACCTCTGGGACGGTTCCGCCCAATACTTGCTCGATGCCTTGGATGGATTGCAGCGGCGGGCCATCCGCATTGTGGATGATGCAGACGTGACGAGCAACTTGGAGTCGCTACAATTGCGGAGGGATGTCGCTTCTCTAAGCGTGTTCTACCGTCTGTATCATGGCGAATGCTCTGAAGAGTTGTTTAATCTGATCCCCTCCTCTCCTTTCCTCAGCAGAACCACGCGTGCCGGCAACCGAAGCCACAGCTTGATGGTTAAAACCATCTCGGCCCGAACCAATAGGTTCGCCAATTCTTTTATTTGCCGCACCATCAAGCTTTGGAATAGTTTGCCGGCGCACGTGTTCCCTCCTTCCTATAATCCTGGGTCCTTCCGCCGTAGCGTGAAGAAGCAGCTCAGTAGGCCGGCATGATTGTGTCGAATGGCATGAGATAACTATCTGCTGCCATTCGATACTCTATCTGGACTGCATCGCGCTTACCATCAGGTGAGGTGCAGTCACTTTGCCGTGCCCGAATAATAAAAAAAAAAAAAAAAAAAAAATTCTATCTATACAGGGTCATTTTTACATTGCGTTAATAAATAAAACCACATATTCGTCTATACCTCTGCTATCATCGTGCTAAAAATTATTAATGAATAACGAATACTTTCGCCAAAAATCCCGGTTGTAGTATTCAAATTTTTTTATCATTTTGTAGTTTAGTGCGAATATGGCGTGTGCATGAGTGTATTTCTGACTGAAAGTGTAATGTTGCTGCTGCGACGAATTCTCCTAGAGCAGTTATAGTGGCATTAAGGCGTGTAAACTTAAAGTTGCATTTTATTGATATTTATTTTATTCGAAAATTACACTTTTTTATTTTACATCTATGGTTAAACTAACTTAATGGAAAGTGTTATTTTCAACGTGATAAATATGTGGTTTCATTTATTAACGCAATGTCAAAATGACCCTGTATACAAATCAAATAAATAAAGTAAATCTAAAAAATTGTACAGGAGAAACAAAAAGGGCTCTGTGCAAAGGGAAATTACAAATACACAGGCAACAGGCGGTCGTGCAGACATCTGTATACCTATTGTCCAAGAAGCATGAGTTGTACGTACGTAAGTAGGAGCAAGAGTGAGATAACAGAGAAAAATAATAATTAATTAAAACAGAGATATGGGAGGTAATATATAATATGTATAAAAGTCTATAGAGCTATATTATTTTCAGGACACTAAACATTACTTTTATATAGCATATCATGCATAAGAAGTCCCTGAGCTACTTGATGGTTAAGTATAAATTTTTTCAGCTTTATCTTAAAACCATTAATATTTTGCAAGCTTCTGATTGGTGGAGGGATATTATTCCAACATTTAGTGGCTGTGTACCGGAAACTACCTCTAAAAGCGGCAGAACGATGACTGTGGGTGAAGAGCTGTTTTGCACACTGCCGAGGCCCACGTGAGTTGTGACTTGGTGCCCAAGACAATTTGTCATGAAGATAGCCAGGTGTTTTATGCTTCAAGACTCCAAAGAGAAGACAGGCAAGATGGAGTTTACGCCTATGTCGCATTTTTAAAATATTGTGTGTGTTAAGATAGGGGGTGACATGGGCTCTCAATGGAATCCTGAAACAGAAGCGGGCACAAGCATTTTGCACTCGCTGAATAAGTTGTTGAGTTCTGGCTAGTAAGCGAGGGCCAAAGACTGTATCCATGTAGTTTAGTCTTGATAATACAAGTGATTCTACAAGTTTTAAGCGTAAACTTTCCTGCAGATATGGCCTCATTTTATATAACACCTTTAATTTATAAAAACAGCTCTTAACTAAATTAGCAACATGCTTCTCAAAGCGTAGCTCACTGTCCATATGCAGACCCAGGTTGCGAGTCTCATATACTCGCTCAATAGGATTACCCAAAAGTTGGAGGTTAATTGGTTGGCTTAGACTACGCAGCTGATGATTGCTACCAAAAACGATGTATTTAGTTTTGTCGGTATTCAATAGCAAACAATTACGTGTAGACCAGTTTGCAATTTTGGTGAGATCCTCATTTAGTTTAATCACTGCGTTATGGATTTCTGCTGGTTTAAAAGATATATACACTTGAATGTCATCGGCATAAATATGAAATTTGCAGTGTTTGATATGCATAGTGACATCAGACAAGTATAGGATAAACAAGATAGGTCCCAGGATAGAACCCTGAGGCACCCCCCTAGTAACAGCCACTTTGTCTGATATCAATGTGGATCCATTATCATGGCTAGGCTTCACAGCCTGACGGCGATTACTTAAGTAACTATGGAACCATTTTAGGGATTTGGAGTCAAAACCGTAGTAAGATAACTTACACAGCAAAAGGTTAATATTATTTGAGTCAAAAGCCCTTGAGAAGTCCAGCAATACCAGTAAGGTACACATACCTTCGTCTTGAGAGCACAGTATGTTATCAGTCACATCAAGCATTGCCGTCACAGTACTACGCCCTTTTCTAAAACCTGACTGCGTCTCAGGCAACATATTATTATTTTCTAGATAATCCACTAACTGTTACAGTGAGACAGCTTTTTATCTACCATCTTACACTACGAAAACACAAATGCTTGCCGTTTGACCCTAAAACTACTAAAATGAAGCGAAGATCTGACTTGGTTTGTTCCAGTTTTCCCTGTACATCAACCCTTGCCTCCCGTCAATTTTACTACATTAGTCCCAGACTGTACAATAAATTGAATAAGCAACTGAACATTTTCCCGCTGACAATCCGAGATTGTAAATTACGGTTATTTAACTGGCTAAAAACCCTTTCATACGAAAATACAGAAAGTATTTTATTGTTTGGCGAATAATAACATATTTACATTATTTTATATTTTGATAACTTTCACGCCCACGGACTCTCTCTCACACACGCACACACACACACACGCACACGCACACATACACGCACACGTACACATTCACACACACATAACACCCTCACCTTGTTCTAAATTTCTTTTCGTTATTTTACTATTATTAACATGTTTTAGCAAAGTTCATACTCAAGAAATATAAATGTAGAAACCTATTGTTTTATGGAGGGCCTAATAACTGCGACACAGTATGTTACTAATGCAGTTATTACGGTAATAAATTGTTTATATTGAATTTCTTGTAACTGTACCGAAATAAATACTTTTTATTTTTTTTTTATTTTTTTTGTTTACAAATAGCTTTCTCAATGACTTTAGATAGACAAGGCAGAATACTTATAGGCCGCAGATCTTTCAGTTCTGAAGGGTTTGTATGCTTTGGTAATGGACGAACAATTGCATGTTTCCAGATCTCAGGAAATGTAGTGGTAGCTATAGATGTATTGATAAGGTTTCTAATGATGTCAATAGTATAGGGAAATGTCATAATTAACATATCCAATGTGATACAATCACAGCCCTCAGCATTGGATTTTAAACTGTTTATAATTTTACTTACACATTCCAAAGTAACTTCCTTCAACTGAAAGGTAGCATCATTAAATTTGTGGTATTCAAAGAAAGTTAATTGCGAGAAACTAACATCATTGCCACCTACAATATTCAAAAAGTGATTATTTATAATGTTTGGGTCATTGAATAAATAAGGCAACTCTGTCTTATTATTTGGAAGTAAAGTTGTTTTGAGATTCTTCCATAATAACTTGGGCTTATTTATATTACAATTAATATAATATTTAAAATAGGAAGCTTTTTCATAAAAAAGTGCCTTGTTGACTACTGATTTAAGATTTTTATAGTATTCTTTCTTACTGTCGCACTTATTTTTGTTATAGTCCCTCGAGGCCTCATCACGCAACTTCATCATAATTTTAATAGTATCTGTAATCCACGGATAGGAGCGATATTTCATTTTCTTGGTTTTTAAAGGGGCATGAAGATCGAAAAGTGCCCTAACGCTAGAGGTTAAGGCGCTTACAATGTCATTAACATTATCTAGCGAGGAGATTAGGTCCCATCTGATGGCTTGTAAATCAGTGTTAAAAGCATTAATGTCAATATCTTTTTTAGGCCTATATGTTATAATGCGTGGCATCGGTTTTCCGCGTTTAAGGAGAAATTCGCAGCTAATGAAGCAATGACCATACAAAGAGCCAACATGCTCAACCATCACTTTTTTAGAGCATGAGTCTGAACAGAGAACATCAATGAGTGTGTGACTGGTTTCCGTATGGTGGGTCGCCTCCGTAACCAGTTGAGATAAACTAAGACAAGATAGAAATGTCATGAATTTTATTGTTTTTATGTCTGTACTACAAAAATAATTAATGTTAAAATCTATACTAATATTATAAAGCTGAAGAGTTTGTTTGTTTGTTTGTTTGTTTGTTTGTTTGTTTGTTTGTTTGTTTGAACGCGCTAATCTCAGGAACTACTGGTTCGAATTGAAAAATTCTTTTTGTGTTGAATAGACCATTTATCGAGGAAGGCTATAGGCTATATAACATGACGATGCAACTATTAGGAGCAAAGAAATAATGGAAAATGTAAAAAAAGCGGGCAAATAATTCATCCTTGAGGGCTTCCATTGCGAGCGCTGCGAAAATGGTTCAAGATATCAAAAATATATGTATGAAAGAATTATTCCTCTTAAAATTATCTAAAAAAAAGTTCGCAACAGTATATGTCTATCTTTTAAGATTAACTTACTAGAACCGTTTTTATGGTAATGAAATTTGGTCGAAATTAATGCATTATTTTTAAGAGTTGTATCAACGTCATAGTCATAGAGTGATTCAACGGGAAGGTTTTTATGTACTTTTAGCCCGGAAAAACTTATTAACGCGGGCGAAGCCGTGGGCAAAAGCTAGTCACCTAATAAAATAATATTGTCATAATTAGAGAATGAGCTAATAGAATCTGATATTGCGTCAAAAAATAGATCAGTGTCTAACCAGGGTGGACGATATGCTGTGCCAATAACCAGCTTCTTCCCATTAAGGGTCAGAGAGAGCCACATCTGTTCAACGGAAGTATGCGGTGGGGATACAGGGTGTGGTAAGCTCCTTAGATTAATATCTCGCTTAAAGTAAAATCCAACACCTCCTCCCCGCGATCGTAGCTCGCGCGGTCTAGGAATGTGTCGCAAGCGGTACCCCGGCAGTGCTGGGGCACGGCTCTCCTCGCCCACTTGTAGCCATGTCTCGTTTATAGCCAGAATATCAATATCATTACGGGTCACCGTGGCGACAAAATTGTCATGGTTAGTTCCAAGCGAGCCCGCATTAAACAAACCCAAATTACTTTATTCTCTTTACTATAATCTTCAAACGCCTGAACAGATCCTCATAAATTATAGCTAAAAACCATCGCAGTCACATCAGCTTTCCAACAAAAAAAACCGCGTCCAAATCGGTCCATTCGTTTGAGAGCTACGATGCCACAGACAGACATACAGATACACAGATACACACCCTAAACTTATAACTCCCCTCTTTTTTATCGGGGGTTAAAAACTCACCGTGTCACTCGAAGAAGGAGTGCTTCCTTTGCATCGTCGATGGCCTGCAGCGCGTCCTCGTGTGTCAGGTCTGCTACCAGCTTCTCCCCGATCTTGATCACTACGTCATCGCATTTCAAACCAGCACGCTCGGCGGGAGATTCTGGAGCGATCTGAATAGAGAAATGTTTTTGAATTACTTGTTCGGACTACTTAGAAGAAATTGCAATGCAATTAAAGTACATAAATCCCTTCCTAGCCGATTTAGGCCACGGCGGCCAATCTCAACGGAGATCAGCCAGGTACGCAGGAGATATTATAGTGCACAAGCGTGTGCAATACACTTGCACTCGCTATTGCTTCACTCTCATGGTCCGGAGAGAGAGACGCAGGAACAACGGCTTTACGTGCTTTCTGAGGCACAGGTGTATCACATCACCACTGAGGCAGTCAATGAAATAAAAGTAATGTGTTAAAAATGAAATAATCTCGATACGATAATTTTTTATCGAGATTATTACATTTTTTAAGCTAAGCTTTAAATATTTACGTACTTTAATAACAAGTAAAAGCGAATTTACAAACCATACATTTTATTAATGATTTGTAAATTAATTTTGGCTGGCCACATATGTCGCAGAACAGATGACCGTTGGAGTAAGCGTGTTCTAGAGTGGATACCGCGTCTTGGCAAACGTAGCGTGAGACGCCCTCTGGCCCCAGATGGCGGGACGACTTGCATAAGAGGGCCGGCAGCTACTGGATGCATGAAGCAGCAGACCGATCTCTGTGGCGTATCTTGGGAGAGGCGTATGTCCAGCAGTGGACTGCAACGGACTGATGATGGTTTTTTTTTTCGCGGGGAAAAACGCATTATCGCTACCACCACTGGGGGGTGAGTGGAACGGTTATGTTGGTTTCACACAGTCTTACAGCCCAATGTCGAGACTCGGGAGTGTAGCATCATCCGAGTGAACATTGGACCGAGTCCCTAACACTATATACGCCCTACACCGGCATTACAACCAAAACCCGCGGTGGCCTTCTTCGGCGCCTAGGGGACGGCCCCGGGGTATCTTGTTGCACGAAGATAGCTGCACGGAACCGTCCCTGCGCTATGCCGCATTGCGGCCCCTCTCTAAATGAGGAGGCTGAGAAGCCTCCGAACTCGAGATCACGCTTTTGCGTCTACGACAGCGGGAGACCAACCACCCGCATTGTCAACCATCTCGGAGTCGCTTAAATTGGACGGAGCAGCCCCCCGCTGCTCGCCCCGCGACTCTCTCGAAGCCCCATTTAGTCGCCTCTTACGACAGGCAGGGGATGCCGTGGCGGAACTCTATATGCCCCCGGACCACAGGGCACGGACTGATGATGGTGATGATGATGAATTAATTTTGGCGAACTATTGAACTTATATACTAAGGAACCCTCGGCACGCGAGTCCAACTCCCACTTGTCCGTTTTTTTTAATTAACTGTGAGGAGAAACAATACTATATTTACCACAGCCAAGAGAACATTAGTTCTAAAATTAGGTCATGTCTAAGTACCTATAATATGTTTCCAATGATCTAATTCTGTCCACCTCCTTTCCGATGTAGGAGTTAAGGTTCATGTTGTAGATAAACAATACATTTGGATATCAAAAAACGTCTAATTGTTTTTTTTTATTTATTTTAACCAAATCGAAATATATAATGTGGTTACGACTGTGGTGCTGAGGTGTCGGGTTTGATTCCCGGCGCGGACAAAGTGATATTGGAATAGATAGAGGTGTACCCACTTTTTGCCAGTTGTCTACGGTCACATAGGAGCGAAATTATTGCCATTTTTAACACGATTTTATTATCTTCAGACGTATGTATGTATGTAGGTAACGGAAACTTTGAACATGATTTTGAGCCCTTTCAAAACGTCAGATTAAATCGAAATTTGGCATACTTATCAAGAACCAATGACAATTCAATATTTTAACCTAAAATCACGCTTTTACAGAAAATCCAACTATAAAATGAATAAATAATAGATTATTATTTTTTTGTGAAAGCCTACTTGTAATTAATTAATCAATTTTAATATACTATTAAAACTTTGATATGAAAAATGAAATGAAATCCCTCCTAGCCAGTTTCGGCCACGGCGGCCAATCTCAACGTAGATCAGCCTGGTACGCAGGAGATATTATAGTGCACAAGTGTGTGCGCAATACACAGGTGCACTCGCTATTATTCCTTCACTCTCATAGTCCAGTGAGACGGCAGACATGACCGGAGAGAGATCAGGCGCAGGACCAACGGCTTTACGTGCTTTCCGAGGCACGGGGGTATCACACCGCCAACTTCCTGACTCCGAGCTGCGACTGAGTAAATTTTAAGATGGAAAAACCCAGTCACAATTTTTTTTTGGGTCGACCCGGGACTCGAACCCAGGACCTCAGCGCGCAAATCGTACTCGTAATGCGTACGCAATACCACTACGCCACCGAGGCAGTCACTTTGATATAATATAGTTAGATATATGACCAGGAAAATAAAAAATCTGCTTTGAGGTCGCCTTTTCGGTTACTAATTTAATTAAAATGAACAAGAAATAATTATGAATTTACATTCATAAAACGAACGCTACTTCCCGCGAAAATTATCATTTTTGATTTACTTCGACAAGGTTCCATCCCATTCTCATTACGCGCGGATTATACCTACTTACCTAGCATTCGTTAATTAGATTTATTACAAACCGCCCGATCGCAATCAATCTCGCGACATGTGACATTGTGCCTTGATTGATTCTATATCCGATATTGGCAGATGGTTTGGGACACGGGCCATAGTATGTGGCCTTGCGTAACTAGCTTCATTCTCAATGGGCGAGGGGGCCAATATAAGTTTACCGCTATTTTAAATAAATATTCCCAATTTAAATATCGAACTATCGCGAAAATGGACCAATCAGAGCAGTTCGTTTTTCCATTACAAATAAGGTATTATGATTGGCTTAATTCGAATATCGAAGACTAAGATTTGTTTTATTTAAAACGGTCGTTAGTGTGCTAGAATGGAAGTTTCCTAATTCAACTTGTATGTGTATAGACCCAAACAAAAACAAAAAATATTATAATCCGTTCATAATTGGCGGAGATATCGCGTAATATACTTACAATAAAGCAGTTGAATTAACAATCGCCTGCTTTTTGACAGCTTCTTCGAGTTTTAAGCGTATTTTATTTTACCCGTTGGGAAATAAAGTTAACGGTCTATTTACGCTGAACGCTTCGCCTCGCTGTGAAATTACTTGCAATTCGCCAGTGTTATAAGAGCCTTAATGTTACATGACCACGGATGGAATAATCCGGCTCATTTTTTTTTATTAGGTAATTTATTCTTGTCCATGGATACAAGTCCTTCAGACGCATACTTTGTTGTCTTTTTTTATCCTTAGTAGTACGTCGTAGTAAAGCAGTTACCAAGTTTTGGCGTTTTGGCGGCAACAAAAACTATTTGATTATCACAGTTATTTCAATTCACTTCATTTGAGCCCTTTAATAGAACTATATTGGATAATATACCACCATAATTATGCAATATAACACCAAGTACCACTAAAATAATAAATTAAAACAAGAGCACCTCATTACACTTCCAAGTTCCCGCCAAAACTCCCAATCCGGGCTAACTAATACTGATATGAAAAGGTAAATTCTAACTACTGATATTGAGCTGAAAAGTCATTAACCCTACGCGAGAATTGAATCTTTGACCGCAGATCGGTAATTGTAATGCGTTCTACGTTACTCGAAGCTTCGAAGGCTTTGCAGCTTTCATGGTTATTGTGTTACATTTAATAGGAATAAAACGAAGTAAGAATTGTGTTTAAATAAACACACGGTTGAAAGGTTAGAATGATATACAAAATAAAGTTGTCACACATCCTACATTTCTTTCAAAATTTACCTACTAAGAGGTTCCAACATATAGGACTAATTTTCTGCAACTCAACGCAAACAGAGCTGCATCTCTAAAATTCCAAAATCAAGCTAAATGACGCACAAAGGCGCACATGTTAAATTACATTGTATATATTTACTCGCGCCTTTTTATTGTCTAATGGGTTGGCAGTCAGGTGCATATGTATTCCTTCCCATGATGCAACCACCCATAAACAGTAGCAACACCATTCAGCAGCTTGAGCTACAAAGTACTATGTGGCATTCCACTACGCTCGTCATCCTGAGACATAAGATGTTAAGTCTCATTATGTCCAGTAGCTACACTGGCTACAATGTCCTTCAAACCGAAACACAACAGTGCATGCACACTGCTGCTTGGCATTTTGCTGCGTCCATAAGTGTGGCGCCTGGGCGGACATTTTAATTGGTTTATTTCCGGGATCGGATCGAAGGTGAGACCTTAAAAATAGTTTTGGAAGGAAGTTCCTTATCGCACGTTGTGAAAGGAAGCTAGACGGAAAAAATTAAGACCAAAAGTTGTAACGAATTTTTTTTTATATACTTGCCCTGTGAAACCAGCCAGTAACAATAAAGAACTGGCCGTAAAAGTGACATTCGAAATTTAAAGTATACAAGTGTGTTCGCTCGTCGCTAAACATGATTCATCAACGAGTATTAAATTTTCACTATAACCTATTTTGAAAAATAATAACAATATTAATTTGTTATTTGGTGAGACGTATATGACTGCCATGACACCGTTACACGGTAACGCCGTTTTCCATTACACGCTCTGCTGCACATAAATCTGCAACACTTGTACGTCTTACGTCAGGAAAACTTTAGATGAACTTCCACTCATGTTGGCCGGTGATTTTAACATCAACTTCAGTAATGAAAAATCAAAACCATTGCTACAGTTTCTACAGGAAGAATTTGATTTAAGAATAAACAATAATCCAGCAGAATCAACAACAAAATATAATACTACCATTGATGCAGTTTTTTCAAGACATTTAAATAAAATATAATCTCAAACATATGTTTCCTACTTCAGTTACCACAAGCCAATTATTACTAAAATTGAGCCTACTGATTAAGTTTATATTACATTATATTTGTTAATAACAAAAATATTATTAAGACTTAAAAGCAATAAAATTTAATTACAATTCCTTCACTTATTAATCGAAAGGAACTTCGTTCCATCCGGTGTCCCTTGACACCTCTCAAATTTTTATTTATTGAAGTAAATAAGGTTCTCCAACAGTACTTACACACATTTCTCATTTGTAATACAGAGTAGTTGATTCACGTTCTGATGTGTATACCAATTAAAAGATTTACTTTTAGGTTCAGTACTTACATGCATTATTTTTATTTCACAGTGAAAAATAAATGTAACTAACCTTGATAACAGTGAGTGGCAGGCTTTGTAGAGGGTTGCCGGCGATGTCAAAGCCCCACAGTTCCTCATTGGTACGCATAAGATGTACATCTAACTCCATCTGTTGGAGAATACTGTTATTACAATAGGGCTGCCACAACATTTTGGACGTAAACGTTTTTAAATTTTCAATGCCTAAGGCTTTCATGAAATACTCCAGTCGGCTTACACACACACACACACACACACACACACTCACGCCTGTTATCCCCGAAGGGGTAGGCAGAGTCCCATGATGTGATAGGGGGCGAGCCTATCGCCATATCGGGCATAAATTCCAAACTCCGCGCTGATACTGAATAGAAAAACTCAATATCACTTTGCCCGACCCGGGGATCGAACCCGAGACCTCAGCTTTGCAGTCGAACTGTATACAACCACGCCACCGAGGCAGTCATTCCAGTCGGCTCAGAATGTGAAAAGCACGACTCGACTCGATTTAGTTTTATTGTGATTGTTTGAGAGACTGACACGTGACTGACATATCGGTCTCTCGATCAATCAAACATCAAAATTAAACGACAACGTCTTACGAGCTGCGTCTTTTTGCCACATTCTAAGCCCACAGAGCTTTTTAGTACAATTACACACACACACACACGCTTTAACGGTGAAGGAAAACATCGTGAGGAAACCTGCATACCTGAGAAGTTCTCTGAATTTCGAAGGTATGTGAAGTCTGCCAACCCGCACTAAGCCAGCGTGGTGGACTAAGGCCTGAACCCTCTCAGTCGTAGAGGAGGCCCGTGCTCAGCAGTGGGCAGTATTACAGGGCTGATATGGTATATGGTATGGTACACACACACACACACACACACACACACACATACACAAACGCACACATACAACAAGCTTTTTATGCCCGAAGGGGAAGGCAGAGATGCCTTTCGCTATGTCTTTCCTACCCTATAATGCAGTAGAGGGTGAGCCTATCGCCATAACTGGCACTAATTCCAAAACTCCGGAAGTTCAGAGGGATATCAATTTGCCCGACCCGGGATTCGAACGAGACCTTAGAGCGGTGGTCGTAATACGCACGAAATACAACTCGAGGTAGTTTATTAATTCTTTGATATTTTTTGAGAATTTACTAAGATTTTTTAAGGTATTTTATTACTATATGGTCTGCCAACCTGTAATAGACCAACGTGGTGGACCTTAGTAAGTAAGTAAGGCCCTCTCAGTAGAGGAGGTCCGTGCTCAGCAGTGGGCAGTATATAATACAGGGCTGGTATTTTATTGTGGTAAATTACAAAATGGCCCTTCAGGATGTCAGGATATGTCGGATTAAGCAGTCATTTTGAATGACAAGTGTTACCCTATGACCGCGTGTTACACTGTCGCACTAGTTTGCACAGAGCTAATATTATTTTAAAACTTTTTTTTAAATAATAGAGGAAGCCCGTACTCAATAGTAGGACATCTTTATTTATCTATCCTACTAATATTATAAAGGCGAAAGTTTGTAAGAATGTATGGATGTTTGGATGTATGGATGTTTGTTCCTCTTTCACGCAAAAACTACTGAACGGATTTCGATGAAATTTGGCACACGGGTACATCATATCCTGGATTAACACATAGGCTACTTTTTAGCCCGGGAAAACATAAAGCCGGATTTTTATCCCGGAAAAACTTTTTAACGCGGGCGGAGCCGCGGGCAAAAGCTAGTACTAAATAATCATAAAGAGGAAAGATTCGTGTATTTGTATGTTTGTAACGAATAAACTCAATAACTAATGGACCGATTTTAAAATTATTTCACCATTAGAATTCCACATTATCCTTGATTAAAGAAGGCTATTTTTATCCCGGGAAAATATACAGCGGGTCTTTTATCCAGGAAAAACTGTGACGCGGGCGGAGCCGCAAGTAATGTGGAATTTAGTATGTCTGGTAAATTAATATTCGCCTGGGTGAAGTAATTTTCCCAGGATAAAAAGTAGCCTATGTTCTTCCCAAGGTCTTATACTATCTCCATCACTGGTGGTAGGACTCTCATATGTAAGAGTCCGTCTGGGTGGGTACCACCGCAATGTCTATTACTACCGCCAGTAGTGTGCGTGCACTGTTGTGTTTTCGTTTGAAGGACATTGTAGCCAGTGTAACTACTAGACATAACAAGACATGACATCTTACGTCCCAGGATGACGAGCGCAGTGGAATGCCACACAGTACTTTGTCACTCAAGGTGCTGGATGGTGTTGGTACTGTTCATGAGCGGTCGTATCGCTTACCATCAGGCGAACGGCATGCTCTTCACGTCATTCGATGCCATAAAAAAAATTACTGAATTTCATTGAAATCCCTTTCGTAATTTTTGGGTTTATCGTGCACAGAAGCGGAGGATTTTGTTTTAATATTTAAAGGATATTTTTCAGGGTCCAGCATTTCATGATGATACTCAGTATCTACAGGATTTTATAATTATTCCAAACTCACCTCAACCAATCCGTACCACTGTTTCAAATCACAGTTAAAAATTAACTGAACGTTAAACTTGGCATAGGGGACGGTGGCCCAATTCTTTGTTTTAGATCGGATACGTTTGAACTAGTCGTTGCCCGTGAGGTTGGTTGAGTAGACTTTATTCTGAGTATATATTTAATATAGTTTTTGGAACGAAGTTCCTTATCGCGCGTTGTAAAAGAGGGCTAGACGGAAAAAAATCTCACGAAAAGTTGTAACGACACTTTTATACTTGCCCTGTGAAACCAGCCAGTAACAATAAAGAACTGGCCGTAAAAGTGACATTCGAAATTTAAATGAAAAATTGAAATTTAAATGCTTTTTAGAGCAGTTTTTTTTCCGTTAGTTGTATGTTAATTTTTAACCCCTGACAAAAAAGAGGGGAGTTATAAGTTTAGGGTGTGTATCTGTGTATCTGTATGTCTGTCTGTGGCATCGTAGCTCTCAAACGAATGGACCGATTTGGACGCGGTTTTTTCGGTTTGAAAGCTGACGTGACTGCGATAGTTCTTAGCTATAATTTATGAGGATCTGTTCAGGCGTTTGAAGATTATCAGCTCATTTCCAACTTAAAAAGTCAGAATGATTTTAAATTTGGTGTACTGTGACTTTGAAAATATTTTTAAACATGAGCTGATGCTGCGGCATCAAGTAGTCTGCGGGATACCCAACTCCTTAGCAACTTATAGCAGATATAGTGTGTTTGGGCTCATAAGTATGGGCTCAACGAGTAGGTGATAGATAGTTGATTATCAAGGCCCCATGATGGCGAATAAAGTATTTTAAAAAGTTTGAAATAAAAATTAAATTAAAATTTAAACAACCCCCGACACAAAAAAATCCCTAAAAAGTAAAATAACAATAGTGTCTTTGTCGTTTAAGTACCTAGTAATATTTTGACCCAACCGTCGTCACGTCGGGGGACCGCTAAAGAAGTATTTTCATCTCCCTGGTCCGGAGTTCGGAGAGACTTTTTAGAGATTTTTTGTGTCGGGGGCTGTTTAAATTTTAATTATTTTTTTATAATGTCAATGCTTGCTTAGGTGATGATCGTGATTCGATGACATATCTATTGTGTAGGTAGAAGTAAATGTTTTCATTGTTGTGGTAACGTTTTAATGAAATATGCAATTATTATTATAACTTAAAAGAAATAAAATTTTATTACAATATCTTCACTAATTAATCGAAAAGAACTTCGTTCCATCCGGGTGTCCCTTGACACCTCTCAAGTTTTTTTTTTACTCGGACAGTGTGGGGAAACCTAAAACCATAAGAGATACAGGAAAACTGTCTTAGGACCCATTACTTTTTTTTGTGTGCAAAAAAACTTTTTCTAGGTATCATAAAATTTTACCGCCTTTAAAGAACTCCTTATAAAAATAATATCAGTCCTGCATTAAGTAAGTACCACAGAGAGGATTAACGAAAACTACTAAAAAACAAAAATTAATTCAAAATCGTTATATACGGGTTACATTTTGGAGTCGTTGCCTAATTTTTATTAAACCTGTTTTCGTATATTTATTTACACTTCATACATGGAGTAAAGACAGACTTAATGCCATAGGCAATCTCTACCAGTTAACTTAAAGTGGTGCAGAGATATAAGATAACTGTTTAGGTACCTATTTAATTATAGCTCACAATTTAATAAAGAATCTTCCAAATCAGTTAATGAAGGAGTTGTGAGATAAAAAATAAACAAACATAAAACACTCCTTTATTTAAATCGGTTAAAAAAGTTTGGTATAAATTTTCATTATAAAATTTATTACATACCTCGTCTCAAATAATTTTTTAGCGTGACCAACTAGAAAATCGATAAAATCCAGTCGACTTATAACAAAATTGCAATAAAAATGCGTCCGATAATATTTTTCGTTTTAACAATTTTGAGTTGTGTTCTCTGCAAAAACAATGTGAAATCCTTAACCCAATCTCTGGGCCAGGAAGTTATTGAAATAGAACCTCCTATTAAAGGTAAGATTATACAGGCTGTGGCGTAGAGTGGATTTTTTTTATGGCATCGAATGACGTGAAGAGCATTCCATTCGCCTGATGGTAAGCGATACGACCACCCATAAACTGTAGCAACACCATCCAGCACCTTGAGTTAAAAAGTACTGTGTGGCATTCCGCTGCACTCGTCTTCCTGAGACATAAGATGTCTCAATATGTCCAGTAGTTACACTGGCTACAATTACCTTCAAACCGAATCACAACAGTGCATGCACACTGCTGCTTGGCGGTAGGAATAGGCATTGCGGTGGTACCCACCCAGACGGACTCTTACATATGAGAGTTCTACCACCAATAAATAATGGATAACACTTTACCAGCGTATGGAGGCCCTCATAACTGTTCAAATAAATAAAAATTGTATTCCGTAAAAGTATTATAGTTTTCGAGTTACTGGCCAATTTTTTGGAAAATTGACAACCCTGTTCTAATTTTCTTATGCCATTGTCACAAATCAAAGAATATTTCCGAGGTTTTGGCGGGAACGAGGAAGAGTCATGAGGTGCTTTTGCTTTAATTAATTATTTTGGTGATACTTAGTCTTTATATTGTATAATTATGGTGGTATATTGTCCAATATAGTTCCATTAAAGGGCTCAAATGAAGTGAATTGAAATAACAGTGCTAATCAAGCGCTTTTTTTGTTGCCGCCAAAACTTCTCGATAAAGTCTTGGTAAGGTAGCCTCTGCTTTACTTCGACATAGTAGTTAGTACTGAGTATAACAAAGAAACAATACAACTTATATACTTTAAAAAATGTCTAACCTAAAACTTTGACACTGGCAGATGCGCAAACCGCGCCTTGCCAAAGAGAAAAAAAAAGAATATTTCCAGTCTTTTTGGACACCTCTCATATATACACGGGCTATCAAATGTAATCTAAACTTTTTGTGCTATGATCTTGCTTGCCATAAAAAAACGTTTTACATTTAATGTTTTTTTTTTAATTGGAGTTCGATGTAAAAAAATATACTGGTATCTAAGTGCTAAGTTGATAAATAATAACTCTATCTTATAATAACTCGAAAACCATGGTACTTTAAAAGAACACAATTTTTATTTATTGAGACAGTCATGAGGGCCCACGTTGGTACTAGATTATCCACTATTTACGCCTCAACCAGTACAGATATTTTATTTTTAATCGACTTCCAAGGAGAGGAGGAATTTGTGCCCGACATGGCGATAGGCTCGCTCGCTATCATGGGACGGAACACATGGCGCAAAGTGGGTGCCCCAGTTGCACTTCTGCCTACCCGTTCGGGGATAAACACGTGATGTGTGTATATATAGGCATAAGCCTCTCGCTTGATAGTAAACGACACAGTTTCTTAAAAAAGTAACATTAATATTCCATTGCACTAGTCGCCCGTAGACATAAATGTTTGAAGTCTCATAATACCCAGTAAATTGCACTGGCTATAACAAGCTGCAAACTGGAACACAACAGTGCTTGCACAAGGTTGTTTAGTAGCAGAAATAGATATTGCGGAGATACCTACCAGCTAGGTTAAAGTTATTTTATATTTCATTTGTTTTACGAAATTAAACTTTGACCAATAAAGGACATGTCATTTAAAAAAAGTTAGTTATAAATGGAGAGGTCTAAAAATATTTTTAATGCATTCAAGATGGGGGATTGGGGCCGATAGGCTCGTCCCCTATCACATCATGGGATGGAATAACAGTCCGACCCCCCTAGTTCCTATTAGTCGCCTCCTACGACAGGCAGGGGATACCGTGGTGGAATTCTTCAAACGCCCCCAAACCACAGGGCGGGAGACGCCGGTCAGTCGTCCACTCGGCGCCTCCTACGTCTCCTCTGGCGGCGGGAGGGATCTTCACGCTCCCGATCCCTCTCGGCACTGTCCTTCTGTAAGAGGAAAACCTCACAAAAGTGGGCCACCGCACGCCAGCACCATAGCCCATGTCCTGGATTAACACAGGCTACATTTTATCCCTGTAATTTGCTCCCATGGGAAGTAATGGATGGTTTTAATTCGTTTTTTAGGGACTTGTAGCGGGAAAATATTTCCACGCGGGTTTAGCTGCGGGCAACACCTACTCTTCAATATTTTTTATATTAAATTGGGGTTTCTTTATCATTAATATTATTTAAATTCTACTTACCTTTTAAGATTTTCCGTAAAACTATTTTCAGAGCTACCACCAGGGCTAGAAGAGGAACCCTCGGCAGAAAACGAGCATGATGAAAAAACTACTACAATTATAATATCGGCAACTAAGAGAGACAGCAAAAAAACGTCTGTAAGTACTTGCTTTTAAGTATAGGTATAGGAAATAGACAATAGAAAGCTATTTAAAGATAAGATTGACAGACGTTCAAATATTGTTTGCTGTTTTGTATCGATTTTGATATTGTTCAAAGTTTAACTCAGTTTGCTTTAAAATAAAAAGAGTCTTCAATATTTAAAATAGAACGCTTCTCTTTCATTGTCTTAGTTCGTTTGAAAAGCAGCCAACTCCACCAAACATGTTTCCTACTTCCGTTTATTCGCGGAAAAAAAAACGCTATCATAAAGTCACAACTATCGATTTTATTTTTGATTATTTATCGACGGGCAAAGGAACAAAGGCCTGTAAAGACCCATTTGCTTTTTTCTAAACGATTCCAATTAAAATTTCTTACAGACAACAACACAGAAGACACAAGAAGTTATAATACAACCAGTGACTTTAGAAGATGAAGAGGTGAAAATAGAGAAAGAGCTCGCTGAGATGTACAAAGATAATGCCGGTAATAATTGTAGTCTCTCTGGCGATAATTTTAAAATAATACATACATACATATACATATACACTCACGCCTGTTATCCCCGAAGGGGTAGGCAGAGGCATAACTAGTGCACCCACTTTTCGCCATTATTCCATCCCATGATGTGATAGGGGGCGAGCCTATCGCCATATCGGGCACAAATTCCAGACTCCGAGCTGATACTGAATAGAAAAACTCAATATCACTTTGCCCGACCCGGGGATCGAACCCGAGACCTCAGCTTTGCAGTCGTACTGTAATACAACTACGCTACCGAGGCAGTCAGTTTAAAATAATAATATAGATAAATCGTAATGCACACAAAATAAAAATGAGTAAAAAAACTGAGATCCGACTACAGAAAAGAGTATCTGAAATAATAAATTATTGAATTTCCAGGGTACAACTTAACCTTAGTTGGTTTCATAGGAGTGACCCTACAATCTATACATATAATTAAGCAGTAGAACCCGATGTGTCTGTTTATTGAAAGAAAAATAATAAACATTTAAAGGGACGACTAAAGTAGAGTAATAGAACACCGATTTTTAGAATTCTTTTCTCTCTGTCCGGCTATTCGTCTGTCTGTCAGTTTTCCTGTTTATTTGTTAGTGCACATCTGCGAAACTACTCGACGGATTTCTTTGAAATTAGTATGGAGATATTTTGAGACTCTGGGAATGCAAAGGCTATTTTATATCCCACAAAAAACGCGGGCGACGTTGCTTGCGCAAAAAAGCTAGTGGCTACATCGGTAATATATATAGCGATCATTTTGTCCGGGAAAAACTCACGCGGGTGAAGCTGCCACCGAAACTTAGTATTATTATAAATTATTATCTTAAAATATATTTTTAACGATCAAGAGGAAGACCAAAAGATCGCTGGGTGGACGATATACAAAAAATCGCAAGTGTAAACTGGACAGAACTAGCACAGGACAGAGTAAAATGGAGACGGTTGGAGGAGGCCTATACCCAGGATAAGGGGCCATGACTTAATTTTTCTTGTTATTTATTTCCTTACTTTTTTTTCCATAATATGTAACACTAAGTCGAGGTACAATAAAGGCTTTATTATTATTATTATATTTTTAACAATTTTCAGACTACAAAGGGGACAGCAGTGAAGTAACAAACGAAATGACAACGACAGACGTCACTGAAGACAAGCCTATAGCAAGGCAGAGGAGGTAATAAACTCATTTGCAAAAAAAACGGGCACCTAAGCAATGAACCATTTCAAATGTTACTATTGGTTTGTTTGATAATTATAGGTAGTTTTACTTTCACAATTTTGTAAATTAATAAGCAAATAATCGTTTTCGTCAGTATTATCACAAAATTTTGATAAAATTTATGGGTTTTAATGCTAAAGTTCACTAGTAGTGTATGCTCGCTAGTAGTGCATATGCTCGTGAAGTAAAAGTTAACAAAGATTTTTGTTTGTTTTTTCTTTAATAAAGTAAAAGCAGATAAATGTTTAGTATCGAGTGTGACCCCCTCTAGCTGAAATCACAGCTTGAATTCGTCTGGGTATGCTAGCGAGGATATCCCGGATACTTGCTTGCGGAATACGTTCCCACTCCGCGGTAATCACATTCTTCAGCTCTCTGATGGTTTGCGGAGCCGGTTGTACTGATCTCACGCGTCGTTTCAGAACGTCCTAGACATGCTCTATATGATTGAGGTCGGGACTTCAAGCTGGCCAATCCAAACGACGAATGCCTACCTCTTGCACATACGCTTCCACATCGCCAGACCGGTGGGCGCGACCGTTGTCGTCCATAAAAATTGAGTCTTCGCCTAAAGCGGCCAATGCGGGTTGTGCATGAGGAATAAGAACTTCCGTTATGTATCGATGTCCAGTCAGTGAGCCGTTTTCAATGAAGACTAACTCTGTACGATCCATTGAATTTATTCCTGCCCAAAACATAATAGAGCCCCCACCATAAGGTGTGATTTCTTCAAAACAAGCCTCTGCAAAGCGTTCTCCTCGTCTTCGTAGCACTCGCCGACGTCGATCTTCACCGAACAGAGATATCCTGGCTTCATCGGAGAACAATACCCTATTCCAGTCTTCTTGAGTCCATGACTCACAATTTCGAGCAAACCTAAGCCTGGCAACTCTGTGCTCACGGAGTAACTTAGGGCCGCGGGCCGGGCGATGACTGCGTATATTGGCCGCGAGCAGCCTCCTCCTGACCGTCTATAGACTAATATGCACATTTCTTACTTCTTCGAGGTTGTTCTTAAGGTCCACATACGAAGACTTGCGATTTCTCAATGCGCGACTCACAAGAAAACGATCATCCCGTGGTTGGGTACATGGTTTTCTTCCAGAACCAGGCCTTCTCTCGACGGAACCGGTGTCTTGATACCGCTGCCAGGTCCTTTGAACCGTCGAGCGACTCACACTTAGCCTCTGAGCCACGAAGCATTGGCTGCAGCCCTCTTCGAGCAGCGCAATAATTTTGGTAGCTTTTACCACTTTCTCTAACATTATTGAGACAGCTAAACAGCAATAAATGAAGCTTTGACAATTAAGAATATGAAATAAATTCATAAAAATTGACTAAGTTATGAAAACCGATATTATCTTTTGGAACTTCGCACCAAAAATGTAGAATAAAAAGTGGTTTTCTGTAAAAACGAGCATCAAACGAAAATTTTAATTTAGAACGTACTGTTTTAAACACCACGGCATTTTTAAAACCGGCCAGTAACATGTACAAGTGATTGAAATCATTTTGGTATCGTATTTTTTTAAAAAAGAATTAAAATCCAAACCGCCCGTTTTTTTTGCAAATGAGTGTATTATACAACCAACAACTTAGTTTAATTTCCTTTGCTTTTTTGCATATGTAAAAACAATTTTATTTGTTGGTTAACATAATATTATTATACATAGGGCCTGTTTTACGATTTTTGAGTGAATGTTACTCGTCGGGCTCGATGGCGTAGTTGTATAACGGTACGGCTGCAATGCTGAGGTTCGGATTCGATCCCCGGGTCAGATAAAGTGATATTGGGTTTTTCTATTCATTATCAGCCCGGAGTTTGGAATTTGTGCCCGATATGGCGAGAGGCTCGCCCCTTATCACAGCATAGGGCGGAATACACACGGCGAAAAATGCACTAGTTGCGCCTCTACCTACCCCTTTGGAGATAAAGGCGGGTGTATGTGCTACTCGTTGCAAAAAATAAGTCGGCTGCAGCCTCACTTGTCCGCGTATATGTTCTACATAAAAACTTGATTTAATTATGTTTTTGTTCCAGCTTCAAATTCCAGCCAGATCTGAACAACAAGGCCGACATAGAACGATTCAGGACTTCAATCGACGACATTAGTTGCGATAAAGGAGTCACCAAAAAGCTTCTTGGGGTAATATTACTTATCTTACTAATATTATTAATGTGAATATAATGTTTTGCGAAATTATCATCAAAATTAGTTGAAATTTTTTTTATGGCATTGAATGACGAGACGAGCATGCCGTTCGCCTGATGGTAAGCGATACGACCACCCATAAACAGTAGCAACACCATCCAGCACCTTGAGTTACAAAGTACTGTGTGGCATTACACTGCGCTCGTCATCCTGAGACATAAGATGTTAAGTCTCATTATGTCCAGTAGCTACACTGGCTACGATCAAACCGAAAAACAACAGTGCATGCACACTGCTGCTTGCCGTTAGAAATAGACATTGCGTTGGTACCCACCCAGACGGACTCTTACATGTGAGAGTCTTAACATCAGTAAAAGTAAATAAAGCAGTTATTAATATTATAACTATTGTCGTGAACAAAAGTGGGGGCGTGGTGGAGATACCGCGCTATCTCTTCGTTATAGGGGCGGTTGCGGACGATCACTTAGACGTGAGTCGGAGGAAGCCCGCAGCCGTCCCTAATGCGCCAAAGATGGCCACCGCGGAGTTTTGGTTGGTATGCCGTGCGGTGTACATAGGTTAGGGACTCGGCCCGGCGGTCGCCCGACGTTTTCCATCTCTCCGGGCGGCTCAACGTCGGGTCGTAAGGCACGGTGAACCCAACATAACCGCTCAGTCGTCCCCCTTGAACACTGGGCGGTAGTAATAAGTCACTTTCTCCGCGTCAACAAAAAAAAATAATAAAAAATCTCTTCGTTATGGTCGGTGACACTCGTTGACGTCACAGTATATTACTGTTATTTGCCTAAAAATCATCTATATATATAAAAATCAATTGCTGTTCGTTAGTCTCGCTAAAACTCGAGAACGGCTGAACGGATTTATCTTATCTTGGTCTTGAATTATTCGTGAAGGTCTAGGGAAGGTTTAAAAGGTGGGAAAAATTCAAATAATTGCCGGGAAAATCCTCAAAACAGCATTTTTCTATTTCCCATACAAACGTTTTCTAAATAAAATGGTGTAATTTATTACCGCTGCATAAAGTTCAAATTCGCGTGCGCGTTAGTAATCTTCTGACATCTATTACAAATTGTCGATAGGGCACGTAGAGTTTCGTGTCAGTGTCGTATTTAATGATGTTATGTAATTTAGAGATTAGATTGACGATGAGTGGTATAAATGTAAAATGTTAGGTACGTTTCGTTTATGTAATTCAAGTTAATATAAGGTGTTACGTGGATAATAATATACACGACATGTCTATATTATCGTCGACGGTGTGAAAACTTGCCTTATGTAAACGTTGCAAAAAAAATGATGTCAGTGGTTACATTGCTACTAATCGAGTAGGTATGCTAAAACAGTTATTTATCTTTGGAAATCAAACAGGTCTATTAATCCTATTAATATTATAAAGGCGAAAGTTTGTAAGAATGTATGGATGTTTGGATGTATGGATGTTTGTTCCTATTTCACGCAAAAACTACTGAAGGGATTTCGATGAAATTTGGCACACGGGTACATCATGTCCTGGATTAACACATAGGCTATAAAGCGGGACTTTTATCCCGGAAAAACTTTTTAACGCGGGCGGAGCCGCAGGCAAAAGCTATAATAATATATAAATGTTGGAATGTATGTTTGATATAAGTATGTTCATCCTACTAATATTATAAAGGCGAAAGTTTGTAAGAATGTATGGATGTTTGGATGTCTGGATGTTTGGATGTATGGATGTTTGTTACTCTTTCACGCAAAAACTACTGAACGGATTTCGATGAAATTTTGCACACGGGTAGATCACACACACACACACACACTCACGCCTGTTATCCCCGAAGGGGTAGGCAGAGGCACAACTAGTGCACCCACTTTTCGCCGTTATTCCGTCCCATAATGTGATAGGGGGCGAGCCTATCGCCATATCGGGCACAAATTCCAGACTCCGAGCTGATACTGAATAGAAAAACTCAATATCACTTTGCCCGACCCGGGGATCGAACCCGAGACCTCAGCTTTGCAGTCGTATTGTAATACAACTACGCCACCGAGGCAGTCATCGGTAGATCATGTCCTGGATTAACACATAGGCTATCTTTTATCCCGGGAAAATATAAAACGGGACTTTTATCCCGGAAAAACTCATTCACGCGGGCGGAGCCGCGGGCAAAAGCTAGTCTTCTAACAAATTTCAAAGCCTAATAACGTACTTAATAATGCGCCAATATTGGTAATTCTTTTTTCGTTCGATTTGGTATGGCATTCATTTTTACACGACTGCGATAGAAGGAGGATTACACACGTACATATGCCTCCGACAGCGTTTGTGAACTGTCAACTAAGATTATTCAAAACCAAAATAATATATTCAAATTGATATATAGTTTCTATCTTTTCAGTTATTCAGTGAATTTAATAAAGATGGCAGATATTGATGCAGTCAGGTTTTTTTTATTTTATTTTTAAATAATTATTAATCTATTACAAAATAGTCACCTAACCTATTTTCCCATCTTGCGAGGCGTTTATTCCTCTTAACTCCCTTCAGTCTTACTCGGTACATATTTCTGCAACATGAGATGTTTAGCAATCAGTAGTCGACACTTTGTTTTAATGTTTGATTAATATATTTTGTACTTTTTTCAGGATAAAGTGGATACTGCTGCGTTATACAGTGATGCTGCGTTAGCAGCGTCTCCATTGAAGCTAGCGTTTTTAGGAATTTTTATTTGGCTATCTATATTTTATTGTTAAAATTAATTAAACGTGTGCTTTAAAATTGGTTTTATCATTTTATTACTAACATAATTCGTATATTGCTAAGGTTACATCGCGTTTTCTATGACCAAGTTTACGCAGCTATCAAAAACTCTTTGAGACCCCTCCAACATGGCTTCCTTAAGGGGCGGTCTAGCACTTCTAATTTAGTTCTGTTTAACGATTACTTTACTCAAAGTATGGATAACGGTCAACAAGTGGATGTAATCTATACAGATTACAGTAAGTGCTTCGAAAGAATCAACCATAATATATTACTTAATAAGATCTTAAAAATCGGCATTGGAGGTGACCTCTTGAGATGGTTCTCATCATATACTGACAATAGAACACAGGCTTTTGTGGTAAACAACTATATCTCCAGCTGGGTGTCCGTTCTTAGCGGCGTCCCGCAGGGATCCCTTTTGGGTCCATTACTCTTTATCATTTTTGTTCATGACGTCGACACCTGTTTTCATTTCTCCAATCTATTATGCTTTGCCGAAGATATGAAAATGTATATGAAATATCTTTGTCTGCGGATGCAGCCAATTTACAAACTGACCTAAATAGACTTGAAAAGTATTGTGCCCTCAATCAGATAGATTTAAATACTACGAAGTGTTCAATAGTAACATTTTCACGTAAGAGTAATATTGTTCTTACAGACTATGTACTTAAAGATCGAGTTTTGCAAAGGTTGACTGTAATAAGGGATCTGGGTGTTTGAATGAATGAAATCCTCCTAGCCAGTTTCGGCCACGGCGGCCAATCTCAACGGAGATCAGCCAGGTACGCAGGAGATATTATAGTGCACAAGTGTGTGCGCAATACACAGGTGCACTCGCTATTCCTTCACTCTCATAGTCCGGTGAGACGGTAATCCGACATGACCGGAGAGAGATCAGGCGCAGGACCAACGGCTTTACGTGCTTTCCGAGGCACGGGGGTATCACACCGCCAACTTCCTGACTCCGAGCTGCGACTGAGTAAATTTTAAGATGGAAAAACCGAGTCATAATTTTTTTGGCTCGACCCGGGATTCGAACCCAGGACCTCAGCGCGCAAATTGTACTCGTAATGCGTACGCAATACCACTACGCCACCGAGGCAGTCTGGTCGAGGGATCTGGGTGTTTACCATGATACCAAGCTCCTATTTGAGACGCATATCAAAAACATTATATCTAAAGCCTCTAAATTGTTAGGATTTAAAATGTGTAATTCGACCTCATTTTCCAAAGCTCAGACATTAAAAATTCTATACTGTACGTACGTTCGCAGTCACCTTGAATATGCGTCTCAAATATGGAATCCAATCTACAACTCATATATAAATCGAATCGAAAATATTGGTAAAAGTTTGTAAAATTCCTGTGTTTTAAACTAAAATCATAGTATAGTTCTGATTTGTATCTGCGTCTCTATAAGAAACATCATCTACTACCGCCTATAAAAGGCGTGAATTAGCCGATATAACCTATTTAGCAAAGATTGCGTCTGGAGCTGTTGACTGCCCTGATCTTTTGGCTAAACTTAACTTTAATGTTCCCATTAGAACTCTTAGACTACCTTCTACATTTCACATTAATCGAGCAAATACTAATTATCGACATATCTCATACTTGTGGTGCGCGTGCAACAACTTTAATGTAATTTCTAAGACTACTGATATCATCATCATCATCATCATCAGCCATACGACGTCCACTGCTGAACATAGGCCTCCCCAAAGATTTCCAGATGGACCTGTCAAAAGCGGCCTGTATCCAGCGCGTTCCTGCGGCCTTTAATTTGGACCCGTTTTTTTTTGTTTGAAAGCTGATGTGACAGATAGTTCTTAGCTATAATTTATGAAGATTTATTCAGGCGTTTGAAGATTACTTGCTCATTTCCACCTTAAAAAGTGCGATTGATTTTAAATTTAGTGTACTGTGACTTTGGCAATATTTTTAAGTATGAACTGATGCTGCGGCATCAAGTAGTGTGCGGGATACCCAACTCCTTAGCAACTTATAGCAGATATAGCGTGTTTGGGCTCATAAGGATGGTCTCAACGAGTAGGTGATAGATAGTTGATTATCAAGGCCCCATGATGGATAATAAAGTAATTTAAAAAGTTTGAAATAAAAATTTAACTAAAATTTAAATCACAAAAAATCTCTAAAAAGTAAAATAATAAAAGTTTCGGGGATTATTTAAATTTTAATTTAATTTTTTAAACTTAGGATTACGTGTCACTTTTGCCGAGAGGTATGGCAATGAATTTAGCTGCTGTTTACGAGTATGACTTAGATAGCATGTTCATCACTTCGTTTTTAAATATTATGTTGTTATAAGTGAAGGCCTTTAATTGGGTAACTGTATTATAATACAGTTTCTATTTTTTGTTATTATGTAACCTGTAGGACTTCCAAATAAATAAATAAACATACTAGTAGTCGTACAATGCTTGAAATTCGCCCATCAAATTTAATACACACACACACACACTCACGCGTTTTATCCCCGAAGGGGTAGGCAGAGGCGCAACTAGTGCACCCATTTTTCGCCGTTATTCCGTCTCATGATGTGAAAGGGGGCGAGCCTATCGCCATATCGGGCACAAAATCCAGACTCCAAGCTGATACTGAATAGAAAAACTCAACATCACTTTGCCGGACCCGGGGATCAAACCCGAGACCTTAGCATTGCATCCGTACCATAATACAACTACGCCACCGAGACAGTCCAAATTTAATGCATTTGTGACAATACACATTACACAAAAGATTTATTTTTACACTCCTTCTTTAGATGAACTTTAATGATGCCAAATCTCGCCGTCGTCCGTGTGCGCAATTTGAAACGGGTAAAGGCATGATGGTATAATATCGTCGTGATCGTAGAATAACGGCGGTTCTGAAAAAATAGCATTTTCTTTTTTTTGCGTAAATCAACTTACAAAAAGATGCTTTATAGTTCGACATTTTTTATTTTTGGAAATTATTAAAAACTTACGAGTAATGCCATAGAATACTGACGGTTTTGATTTTCTATGCGTAAAAAAGTGGCGTATTAATGCATCCGTCCGTATGCTACGCTAATTCCCGCCCCTCGCACCCTTGTCGCACTCGACGAATGTTTAGTGTCGTCGGTGTTCTACGGAAGGCCGCGTTTATTTCATTCACTCCACGAAAGTTTTTGTTTACCTATTATTCGATAAATTATTTGTGTTACTGGCATGATATTTATTTAAGCATGGCATCAAAATGGTCTAAACGTATACTAGATTTAGTAAAGCACGATAATTACATGGGGGATAGAACTAATCAAGATTCAAATAGCCAATTATCTGAAGAAATAAGAACAAACAACGAAGACAAATATCCTCTATGCAACGTAAGTAAGTTTTAAATGTTTGTATTATAGTATTACATTTTATTTTTAAAAGATAATCCCACTCTTATTACCTGCATACTTTAAAACGGCGATTCATTCAAACCGACATTATTCTTGGCAACTGTCAGTGTTGATTTTTTGTTGTATTAATTATTGTGAAATAATCGTGTTTATGACTTATATAGTTAATTACAAACGTAAATTATAACGGTTTTTAAACATTTTTACTGGCGACGGTCACACACATGCGACTATATTCTATGCAGTTGCCATAAGCCGATAATACAAACCGCTATTATTTCATGGACATATAACAGTCGTTTAGGTACAACCGACCTTATTCTATGGATACATTATCTCTGCCGTCCTTTTTCTGTTTATAAATTAGGTCAAATTTATATGATACATATTTTTTTTTTATAGTTAAATAATTTTATTAGATAATGTTCATAGTTTAAAATTTCTTATCTGAATACCTACAATATTCTAATATTCTAATAAGTGTGGACTATGCATAATGTCATGATTGTTTTTTTTTTTGCATATTTTGTCTTCTTTTTTACTTTTTTACAGTTGACCGATCTTTTTCGCCACTTAGACCAGAAATGGCTACCATAGCTGAAGAGATACACGATATATACAACGATGCCTTTTAAGATGGTGATTGTCAAGAATCATTGACAGCTACTAACGAAACTAATCATGTCATCTTATTTGAATAATCATGAAGTAGCATCCATTGAAAGAAAATATTCTTACCTACCTACTAACCAATGACACCCCTTTTTTAATTGATTGTCCGCAATCACTTAATTCCCAGTTATAGATAAATTCTAGTTCTCTAATGCCGTTGGCACTAATCTTTAACAATTTATTACCACCTGAACTTTCCCCTGCTGTAATTGAAGATCATGATCAAACAGATTTGTCACTTATACCAATTCCATCTCCACTCAACCATCATACACACTGTAATAATTCATTTTGCTGCCAAATCGAGACTAATAATTATGATTGTCCATCTGTAGATACCATTACCATGAATTCTAATAAAAATTCACCAGCAGCGCTACTTTAAAAAAAATAGTGATAAAAAACTTTTACGAAACCCTGATAACTGGATAGATATACAAAGAAAAGAACTTACGAATCAAGGGAAGGTATATTGCTCAAAGAAAGGTCGAATTATTGAAAAAAATATTATGGGTCCGCTATGCCACTGCTAAATTCCAATGTGGGGCTAAATTTTCAAAAGAAGAGCGACACGGAAATTAGGCGACAGGGAAAATGGCTTTACGTTGCTAACTAGATGAAAAAATAACCTACATGTAGAACTTTTGAAGTGATCTAAAGCACAATAGACACTGCACTTACAAATATTTCTTACCTAAAACAGAAATAGAACACAAATCTAATATTAAGATAAAATTTTGTAAAGTCATGTTTTTAAGTACTCTTGGCATAAATGAACGACCAACTCGGACTGCCTGGAAAAAATACGACAGAAGTGCAGCTGTTGAACCAGATATAAGTGGACATCACATTAATCAGAAATGAATTATCAATGTTGATATATCATCTGTGTGTGCTTATGTTAATTCTTTTGTACCTGTTGAATCACATTACTGTCGTAAATCATCAAAAGGACTGTATTTAGATAGCATTTTTAAGTATTACACGCATGTTTGAAATGTACAAGGAATGGCCGAACTGAGGGAAATATTCTGTAATATAATGAGATACAAATACAATTTGGAAGAGGATGCTATGAATTTGGTTATAAGGAGACAAAAAACTATAATAATTTTACTGTCCTGAAAAATGCTTATCTAGAACCGATTCCTATTTCTAATGATAAATTTAAAGATCTTGCTAGTCTTTATGATACTAAAATCATATCCAGTAAATACCATGAGTTTTATAAGGCGTTACAGCACGGTAATACTTAAACTAATGAGGCTGATGAATCTAAATAAGTAATTGTTTTATTAATTTATTTTAAATGATTATTGCTTATATAATTTTGATCCGATAGGGCCTGGACTTAAATAAAAAGAAGTTCCTGAACGTTACTTAGTATTTTTGTTACCTAAAAATAATAAAATTTATACGATTTAAGCAAAAACCAGCTATGACTGTTACTATTTTTTTATATTATTTTATTTATTTCTGATAAATAGGAGTTACTCATATTTATTGAAAATGTATATTTTTTTGTTTCTTTACGTTTTCCTTTGTTCCTATATACTAATTTTAATACTTGCCTTATTTTAAAATAATAAAATCGTCTTTTAATTATTGTTTTGTTTCATTTTCTATTTGTTGAATGTACATCCGCCCAAGACATTTAAACAAAACTTCATAAAATAAGAACGGAAACGACTATCCGTCATAATTTCCGCAGTGATCATTCGTGGAATAATGACAGATTCATACATACGTCGCATAGTCATACGTAGAATATCAACGCATCTGATTTTTAAGGAAATCTAAGCACAATAGATAGTTATTTGGTACATTATTGTTCAAAGGTCTCGGCATACATCAATACTCCCAATTTTCAAGTGTATGGGATCAGCGGTTTTAAAAATATGGGACGAAAACTGATTCCGAAACTTTAGAGCGCTCTCCTGTAAACATGCTAAATTGCAGATCCGTCATTGTTCTACGATCACGACGATATGTTTATATGAAATAGACCAAACAAAATCCAACAGAAAATAACCACTGAATCGGTCACAGGAAAGGAAAATTCGCAATTTCGTTTACTTGGACGACATACTTATACCAGTTATTTTGATAAACACCAAGCCACTAATCCGAGTTTGAAATAATTTCTATGAGACCAATTTGGAAGTATATTATTTCATATAAAAAAATAATTTTTGAAATGACTGAGTTCTGAGGTAACAAACATAAAAAAAGAAATACATATCACGGAATAGTGCATATTGAATTTATTTTCTTTTATTATAAACTTCAACACGATTAATCAAATCAAAGAAATAAAGATATATCTACATTTAATCTGGCACTAAATATCATGAAGATAGTATTTATTTAATCTAGATTGGAAATTTCATGGAATTATTACAGATATATTTTTCCAATCGATTAACTTGCTGATGACTTGCAAATTTCTAAATATCGTCGGAGATAGTTCAATACCGAATAAACAAGCGCGTACAAATGACGAAAATGTCATTGAGATTATTACAATGACTAGCTTTTGCCCACGGCTTCGCCCGCGTTAATAAGTTTTTTCGGGCTAAAAGTACATAAAAACCTTCCCGTTGAATCACTCTATCCAACACATTTAATTGGATAAAGATTAATATTATGACGTTGATACAACTCTTAACAAATAATGCATTAATTTCAACCAAATTTGATTACCATAAAAACGGTTCTAGTGAGTTAATCTTAAAAGATAGGCAAATACTGTCGCGGACATTTTTTTAGATCATTTCAAGAGGAATAATTCTTTCACACACATATTTTTGGTATCTTGAACCGTTTTCGCAGCGCACGCAATGGAAGCCCTGAAGGATGAATAATTTTCCCCGTTTTTTTTTCACATTTTCCATTATTTCTTCGCTCCTAATAGTTGCATCGTGATGTTATATAGCCTAAAGCCTTCCTCGATAAATGGTCTATTCAACACAAAAATAATTTTTCAATTCGAACCAGTAGTTCCTGAGATTAGCGCGTTCAAACAAACAAACAAAAAAACAAACAAACAAAAAATAAACAAAGAAACTCTTCAGCTTTATAATATTAGTATAGATAAGTAAACATTGACACTTTCAGCGGGGTATTTTACTATGTTCTCATTTGACAATAATTATTCTTAACCTAATAGAAAATTATACGAAAATGAATAACCTTTTGTATAACCAGCACTAAAATTGGTTAAAATATTGGGCAAAAATTCACATTTGAAATATTGCATTGAGCGCGTAGTGAGGATATCGCGCTAACTCTTTATTTAACAGATAAATAATTTATTAGTCATGTAGGCAAATAAAAAGCACGCATGACAAGTCATGACAAGGTAGAAAAATATAGTAACAATTTTTAAAGGTACAAATTCAATTAAATAGTATAAAATACCAATAAAAGAATAAACAACCAACACGGGCTGACAGGTACAGAGGTCACGGATATTGAGGACGGGAATAGGGTTAGGAAAGGAAAAGTAGAGCTAATAAGAGAAAGGGAAGGAATCCTACTAATGTTGTAAAGGCGAAAGTTTCTATGGATGTATGGATGTTTGTTCCTCTTTCACGCAAAAACTATCGAACGGATTTCGGTGAAATTTGGCACACGGGTAGATCATGTCCTGGATTAACACATAGGCTACTTTTGTCCCGGGAAAACATAAAGCGGGACTTTTATCCCGGAATAACTTTTTAAAGCGAGCGGAGCCGTGGGCATAAGCTGTCGCGTCAGGGGACCGCTAAAGAAGTATTTTCATCTCCCTGGTCCGGAGTTCGTTCCCCCGACGTGAGGACGCTTGGGTCAAAATATTACTACGTACTTAAACGACAAAGACACTATTATTATTTTACTTTTTAGAGATTTTTGTGTCGGGGGCTATTTAAATTTTAATTTAATTTTTATTTCAAACTTTTTAAATTACTTTAGTCTCCATTATGGGGCCTTGATAATGAACTATCTATCACCTACTCGTTGAGCCCATCCTTATTCAAGCCCAAACACACTATATCTGCTATAAGTTGCTAAGGAGTTGGGTATCCCGCAGACTACTTGATGCCGTAGCATCAGCTCATGTTTACAAATATATTGAATGTCACAGTACACCAAATTTAAATTCAATCGGATTTTTTAAGTTGGAAATGAGCTGATAATCCTCAAACGCCTGAACAGATCTTCATAAATTATAGCTAAGAACCATCGCGGTCACAGCAGATTTCAAACAAAAAAAAACGCGTACAAAGCGGTCCATTCGTTTGAGAGCTACGATGCAGCAGACAGACATACAGATACACACCCTAAACTTATAACTCCACTCTTTTTTGTGGGGGTTAAAAAAATATCAATTCAGGTCGACTTGAGAAACTCCTCCGTTATTTTCATTGGTTAAAAACGAATTGGAGTCAAAATGTGTTGATAGTTTTTAGCAATTTCTGACCTTAAAAGTACTTAAACCTCCCCTGGAAATCTAGGGGTAGCGTTTCCCCGAATTGGGTAAACATATGAAATAGGCGATCGCTTATCGGAAAGTCATCAAAATAGGCTAAAAAGATTAAATTTGTGTTTTTCAGACGAAAATAAACGTGAATCGAATCGATACAGCATTATCGTAATTTGTTTAGATAAGATCGGGACCTTGATATACCGATAAATGGTGCGCCATTTTGTATATGCTTTTTTTTTGTTTACGCGGAGAAAGTGAATTATTACTACCGCCCAGTGTTCAAGGAGAACGACTGAGCGGTTATGTTGGGTTCACCGTGCCTTACGACCCGACGTTGAGCCGCCCGGAGAGATGGAAAACGTCGGGCGACCGCCGGGCCGAGTTCCTAACCTATGTACACCGCACGGCATACCAACTAAAACTCCGCGGTGGCCATCTTCGGCGCATCTGCGGGCTTCCTCCGACTCACGTCTAAGCTGTAGTCCGCAATGCTGACTTTTCAAAACTGTTGTCAAACAAAAGAGTAGCGTATTAGCGCGTAGAATTTATGCATTATCTTAATAATACTATAAGTAATGGTATGCAATGCAACCAGCTCTATATTATGCCCCTTCTCAGCACAGACCTTCCCTACCACTGAGAGAAGTAGCATTTAAGTCCACTGTTGTGTTCCGGTTTGAAGTACATTGTAGCCAGTATAACTACTGGACATAATGAGGCTTAACATCTTATGTCTCAGGATGTCGAGCGCAGTGTAATGCCACACATTACTTTGTCACTCAAGGTGCTGGATGGTTTTGCTACTGTTTATGGGTGGTCGTATCGCTTACCATTAGGCGAACGCTCGTCTCGTCATTCAATGCAATAAAAAACTGGACTATCGCGCACTTATACATACATACATACATACATACATACATACATAGTATCACGCCTCTATCCCATAGGGGTAGGCAGAGACTATGGATCGCCACTTTGCTCGATTCTGGCACACTACTTTCGCTTCCTCCACCTTCATCAATCTTTTCATGCACTCACGCCGGTTCAGGGTACTTTTGACCTGGACTTATAATGACTAACATATTACACACAAAACAACATACTATGTTTGATAACGGTTATCCATCGATAGATATCATGAATCATATCATGATGCATTCCGCGCAAAGCGTTCGTTGAAGCAAGTCAAATGGAGCACCCAGCATTTGAAGAAGCAGGCTCAGAGCCGGGAATTATAATATGGACTATAGAGGTAAAAATACTTGTAATAATAATGTATGACTGCCTCGGTAGCGTAGTTGTATTACAGTACGACTGCAAAGCTGAGGTCTCGGGTTCGATCCCCGGGTCGGGCAAAGTGATATTGAGTTTTTCTATTCAGTATCACCTCGGAGTATGGAATTTGTGCCCGATATGGCGATAGGCTCGCCCCCTCTCACATGGGACGGAATAATGGCGAAAAGTAGGTGCACTAGCTGCGCCTCTGTCTACCTCTTCGGGGATAACAGGCGTGAGTGTATATGTAGGATCGGAACGTGGTATTTTATTATGATATGATTTATGGCAGATGAGTGGAACGAAACGTAAGATGAATGATAATATAGGGAATGGAGTTGTGTGAAAGGGATGAATAGTTTAATTAGCGAGAAGGAAAGAGAGAGAATGAATGTCATGAACGAGTGAGTGAGGAAGGGACGGAAGGTTGTAAGGCGTTCAGGTTTAAGACGGCAAGACGTTAAGACTTAAGAAAATAAACTAATTTTTATTGAAGGTATCTGTATTTATTTTGGCCTATATTGAACAAATCCCACATATACACTCATTTGCAAAAAAAACGGGCGGTTTGGATTTTAATTCTTTTTTAAAAAAATACGGTACCAAAATGATTTCAATCATTTGTACATGTTACTGGCCGGTTTTAAAAATGCCGTGGTGTTTAAAACAGTACGTTCTAAATTAAAATTTTCGTTTGATGCTCGTTTTTACAGAAAACCACTTTTTATCCTACATTTTTGGTGCGAAGTTCCAAAAGATAATATCGGTTTTTATAACTTTTAGTCAATTTTTATGAATTTATTTCATATTCTTAATTGTCAAAGCTTCATTTATTGCTGTTTAGCTGTCTCAATAATGTTAGAGAAAGTGGTAAAAGCTACCAAAATTATTGCGCTGCTCGAAGAGGGCTGCAGCCAATGCTTCGTGGCTCAGAGGCTAAGTGTGAGTCGCTCGACGGTTCAAAGGACCTGGCAGCGGTATCAAGACACCGGTTCCGTCGAAAGAAGGCCTGGTTCTGGAAGAAAACCATGTACCCAACCACGGGATGATCGTTTTCTTGTGAGTCGCGCATTGAGAAATCGCAAGTCTTCGTATGTGGACCTTAAGAACAACCTCGAAGAAGTAAGAAATGTGCATATTAGTCTATGGACGGTCAGGAGGAGGCTGCTCGCGGCCAATATACGCAGTCATCGCCCGGCCCGCGGCCTTAAGTTACTCCGTGAGCACAGAGTTGCCAGGCTTAGGTTTGCTTGAAATTGTGAGTCATGGACTCAAGAAGACTGGAATAGGGTATTGTTCTCCGATGAAGCCAGGATATCTCTGTTCGGTGAAGATCGACGTCGGCGAGTGCTACGAAGACGAGGAGAACGCTTTGCAGAGGCTTGTTTTGAAGAAATCACACCTTATGGTGGGGGTCTATTATGTTTTGGGCAGGAATAAATTCAATGGATCGTACAGAGTTAGTCTTCATTGAAAACGGCTCACTGACTGGACATCGATACATAACGGAAGTTCTTATTCCTCATGCACAACCCGCATTGGCCGCTTTAGGCGAAGACTCAATTTTTATGGACGACAACGCTCGCGCCCACCGGTCTGGCGATGTGGAAGCGTATGTGCAAGAGGTCGGCATTCGTCGTTTGGATTGGCCAGCTCGAAGTCCCGACCTCAATCCTATAGAGCATGTCTGGGACGTTCTGAAACGACGCGTGAGATCAGTACAACCGGCTCCGCAAACCATCAGAGAGCTGAAGAATGTGATTACCGCGGAGTGGGAACGTATTCCGCAAGCAAGTATCCGGAATATCCTCGCTAGCATACCCAGACGAATTCAAGCTGTGATTTCAGCTAGAGGGGGTCACACTCGATACTAAACATTTATCTGCTTTTACTTTATTAAAGAAAAAACAAACAAAAATCTTTGTTAACTTTTACTTCACGAGCATATGCACTACTAGCGAGCATACACTACTAGTGAACTTTAGCATTAAAACCCATAAATTTTATCAAAATTTTATGATAATACTGACGAAAACGATTGTTTGCTTATTAATTTACAAAATTGTGAAAGTAAAACTACCTATAATTATCAAACAAACCAATAGTAACATTTGAAATGGTTCATTGCTTAGGTGCCCGTTTTTTTTGCAAATGAGTTTATGTACTAAAGTATGACTGCTTTGGTGGCGTAGTTGTATTACGGTTCTACTCCAGCGTTCGATCCCCGGGTCAGACAAAGTGATATTGAGTTTTTCAGCTCCGAGTCAGGAAGTTAGCGGTGTGATCCACGCGTGCCTCGGAAAGCACGTAAAGCCATTGGTCCTTTTTTATAGTGGGGATAAAAAACCGCGTTGTCTCTACCACCACTAGGGGCTCAGTGGAACGGTCATGTGCTTTGCGCCTGATTTTGGTCATTATATAATGTGGTAGTGCATATTTTCTCTATATTTGCGATATTATTGTATAATAACTAAAACCATGGGGTGGTGCATATTTTGTCTATATTGGCGATATTATATTACTACTTTTCATTAAGGTAACTAAAACTGGGATAATAAGTTTATTTTTAAATTTAAGTCTACAGACACAAAACAAAAACACTAATTATAATTTGTACACCACACAAGCCAAACATGACTGATCATTTTGTATTTACTTTAATTTAACAACATTCACAAATAAAGAAATTTGAATTTCAATCCAAGTCTGTTGTACATATCATAATATTTTGTAACGTTTCTTTTTTCAGAAATTTGAACCGGTACCCATAGACACACAATTCTATGGTAATTTCTACAATGGCGATTCGTACATTGTTTTAAAGGTAAGCTATTGAGCAGTGCTCCAGCCTTTGACTATTCGAACGAGCGTATTTAAATCACCACCGACAATACTTCCAATCCGTCTAAATAAACACCTAAATGGACGGCCATTGGAAAACGACAAAACGCTTAGATTATTTACAAAGGACGCGCCACACGCTTATTGTTGTGAACAAAACAATCTGCTAGTTTCAAAGTAACTACAAGATAGAAAGTGCAACACACGCTTAGTTAAATATATCTAACTTTATGAATTTGTGCATGATGCTATGCTGTTATACTTTGGTCGAAAGGAAAATTCATACAAACAGCATCCTTTATTTTAGCAGCAGATTTTGACACGCACAGTTGCCGTCTTAAATCTTAACGATATTGGGAGCCGTAGCGCAAAAAAGACTGTGACCTCTTGATAGCAAAAAAAAAGTAGATATAAAGTTTGGCCAAAAAAAATAGCGACCTCTTTTTGGCTTGGGGTCGGCTTGCGTCCCCTTGGGCATTACACCTGGATGCCACAACCCTTATGTTACACCGAAAGACGTTTCTGATTACATCCTACGACCTACCTTGAAAAACTTAATGATGTCCGTTTGTATCCTCTTTCCCGCCAGCCCGAGCTGGCTTTTTTTTTTATTGATTTTACTCCCAATAAAGATGCCTGGAAAGTGGCCTTTTGCTTTAATAATAATTATTAATATTAATTTAAAGTACCTTGACTTATCAAAAGTACAACTATTTTCGCCTACATGGTGAATAAAGTATTTTATTTTATTTGTTTTATATATAATAGTAATAATGATACCAGCCCTATATTATATACTGCCCGCTGCTAAGCACGGGCCTCCTCTACTACTCAGAGGGGTTAGACCTTAGTCCACGACGTTGGCCTAGTGCGGATGACTTCATATACCTTCGAAATTCTTATAGAGAATTCTCAGGTCTGGTTTCCTCACGATATTTTCCTTCACCGTTAAAGCGAACGATAATTGATAAACAATACACACATAACTTCGAAAAGTCAGAGTTGTGTTGGGTTATGAACCTCCGGACAATGTCTCGACAGACCGTTTCATTCCCAACTAGGCTATCGTCCACTTGTGTAATAGACTCACAATAATAACGTAATCTGCATTTCCAGACTACAGGAGACGACACCACCGCGCTCTCTCACGATGCACACTTCTGGCTGGGTGGCAAAACTACCCAGGACAAGATGGGTTCTGCAGCCATCTGGACAGTGACCCTGGACGATATGCTAGGAGGCAAGGCAGTGCATCACAGAGAAGTGCAGGGTCACGAGTCAAGTCTTTTCCTGGGATACTTTAAACCAGGTGAGTATTGACCAACGGCCGGTCTCAACTCAGCTGGTGAACTGGAGGTAGGACTCTCATATGTAAGAGTCCGTCTGGGTGGGTACCACCGCAATGTTTATTTCTACCGCCAAACAGCAGTGTGCATGCACTGTTGTGTTTCGGTTTGAAGGGCATTGTAGCCAGTGTATCTACAGGACATAATAAGACATAACATCTTACGTCTCAGGATGACGAGCGCAGTGGAATGCCATATAGTACTTTGTAACTCAAGGTGCTGGATGGTGTTTCTACTGTTTATGGGTGGCCGTATCACTTATCATCAGGTGAACGGCATGCTCGTCTCGTCATTCGATGTAATAAAAAAAAAACAATAATTTAACAACATTTTACTGGAGTTGGCTATTTAACACGACAGTAAAAGTAACGTTGACTGTAACTGCTGTTTTTATATCGAAACCTTTGACGTAACTCTAGTGAGTGCGCCCGCTAAAGCGTTTTATTTTTAACCCCCGACAAAAAAAGGGGAGTTATAAGTTTAGGGTGTGTATCTGTATGTCTGTCTGTGACATCGTAGCTCTCAAACGAATGGACCGATTTGGATGTTTTTTTTGTTTGAAAGCTGATGTGACTGCGATGGTTCTTAGGTATAATGTATGAAGGTCTGTTCAGACGTTTGAAGATTATCAGCTCATTTCCAACTTAAAAAGGCCGATTGATTTTAAATTTGGTGTACTGTGACTTTGGAAATATTTTTAAACATTAGCTGATGCTGCGGCAACAAGTAGTCTGCGGGATACCCAACTCCTTAGCAACTTATAGCAGATATAATGTGTTTGGGCTGGTAAAGATGGACTCATCGAGTAGGTGATAGATAGTTAATTATCAAAGCCCCATGATGGAGAATAGGCCATCCCGCATTAGGCCAGCGTGGTGGACTAAGGCCTGAACCCTCTCAGTAATAGAGGAAGCCCATACTCAGCAGTGAGCAATCTATACTAATATTATAAAGCTGAAGAGTTTGTTTGTTTGTTTAAACGCGCTAATCTCAGGAACTACTAGTTTTTTCTGCCAATCCTGACGGGGGGCGAGGTAGACACGGATAGTACACATTTTACAAAGAAATCACACGTGCAAGGCTGAATATAAGATCGCTTTTTACACAATAACACAACAAAAATCACAATTAATGTGGAGCACCGCTTAATATTATTATCGTAGAATGTAATGACAGCGATCGCAAGTTACATAGGTTTTAATAAAAGTTTATGACCAGCTGCACATGTATGACCAACGAAGGGTTCGCCTGGTCATCCCATCTCCTTTGCATTGCTAGATACTCAAAGACTCAGCCCGGAATCACATAAGATGAAATACACGCGGCGAAAAAGTGGGTGCAGTAGTTGCGCCTTTACCTACCCCTTCGGGGATAAAAGACCTGAGTGTATATGTATGTATTATGATTAACTATAAAGCTGTTTTTGTCTCCAGCCATCAGGTACCTGGACGGTGGTAACGAGTCTGGCTTTAATGAAGTTGTGACCAACGCTGGAGCGGAGAAACGTCTGCTGAAGTTATCTGGATGCGACAATATGAGGATCGAAGAGGTAAGTTTAATTGATATAAACTGATTTTTTTTAGGTAGACGGTCCTGCAGTCAACACCGGGGAAACCTGCGAATGGGATACTGGAGTCCCATGGCTTGACGACTGCAGACTGGGAAAGAAGCAGAAGAGGAAGGTGGGGGAAGGGAAGAAGGTTCCCAGGATGGGCGAAGAGAAGTGGGTGCCAGGAAATGTTCGCGGGCCCTTTTAGGCCTCAATGTGTTATCCAACCAAGAGGTATACGCAGTGAACTGTGTGCCTCGGCCCGCGACTAATGTCATTGGGGTGCATTGGGTGTGGAGACCCAGCGCACAAGAATTGCCTCGGGGGCCGATGTAATCTGATTGACCAATGCAAAAATGGGCACTGACTAGTGGGCTTAGAATGTGGCCTTTTTGGCATAACATGACTCCGTTTCCTTTTATTGTGATTGGTTGAGAGTCTAAGACGTGACTGACATATTGGTCTCTCGATCAATCAAACATCAAAATTTAACGACATCGACTAACGAGTTGGGTTTTTTTACCACATTTTAAGCCCACCTTAGCACGAATCTATATATGTACATCCACATAAGTAGTTGAACAAACTGAAAATTTCAAATCCCATTTACGCGTTAAGGTTAATTGAAATATTTTTTGTCTCTAATTAAAGTAAAGTGAATCCCTATATTTGTATTTTTGTGAATAGAAAATAAAAATTGGGAAGAATATAAAAATGTATAGGCGTTTCGAAATTTGAATTAGTTCAATTATTTATGTGGCTGGCTGTATTGCACATATATAGTGCTTTTTAGTATAATAATATTTTATTAACTAGGTTATATTTTTATAGGTGTAAAAATCGATGGTCCCATAGAACAAAGTCGTATATGCAAAATGTTAGCTTTTCAGTAGAGCGCTTTGAAAGTCAAAATTAATTGTGAAAATCACAAGTTATACATGAAGGAAACATTATCTATTAGGGTTCAGTAACAACTTTGAACCTAATGTGTGAAAATAGCACTAATTCGCACAGGAATACAAACTTGCGACTTTTAAAACTCTCTACTGAAAAGCTAACATTTTGCATATACGACTTTGTTCTATGGGACCGTCGAAATATTGGATGCGCCCTTGTCTTGGGTTTAATATGGGTACATAGAGTTTTAAGTTCGAGTTATCGTGGTGTAAAATATAAAGAACCATCTTTATTGATTCCAGTTAATCTTATAGATGGTCCAGTTGTGTTGCGTGCACTGTTCAATATAGCTGAGGTCTCGGGTTCGAATCCCGGGTCTGGCAAAGTGATATCAAGTTTTTCTGCTTAGTATCAGCCCAGGGTCTGGAATTTGTTCCCGATATGGCTATGGGCTTGTCTTCTATTAGATTATTGGGTGGAACACACCAGGCGAAAGGTGGTTTTTTTTTTCTCTTCGGCGCATTAGGGACGACTGCGGGCTTCCTCTGACTCAATCAATTTACACAAAAAAAAAAAACCGAGAGGTGGGTGCCCTGGTTGCCTCTGCCTACCCTTCTGGAGATAAAAGCAAAGTATGTATTAATTTGGTTTGCAAGGTGGACGGACGACATGACAAAGGTCGCTGGATTATGCTGGATGCATTCAACAAGTCCGTATGGAAATCTTTAGGGAAGGAATATGTTCACCAGCGGACGTCATGTGGATGATGATGCGTTCATTTTAATATTCCCAGGTGCCAGCGGAAAGCACTTCTTTGACTAAACAACACTGCTTCATCCTGGAGATAGAGCACGACATCTTCGTGGTCATGGCGCAGGGAGCGAAAGTCACACAGAGAAGGAAGATCATCAGCATCGCCAACAAGTTGAGAGACGATGTGCATAACGGAAGGGCTACTATTGAGATTATTGGTAATTTCATGTTTGTGTTTTTTTATATTGCATCGAATGACGAGATGAGCATGCCGTTCGCCTGATGGTAAGCAATACGACCACCCATAAACAATAGAAACACCATCCAGCACCTTGAGTTACAAAGTACTGTGTGACATTCCATTGCGCTCGTCATCCTAATACATAAGCTGATGTTAAGTCTCATTATGCCCAGTAGTTACACTGGCTACAATGTCCTTCAAACCGAAACACAACAGTGCATGCACAGTGTAGCTAGGCGGTAGAAATAGACATTGCGGTGGTACCCACCCAGATGGACTCTTACATATGAGAGTCCTACCACCAGTTATGGTAAGTGTATTCGTATTGTGTACTTTTTTATATTTATGTTTTTTTTATTTTAGTTTTTTTTTCTCTTTCTCATTTTATGTTATATCATTATTTATTACACCTACCTATATTATTTTACTCTGCATCACCCTAAGGTTGACTGGTAGAGAATGCCATCGGCATTAAGGCCGCCTTACATACATTGTTGTATAAAAGTAATAAAATAAATGCCGCGTAGGCGTTTCAATTAATGTCCTAGTAAATAAGGGTACACGTACGCCCGATATCACGGCATGCTGATAGTACAGAAGGAACGTGGGCCGTGCTCAGCAGTATACAGTATATAATACAAGGCTTGTATTAATATGTATCTTTCCTGCGGGTAATTACTGCACGAAGACCGGTCTTTTTGGAGTGTGGATATGGATCCAATGCATAGAGGCCCGTAAAATATAGAAGGGAAATTCTTTGTGCAATATGCTTGAAAATCTGCAATGCTTTGCAATGAAATCAGCCCTGTGTTATATGCTGTCCAACTGCTGAGCACGGGCCTCCTCTACTACTGAGAGGGTTTTAGGCCTTAGTCTACTACGCTGGCCTAGTGCGGATTGGCAGATTTCACATACCCTCGAAATTCTTATGGAGAATTCGCAGGTATGTAGGTTTCCTCACGATGTTTCCTTCACCGTTAAAGTGAACGATAATTGATAAACAATACACACGTAACTTCGAAAAGTCAGAGGTGTATTTGGGTTTTGAACCTCCGGACATTGTTTCGGCAGACCGTTCCATTCCCAACTATCGTCCACTTTTTTTTTTTTTTTTTTGTATGGCCATCTTCGGCTCATTAGGGACGGCTGCGGGCTTCCTCTGACTCACGTCTAAGTTGTCGTCCGCAACCGCCCCTGCGCGTACCGCTGTTGCGGCCCTTTTCCCTGTTGCGGGGGCTCAGAAGCCCCCGAAACACCGAACCGTGTCCAACTTTTGGAGTCCGAGGCAGCGTGAGACACGCTGCCTCGGACATGTCCATCACGGGGGTCACAAAAGTTGGCTAGACTAATGGGTGGGCGGCACGTCCCGCCCACCCGTGACCCCCGGAGGCCCCTATTAGTCGCCTTTTACGACAGGCAGGGGATACCGTGGTGGAATTCTCCAAACGCCCCCAATCCACAGGGCGGGAGACGTCGGTCAGTCGTCCACCCGACGCCTCCTACGTCTCGTCTGGCGGCGGGAGGGATCACCACTGCGCTGGCGATCCCTCTCGGCACTCTCCTTCCGCGAGAGGACCGCCTCGCAGAAGTGGGCCACCGCCTGCCAGGCCTCTCGGCCGCCGACCATGGAAGCGACCACGGCCGGCAGCGAGAGGTCTTCTCCGACGACTGTTCTGAGAGCGCTGCGCTCCTCATCCCAGGCTGGACAACACTCCAACGTATGTTGGGCCGTGTCCATTGGGCAGTTGTCACAATAGTGACACACGGCCGACTCCTCTATACCTACCACCCGAAACAGGAACTCACCGAAGCAGCCATGCCCGGTGAGCACCTGCGTCAGGCGGTATGTTGCCGCTCCGTGGCGCCTGTCCAGCCATTCGGCAAAGACAGGACGCACTGCCTCTACGACCCGGTGCCCCCACGACGGGGCCTCCAGCCTGAGACGCCACTCCTCCACGGCGGCTCGCCGTAAGGCGGCCCTCTTGGCCTCCACCTCCTTCAGGGCCGGACGCTCCCCGCGACTGAACGCCTCCTCCCGCCAATGGAATACATCGGCAAGGGATTTGGCGTCCAGGTCCCAGGGCAGAAATCCGGCCAATAGGCAAGCCGCCTCGAAAGAGACCGTGCGGTACGCCCTGACCGCCCGCTGCGCTAAAGCTCTCTGCGGGGCGCGCAGAAGGGCGACGCAGGGGCGGCCCAGGGAGTCAGCCCAAACGGGGCTGCCGTAAAGGGCTATGGACCGCACGACTCCGTGATACAGCCTCCGGCAAGGGAAGCCAGGACCTTCCAGGTTGGGCAGCAGGCGGGAAAGAGCGCCCGCTACCCGGGACAATTTCGTCCTCAACTCCTTAAAGTGGGTGCGGAATCGCCATCGGCTATCCAGGACTAAACCTAGATACCTCATGCTAGAGCCGATGGGGATCCGCACCCCCCCAACGACGATGCCGGCACCGGCCGGTGGCCCTCTCCGAGGTCCGTGAAAACACACGGCCTCGGTTTTCTCGAGGGCCACCTTCAAACCTAAACGTTGAATTCTTCCAACTACTTGGCCGGTGCCCGCCGCCGCCAGAGTTGCGGCGTCCCGGAAGGTCCCAGCAGTCGCTGTGACTAACGTATCGTCGGCGTAACATGTCACGCCGACGCCCCGGAGATTGGAACCACGGAGCACCCAGTCGTACCCGATGTTCCACAGGAGAGGGCCCAAAACCGAGCCCTGTGGAACACCGCACGACATCGCTCTTCGGTGCCACCCATCGGCGCCCGGATACACCACGTGCCTGTCAGACAGGTACGCGTGCACCAGACGCCGGAGATAGGGCGGCACCACGTGGTACCGCAGTGCCTCGTGGATGCAGGGCCAGGGCAGCGAGTTGAATGCGTTAGAAATGTCTAACGACACTGCTATCACTACACTGCCTGTGGCCACTGCATCCTCCGCCTGTGCCTTCACCCGCAGAATCGCGTGGACAGTGGAACGTCCCCTCCTAAATCCAAACTGCTCGTCGGCCAGATTTGGTCCGACCCTTTCAAGGTGCTCGACGAGGCGGGTATGAATGATGCGCTCGAAGAGCTTTGCCACCTCGTCGAGCAACACGATGGGCCGGTAGGCCGACGGCGACTCTGCGGGTCGTCCTCCCTTCTTCAGCAGGACGAGCTTCCCGGTTTTCCAACGCACCGGGAAGACGCCCTGCTCCAGGCAGGCGGTGAATAAGCTGCGGAGCCTCGGGCCCAGGTACTCGAGGGCTAGCACCCAGGCTTTCCCGGGGATGCCATCGAGCCCTGGGGCCGTGTTTTTGCTCCGCAGCCGAAGCACTGCCGCCCGCATTTCAGCGGGCGAAACCTCCGGGATATCCCTTGCCGGATTCTCACTCGACGATGACGCCACATCCGGTGGCGCCATCGGTGGAGGAGTGAACTCCTCGGTGGCCGGGAACAAGGCCGCGACTACGTTGGCCAGTAATTCTGGCCGGAGACTCTGCGACAGCGGGGGCGCCGCTGGGCGAAGCTTCTTCATCACCACACGGTAAGGGCGCCCCCACGGGTCCCTGTCGAGAGTCCCCACGAACGCCTTACGTGCCGCAACCTTGGCCCCATAAATGGCCACCCGCAGCGCTCTCTTTGCCTCTTTGTAGAGGCCATAGAGCTGCCGCTCCTGGTCTGCGTGATTCTCCTCTCTGAGCCGGCGACGACGATGCCTGGCGTATCGGCGGCGCGCAGCAACGCACGACGCGCGCAACTGCGCTAGCTCCGCCGACCACCAGTACACCTGTCGCACCGGCGAACGGCGGAGAGCTCGGGGCATGCCGGCGTCGCAGACATCCGACATTGCCACCCCGAACCACTCCGCCTCCTGCTCAACCCGTACCGGCCCGTCCGGCACGGGGAGCCACGACATGACCAGAGCGGCCAGCACTAGGGCCTCCCCATCGAGGCGACGAAGCGCCCACCGCGGGCCGTCCTGATTTGGGGCACTCGGTACACCACCGGACTGGACACTCGGGGACGCGGAGACGCCGAACCTGACGTAACGATGGTCCGACAACGTCTCCACGCCCACGAGGACTCTCCAGTCCCGGACACGGCGTGCGACGGCGGCACTCGCAAACGACAGGTCTATAATGGACCCGCCGTTGTGCCGCACGCACGTGTCCACCGACCCCCTGTTCAGGACGACCAGGCCGACAGAGATCGCCCATTCCTCCAGGACCCGACCACGACCGTTCGTCGCCGGCGAACCCCAAGCCACGGACTTGGCGTTGAAGTCGCCGGCGACGACCGCCGGGTGAGGTTGGCCTTGTTCCACCAAGGCCCCCAGCCGAACGAGGAAAGACTCGAATTCGGCGAGGGGTCTGTTGGGAGAAAAGTACACTCCTACTATCCAAATGTCTCCCAACAGAACCGCCACGCATCCCCTGTCCTTCGCTACTTTTTCGAAGGGTGGGGAGCCAGCGGCGCCCCGGCTGATGATGGCCACCAAGCCGTCAAGGTCCCCAGCCCAGTTATCCCGGGGGGGGACAAAGTACGGCTCAGCGACCACGGCCACTTGCACCGACCACTGCGCCAGGCTTTGGGACAACAGGTCCTGGGCACTGGCACAGTGGTTGATGTTCGCCTGGAGGAAATTTAATTCCATTATTGGGCGATCTCTACCACATCCATCGCGGCCCCTTGCGGTGGGCTCGCTGACTGCGGCTGGGTCGAAGCCCCAGCGGCAGCAGCACTTCGTATCCCGTCGCGGCGCCTATCGCGACGGGAGGGGGCGGGACACGCCTTCCCGCCCACCGGATGCTTGGCGGGCCTCCCTGCGGCCGCGCAGACTGCGCAGTTCGGCGCGGCCTCGCATCCGCGGGCTTTGTGGCCCGGTTTGCCGCAGCGATAACAGAGATCGCTGCGGTCCGGTCCTCCGGTGCAGGTGCTCTGCGTGTGTCCGTGCTCAAGGCAACGGAAACAGCGCATCGGGCGCGCCCCTAGCACCGTCACCCGGGCCACTGTCCACCCCACCATCAGGCGGCCCGCCTTTATTTTTTGTGCCACTTTTGTTGGCACCTTGGCCCAAACTGCGCCCAGGCCGGAGCGGTCAGGCCGGATCTGTCCGACCTTGACAGCGTCGACTGCGCACTCGCCAGCAACGCTGAGTGCCGCTGCGACCGTCTCGGAAGTGGCTGCCGGATCCAACTCCGACAGCCGCAGCTCCGTGCACTTGGTGGGCCGGGAGATTTGGACATCCTCCGACCCGCCAAAGCATTCCCTCAGCCTTGCGGCGAGGGAGTCCGCCTTCCGCTCCGACTCAGCCCCGGGCACCTCGTAGAGCATGGCACCCGTGGCTGCCACCTTGGGCCTCAGCCTGTCAATGCCGAGGCCGGCGAGGTCTACGCGGTGCTGAGCGTCCGTCAGCACCTTCGCGTAGGTGAGCCCCTTGGCCACCGCCGCCGGCGTCAGCGACAGCACTATGGCCGCCGAGCGTGGCTGACGCAGCTTGGGCTCTTTGCGCCTCTGCCTCCTCTGTTGCGTCTGCGGTATTACTGCGGGCGCTGCGGCGGGGTTGGACTTCCCCCGCTTCTTCTTGCCCACCACCACCGTCCATTCAGCGTCCATGGACGCTGGGGCTGGCGGTAGTGGGCGAGGCTCCCTTGGAGCAGTCCTCGCGACGACGGGGGCAGCGGGGTGGCGACTTTCCCCCTCCCTTTTTTGGGCACCCCAGACGGTCCAGCGACCGCCACGGCAGCTGAGGTGGAAGGCCCGGCCATTATGGCAGGAGCCTTGAGAGGAGCAGGCTGCACTGCTCCTTTCCCCTTCCCCCTCCCCTTCCCCTTAGAGGAAGGCTGGGGAGCTCCCCCAACGAAGCCACCCTGGACGGGGAGTGGTATGTCCCCGGGGGTGGACCTTCTCTCGTGGGCCAGTGGAGGCCTCTGGGCCGGCCCTGCAAGCACCGACTCCATCCTAGCCTGCCACTTGGCCTCCACTGCTGCCAGCTCCTCCAGACGGCGAAGGAGAGAAGCGTTTTCACGCTTCAGCTCCTTCACCGCCTCCTCTAATTTTGCGCACTTATCGCGCCACTTTTTGGCCTCGCCTTTAGGGCGAGCGCTCGGTGCCGGTTCCGCCGCCGCTGCGACAGCCACCTCCTCGGCGGGCACCTTCGGTTTGGCGGCAGAGCGAAGGACCATGCCCTCCTCGCTCTCCTCCCTCCTTGCCCTTTGGCGGGCCTCCCTGCGCTGCAGGAGATCGCGCGCCTTGGCTTTCTTTCTTTGGTCGACGGAATCGTCGACCAAAGATGGTCCTCCTCTGCCGCGTCCGGTTGTCGCTTGCGACTTCGGGACCGGCTCCTCAGTGTCGCTCCCTAAGGACGACCTGCTGTTATTCAACTCTGAGCGTTTCCTCCAGAGCCTACGGCTCCGAGCGGAGGAAACGCTCATACTCGACTCAGAGTCGACGCCTGTGGACATCTTGTCCGCGCCGACTCTTCGTCCGCCATCAACGGGCTTTCGCCCACCAATCTCCGCCTCTCCAGCCGGAACTGGAGTAGGCACCCTCGTCAAAATAATTTTCGGATTAGTATTCATATTGAATCCCACGAGTATGGGGGAAATAAAGAGTCCACCCAGGCAGTGCCCCCTGTACCTGGGTAAGCCTAGCGTAACCCGCCAAGAGGGTCGGCCGGTACTCTGGCGGGGGTCGCACTAGTGACCGAACTACCCATCGGCCATGCATCCCCTCGCGGTGCGCCGCCGCTTGGGATTCGGGGAACTTTTTATAGAGGTTTTCTCCCTCGTGGTCCGGGCGATTAAGCCAAGACCCTCGGTCCAGCAGGAGCGCGAGACATGTCCACGGACCTCCATACTAGATTACGATCTGCAACGGTGACAGCGGAGAGGAAGGTTCCCCCCCGCTGCCTGCTCGGGGCGGTGTTAGCGCACACCGAGCCCGTCGACACTCCCGGATGAACCGGGAGCCGCCCGAATAAACGGGCCCACCATCTAAAAAATGCGGCAGCCACCGCAAAAAGCGGCGACGACCGCCGAGACCACTGTTGTCAGGATATTGGCCGTTGCGCCGATCAACTCGACCGACGCTCCGTTGCCCAGGGTGCACCACGTGGAGGTTTCCTGACTTCGCACCCCAACTATCGTCCACTTGAAAATCTATTTTGTGAAAAATAATAATAAATCCACATGAAGTGATTCCAACCTTTCATTTTGTAGAAACAAGAACTTCTAACAACATAAAATAGATAACATACATCTGTTTTAGATGAGTTCTCCTGTGACGAAGATATACAGAGATTTACTGAAGCTCTAGGCGGTTCCATGGATGATGCAGCGGAAGAGGACTCCACTGAGGTAACGTCTAATTTACAGCATACTGAATTTAATATGTTAAGGCCCACCCCTTCAGGACACCACAGATCCTGGTCTGATTATTAACAACCTAAAACTACTGTTTCTTTTTAGAGCTACGCTAGAGCTGATCCGTCAGCAGTGTATTTGTATAGAGTGTTGGTTGGAGACGATCTCGACCTAATCTCTCTCAGCAAACCTTACAAGCAGAGTCAACTGGCTTCTGGTGTAAGTATAAGTATTTTATCTAGTTCTAAATATATTCTTTTAGGGACCATTCGGGATCTTCTTAATGAAAACTAGCACGTACAAATTGCCTAGTTTATTATCTGATATGTAGCACTATTTTCTAAGCGTATACTAGTACATAAGCGGAGCGGCACAAGCTACGAGCGTTCCGCGTCAGGTACAAATTTACATTCTTATTATGGATATGAAGGTTTATAAAGAGTTTCAAATGATCACACCACGCTAAGTGTCACGATAATGCCGATTAGAATGATTATGGCATAAAACACTTGTTTAAATATAATCAAATATCAAATTATGAAGCTTCATTTAGACAGTTCAATTATTCCTAGGAATAATTGCACGCACGGTTTGCTAGTAACATTATTTTTTAATATCTGTCAAAAGATTAGTATAACGCGGGCAAGAATTGGACGCCACTGTGCATTTTCAAACGGAGTAGCTGTTTTTTAACAATAATTGCATGCGATTAGCAATGGTCTATACGTCTAATGAAGCTTAAAAGGCTTACGTTCGTTGAGTAGCGATCAAAACTTTACAGACATTATCTTACAACTTCAATTGATGCAGTTGTTAATCCGTCTTATCGAAGCTTAAAGGACTTGCGCTCGTTGAATAGCGAACAAAACTTTACAGAGATCGTCCTACAAATTTCCCATTCCATTTCTAAATCATCTATTTGCAGGAGATCTATGTTCTTGACACTCCATGCTCCGGAGTGTACATTTGGATAGGGTCTGAAGTGGACCCTGAAGTCAAGAAGAACTACCACATCACCGCTGACAAATACTTAGACATGAAAGGATATCCGAACTGGGTACGTAAAGATTTGCTACGATTTTAATTCTCGTGACTGCCTCGATGGCATTGTTTTATTCCGAGCGCGGTGCACGGCTCTGAGGTCTTGGATTTGTATCCCAGGTCGGACAAAGTAATAAATGTTTTTCTGCTCAATATTTTAGTTCATTATTTTGTCTCCCGCTTTGCTATGGAAGTGGAAAATATATTTCTAGCTCCTCCCTATTCTTCTATTTGATTAATTTCGTTGCGGGTTAAGACTAATTAGTGCTCCCAGAGACTCGCTGAGCTTCACCGCTCGGTGTCATAATGCTTGCCACTGTCGATCCTGCCTTACAGGAGTTGCAGTGGTGTGAGGGCGGGATAGTCTCGTGCTCAATATCAGCCTGGAGTTTGGAATTGGCGATAAATTTTACCCCTATCACATCAGGGGACGGAAGACGCATGGCCAAAAGTGTGTGCACTAGTTGCATTTCTGCCTATCCCTTCGTTGAAAAAACGTGATGTGTGATCATCACCATCGCCTGATGAAATCCACCTCTGATCACAAACCTTGCTCAAAGCTGCCTCACTGACCTCTTGAAAACCGGCAACCACTGAGTTACTACGAGTATCAGTCTAAATATGATTTATTTTTAACCGACTTCAATAAGTAGGTTCTGTATTCAATCCGTATGTATGTATGTATGTATGTTTGTATGTATGTTTGTATGTAAATTTGTATGGCCGCGAGTTTCAATTAGGCATCGGCCAAATATACGTATATACTAAGCGAATATAAAGTTGAATTATTTTTTGGTTTGCAGTGGTTTTGAAGTCGGTTTATTTTTTGTTAATTTTTAATAGCGATCATAGCTTATTTGGGACTGGCCTGATGAAACGAAGGTCGCAGGATCAAATTCCAAAGGCACTTGAGTCTTCAATTTTTTTCTTCGTTTATTTATAGTCATACACTCTTGAAAGAGTGGTAGTGTTTGGGTTGATTGTAGAACTGCCGTTTTCGTAGTTACCGACTTTGAATTTACAAATATTGTGGAGTGAAGTCATACTCCCAAGAATTCTCCATGAATATCCGGGGAAATTTTTAGGAAAGGTCTATGGTCAGCAGTAGACTTTCCGTAGCTGATGATGCTGGCTGATATTTAGCAAAAAAACCCGATATCACTTTGACCGACCTGGGATTTGAACCCGAGATCTCACCGCGGAGTCTGGAATTTGTGCCCGATATGGCGATAGGCTCGCCCTCTATCACATCATGGGACGGAATAACGGCGAAAAGTGGGTGCACTAGTTGCGCCTCTGCCTACCCCTTCGGGGATAACAGGCGTGAGTGTATATGTATGTATATATATGTATATGTATCTCAGCGCGGTTGTCGTACTACGCAGGCAATATATCTACGCCATGATGAAGAGGGCTTATTGTTTTGTCGTAGGTGAACATTACCAGGGTAACAGAGGGCTCCGAGAGCTCCACTTTCAAACAATACTTCCATGGCTGGGATTCGAATACCAACGGTGCTTCTGTCATAAACTATGTTTCTGATACCGGTATGTTTACTTTTATATTGTGGTTAGGGGCTGTAGCCAAAAAGCTTTTCTAAAATCGTCAACGGCAGTAGAAAACAATAATAGTTTAAAAAAATAATAATAACACGCTTTATAGAAAATCCAACTAAAAATAGAAAATAAATTTTAACAAATTTGAATTAAGAATAGTGTAAATAAGAAAAAAAATGTATTTTATTGTAAAAAAGGGGTGGGGTGCTTTTTAAGATATTATCAAAATGATAATCTTCCTACTCATATTATCTATACTAATATTATAAAGCTGAAGAGTTTGTTTGTTTGAACGCGCTAATTTCAAGAACTACTGAACCGATTTTGAAAATTCTGTCACTAATAGGAAGCTACATAACTCCTGAGTGCTATAGGCTACTTTTTATCCCGGGAAAATATTTTTGTCCCGGAAAAACTTTTTCACGCGGGCGGAGTCGCGAGCACTACTAGTCTGTCAATAAAATATAATTATTGACATCATACACCCCACACTTTTTTTACGTGATATACTCCTCTCCCCCCTGTCCCCTCCAAAAGCTAATTCGAAATTCATCTTCTAGATGCTGGTTACTTCTCCAGCGACGCTGAGGAGTCTGCAGCGGCTGCTAAGGCCATCGGGAAGAGCGCTTCTGCCCGAGGGTTCATGCCTGATGACGGCCAAGGAGCGCTTGAGGTTACCAGGTTAGGCAACTCTGTGATGAACATAAATATATATTATGTACTAGCTTTTGCCCGCGGCTCCGCCCGCGTTAAAAAGTTTTTCCGGGATAAAAGTCCCGCTTTATGTTTTCCCGGGATAAAAAGTAGCTTATGTGTTAATCCAGGACATGATGTACCCGTGTGCCAAATTTCATCGAAATCCGTTCAGTAGTTTTTGCGTAAAAGAGGAACAAACATCCATACATCCAAACATCCATACATTCTTACAAACTTTCGCCTTTATAATATTAGTAGGATTCCTGCTTGAATTTCAATATAAAAAAACTATCGCAAATGTGTATAATATAGAAATTTAACTTAACATTTATAATTGTTCGCGATTCAATTTCACTTTTGTTGAGTTTCAGAACGCGATATTAGATCTTCTAACGCGCACGCGAATTTGAACTTTATGCAGCGGTAATAAATTACACCATTTTATTTAGAAAACGTTTGTATGGGAAATAGAAAAATGCTGTTTTGAGGATTTTCCCGGCAATTATTTGAATTTTTCCCACCTTTTAAACCTTCCCTAGACCTTCACGAATAATTCAAGACCAAGATAAGATAAATCCGTTCAGCCGTTCTCGAGTTTTAGCGAGACTAACGAACAGCAATTGATTTTTATATATATAGATAGAGTATCACGCCTATTTTGGGGTAGGCAGAGGTGTAACACGCCCACAATTCGCGAACTTTGTTAGTTGTAATAGGGGGCGGACCTATTGCCTTTTATAGGGCACATTTCCAGACTCCGGGCTAATACATATATACATATACACTCACGCCTGTTAACCCCGAAGGGGTAGGCAGAGGCGCAACTAGTGCACCCACTTTTCGCCGTTATTCCGTCCCATAATGTGATAGGGGGTGAGCCTATCGCCATATCGGGTACAAATTCCAGACTCCGAGCTGATACTGAATAGAAAAACTCAATATCACTTTGCCCGACCCGGGAATCGAACCCGAGACTTCAGAGCGGGTACGTATCGCACGTACGGGTTGTACCGCTCACACAATACCATTATTCCACAGGGGCAGTCGGAGATAGTTGAGTGAGATGAATTAGGCACGATTACAAGCTAGATTTTAAACTAGGAAACCGCTTGTATTCTAATAGCAGGGTAACCCAGCGACGATCACAGAGGCACAGAAAAATACAATTTACTATAATAAAAAAACTTGAGAGGTGTCAAGGGACACCCGGATGGAACGAAGTTGTTTTCGATTAATTAGTGAAGATATTGTGATAAAATTTTATTTCTTTTAAGTTATAATAATAATTGTATATTTCATTAAAACGTTACCACATCAATGAAAACATTTACTTCTACCTACACAATAGATATGTCATCGAATCACGATCATCACCTAAGCAAGCATTGACATTAAAATTAACATACAACTAACGAAAAAAAACTACACTAAAAAGCATTTAAATCTTAGAGTATGTATACGTAGTTATACTTACTCTAAGATTTAAATTGTCTTTTTTTATAAAAATTTCGAACCAGTTCTTTATTGTTACTGGCTGGTTTCACGGGGCAAGTATAAAAGTGTCGTGACAACTTTTATAAAAGTGTCGTGACAACTTTTCGTGAGTTTTTTTTCCGTCTAGCCCCCTTTCACAACGCGCGATAAGGAACTTCGTTCCAATAATAACAATTAATAAGCGAATGTGGAACGTCTCTGGGCTTCGCGCTTAGACGAGAGACCTCGGGCGATGTCCAACTGAGTACCTTAGGTAGCGAACTAAAAAAGTACTGATGCGGGATAATCATCTCTGGTCAGTCAACAATATCTGAATTTCACGTACCATCGTCTGTAGTGGTGTCACATTTCCGTGCCTATAAATTGACCTTCTTTTCCAGGATCGCAGGAGACCAAGAGAACATCACAGAGCAGTTTGAGTCTGGCTTATCAGCGTTCTACCAGTCCGAAGTCTATGTGGTTAAGTACAAGTATACCAACGAGAACGGAGACGATACTGCGGTGATATACTTATGGATTGTAAGTGAAGGATTTATGATTTTATATTTTTATAGAATCCTGAAAAAGAAACAGTCGAAAGCGGGATTTGAACCCACGACCTCCGGCGTACCGTGCCGGTGCTCTTCCAATTGAGCTATTCCGACCCCGTTGTCGATTGCCAATTTCAGGATCCGTACTTAATTCTCTTAAAGGAGATGACCAGCGACATCTGTTAGCAGTTATTACAACTACTAACTCAGCATTACCCCTTTACAGGAGTAAGTAACCGAAACGAGTCGCTAAACTTTTTTCTAATTTTTATATTATGATTTTTTATACATGTCATGGCCATGTAGTGCCTTTTTTTTTTTTTTTTTTTTAAATGGCCATCTTCGGCTCATTAGGGACGGCTGCGGGCTTCCTCCGACTCACGTCTAAGTTGTCGTCCGCAACCGCCCCTGCGCGTACCGCGTTTTTGCGGTCCTTTTTCCTGTTGCGGGGGCTCAGAAGCCCCCGAAACACCGTATCGTGTCCGCCTGTTGGTGTCCGAGGCAGCGTGAGACACGCTGCCTCGGACATGTCCATCACGGGGGTCACAGAAGTTGGCTAGACTAATGGGTGGGCGGCACGTCCCGCCCACCCGTGACCCCCGGAGGCCCCTATTAGTCGCCTTTTACGACAGGCAGGGGATACCGTGGTGGAATTCTCCAAACGCCCCCAATCCACAGGGCGGGCCATGTAGTGCCTGGTTAATGATTTTATATTTTTACTAGCTTTTGCCCACGGCTTCGCCCGCGTTATTCAGTTTTTCCGGGCTAAAAGTACATAAAAACCTTCCCGTTGAATCACTCTATGACTATGACGTTGATACAACTTTTAACAAATAATGCATTAGTTTCTACCAAATTTGATTACCATAAAAACGGTTCTAGTGAGTTAATCTTAAAAGATAGACATATACTGTCGCGGACATTTTTTTAGATCATTTCAAGAGGAATAATTCTTTCATACATATATTTTCGGTATCTTGAACCGTTTTCGCAGTGCACGCAATGAAAGCCCTCAAAGATGAATAATTTTCCCCGTTTTCTTTCACATTTTCCATTATTTCTTCGCTCCTAATAGTTGCATCGTGATGCTATATAGCCTATAGCCTTCCTCGATAAATGGGCTATTCAACACAAAAAGAATTTTTCAATTCGAACCAGTAGTTCCTGAGATTAGCGCGTTCAAACAAACAAACAAACAAACAAACTCTTCAGCTTTATAATATTAGTATAGATTATAGAATCCTGAAAAAGAAACAGTGAAGGATTTATTATATTATTGAACTAGCTTTTGTCCGCGGCTCCACCCGCGTTAGAAAGTTTTTCCGGTATAAAGTCCCGGTTTATATTTTCGCGGAATAAGAAGTAGCCTTATAGGTTCTTCCCAGGGTATTAAACTATCTCCTTACTAAATTTCATTGAAATAGATTCATTGGTTTGGTAGTTATGGCTCCAACGGTGAGATTAAAAAGTCCGGGTTACAATTCCGGGTGTATATTTTTCCGGGATAAAAGTACCCTTTGTTCTTCTCTGGATCTCAAACTATCTCCATACTTATTTTCTTGTGGTTCCACTAGTAGAAAACGATTTTCTGGGATAAAAGTCCCGCTTTATATTTTACCGGGATAAAAAGTAGTCTATGTGTTAGTCCATGCCGTGATCTACCCGTGTGCTGAATTTCATCGAATTCCGTTCAGTAGGTTTTGCGTGAAAGAGTGACAAATATCTATACATCCATACATTCTTACAAACTTTCGCGTTTATAATATTAGTAGGATGTATGGGGGTCAATCAGCTCGAGTACGCCAATTCGCTAAGTTACTCTAATTTGGCATCTCTAAGGGAGTAGTCCTTGCCGGTGAACGCCCGCGGCAACTACTTGAAGAATACATATACACTCACGCCTGTTATCCCCGAAGGGGTAGGCAGAGGCGCTACTAGTGCACCCACTTTTCGCCGTTATTCCGTCCCATGATGTGATAGAGGGCGAGCCTGTCGCCATATCGGGCACAAATTCCAGACTCCGAGCTGATACTGAATAGAAAAACGCAATACCACTTTGCCCGACCCGGGGATCGAACCCGAGACCTCAGCTTTGCAGTCTCACTGTAATACAACTACACCACCGAGGCAGTCACTTGAACAGTACTTTTTTTTTTTTTATTTTATTATGGCCATCTTCGGCTCATTAGGGACGGCTGCGGGCTTCCTCTGACTCACGTCTAAGTTGTCGTCCGCAACCGCCCCTGCGCGTACCGCTGTTGCGGTCCTTTTCCCTGTTGCGGGGGCTCAGAAGCCCCCGAAACACCGTACCGTGTCCACCTTTTGGTGTCCGAGGCAGCGTGTCTCACGCTGCCTCGGACATGTCCATCACGGGGGTCACAGAAGTTGGCTAGACTAATGGGTGGGCGGCACGTCCCGCCCACCCGTGACCCCCGTTGAACAGTACTTGAAGAATCAGATTAAAAATACCCATTAGTTCCAATGGGACCAAATTACTGAGATAAAAAACCTATGTGTTAATCCAGAACATGATCAATCCGTTTGCCAAATTACATTCAAATTCATTGAACAGTTTCTGAGTTTACTTCTAACAAACATCTAAACATTATCACAAATTTTGCATTTGTAATACCTATTAGTAAGATTAATTGTTATTCTCGTCAATAAGTTCTTCATAAGTCTAGTGACATTGATGTCTTTGCAGACACTAAAACTTGTTTTAAAAATAAAATTATGAAACACCCCAATACCTACTGTGCGCATATAGTTCATAATAAGTGTTGTACCCTGGTAATATATAAGCATACATTTAAAAAAAAATCATACTGAAATTGTTATGTTATTAGGTTTGTAATTCAAATCACTATTAGCATATTTTTTTTTTTTTTTGGTATAATATTAGTAACCCTTTAATCTCGTTTCTGTGCATGTCGTGGTCGCCTATAATTATGGCATCATTTAAATTAAGAATATTTATATTATAGTGTTATTTTCAATTACTAATATTAATGTATGTCATGTTGGTGATCCTTAAATAAATAAATAATAATTCTGTTCGCTTTAGGGTTCTGATGCAAGTGATGATGATAAGACGGCAGGATATGAACTGCTGAAGAGTTTGGAGGAAGAAGCTGGTGATCACGCCATCTCGGTTAAGGTTCCTCAAGGGAAGGAGACAAAGCATTTCCTCGCTATGTTCAGAGGTAAGAGTATGTGTTATGAACGTGTGATGTGTCATGATAAAAGACAAAAGTGATTAATAGAAGACTATTATTAAGTGTCGGTTATTTAAATAATTACCAAGATGAATGGTAAAAGTTATAAACTTCCCACTTTTACCGATCAGTATTAATAATTAGGTACTCCAATCATTTTATTGCATTGAATGTTGAGTCGAGTATGCCGTTCGCCTGATGGTAAGCGATACGACCACCCATAAACAGTAGCAACACCATCCAGCACCTTGAGTTACAAAGTACTGTGTGGCATTACACTGCGCTCGTCATGAGACATAAGATGTTAAGTCTCATTATGTCCAGTAGTTACTGGCTACAATGTCCTTCAAACCGAAACACAACGGTGCATGCACACTGCTGGCGGTAGAAATAGACATTGCGGTGGTACCCACCCAGACGGCCGCTTACATATACCTATCACCAGTAAACATTTGTTTTTTTTCTATTATGTTTCGCACTAAAACTATTGTTAGAAACTGAAGCGATTTGGATTTAAATAAAAACGATTTATCACAGATTTTACATAAACATTTATCACTGGTTTTACATAAAGACATATAACAGAAATACTTTTCAAAGATATCTGCAACTAACTGACCAGTATGAAAGTCCAAGATAAACTTACTCAACTGCCACTGAGATGACTGCGAGACTGAGCGCGAAAGAGAGCGAACATCGATATGGCCCCCTTTTTATACACTCAACTACCACTTCCACGATTCATTTGACATTTACACTGGTTTTAGTAACTGGTTAGTAGGTACGTTACAAATACCGTTACAAATGATTGAATCTTAACACTATATTATTTAATTTGTCAGGAAACCTGGCGATTGTCTGTGGCAGCAAGGACAGCGAGTACAATCCAAAGAACTTCAAGGACTCTTTCGACGACGATGGCATCCGCCTCTTCAGAGTAAGTTAAATTCAAATTCAAATCATTTATTCAGTAATTAGGCCCCTAAGGGCACTTTTACTGGTCATTTTTCACAATGCTGTTTTACTAAAAGATTCTACCAGTGCTTCGGAAAAGCCCACTGACCTGAGAAGAAGCACCAAGAAACTCAGCGTAGGTCTTTTATATTTTTTTTTAAATATATATATTTTACAATTTACAAATCACAATATTACTTCAATTTTTAAAGATGGATATTAATGTTATGGAGACGACATTCTTTTACTAGTGGCAGGTCTCTCGTAAGCGAGGGGCTGTCTATGTAGCTACAATTGCAATGTCTATGTGTACCGCTAACCAGCAGTGTGCATGCACTGTTGTATTCCGGTTTAAAGGAAATTGTCGCGTAGTTACTGGACATTATGAGACTTAACATCTTATGTCTCAAGGTGACGAATGCAGTAGAATACCACGCGGTTTTTCTTATTTATAGTTCTGCGCGGCGTTATGGTACTATATGGTACTGTTACTGATACTCGTCGTATCCCTTACCACCAGGCGAGCGGCATGCTTGTCTCGTCATTTAACTCCAATAATAAAAAAAATGACATTTTTTTCTGAAACAGTAAGCGTCCTCGGCCGCTCGCTTGAAAGAACTTTATCATGGTTAACAATTTTCACTGCGTAATTTCTAGACAAAATAGCGTATGTGCGTATCATGTACAGGACATGGACTATCTCTGAGTCAAATTTGATGCAAACCTGCTCAGGAGTTGCTAATAATGTTTAATTACTCTTAATGAAATAGAATCTCGTACATTTTTTTTGTTAATGTCCCTACTGCTAGTACCCTGACGCGAGTCGGCTTTTCTGGCCACACCGGACTTTAGGGTGAACGCAGAAGGCGCTCGCAACCCTTTAATTTAGGTGACCATGCTGAGGGCAACCCACTAACGGGTTACGATCCTCGGCTCGGAACGGCCACTGAGAGAGGATGAGACATCAACGATTAGGGAAAGATTGGTTTTTAGGCCTAATCCTATTAGATTGTGTTGTCATCGGCACGCGGGCCGGAACTGCTAGGGGGGCGGGGGGGGACGCGGCAGGGACGGAACTGCGGTCTTGTGGAGTGTTGGAGTTTCAAGAACTCGTTCTTACGGCGGATGGCCAGAGTGATTTCGTCCTCTCGATCGGTTAATACGGCACGCGGCCGTCTCCATTTGGTGCGGGAGAATTGAGAAATCTTGTACAAAAACTTTTTAATTTATAATATACCTACCTACTGGCATCCTCCTCCAACTACTGTCGCGTAGAAGTCCGTACTCGTAGAAGAATTCTATATCTTAAAATGAATTTGAATAAAAATTTGTAATTTCGAGTTAGTGACAGGAAAATTTTACGTGATGGAGATGAGGCCTCCCAGCAGGAAGTGGAGATGGACTGAATTGATTAAAATTTCTATTTATTTTGTTATTAATCTGGTTTAAGGTGGAGGGAACCCAGCTAGGAGTGGACATGAGAGCCGTCCAAGTCCCGGAGTCTTCCGATACCCTGGAGTACGATGATGTATTCGTTCTTCAGACACCAGATGCTGTTTATGTTTGGAACGGGAATGTGAGTGTTTTACTATACATATGCCCTTCATCTTGGGATCTCTATTTTGCTCCTCAACTTTACCCAAGATTAGGTGACTTCAGGCTACTTCGACCGATCGGCTACTTGAACCATCTATCCGATGACACTAATGAATAAATGTAGGTAGGTACTTCAGTCTTATACAATAAATAAAGGACGTGTTTTCTGACAAAGTATAAGAGAAATGATCCTGCACACATTTATAAACACCGTTGCAGTGTGCATAAAACAGACTTAAGATTTATGTATGTGTGCGTTCATAACACAGTTACTGGTCTCTCATATGTAAGAGTCCGTCTGGTTAGATAACACCGCAATGTACGTTTCTACCAACAAGCAGCAGTGTGCATGCACTGTTGTGATTCATTTTGAAGGGCATTGTAGCCAGTGCAACTACTGGACATAATTCTACTGTTTATGGGTGGTCGTATCGCTTACCATCAGGCGAACAGCTTGCTCGTCCCGTCATTCAATGCCATAAAAAAGAACCAAAACGGTATAATATGTACTGCACTTTCTATCTAGTAGTTACATTGAAAGTGACAGAAGTTTTTGTCCTCTCACTAATTGTCTACTATGCAGTTAGCAGCTGCACTTTTAGTCGACGATATGGCGCGTACTCTATAAGTAGATTGTTTACTACTGACTGATTCGTATAATTACGATTCGACTATAATAATAATAATAATAATAATAATCCTCCTAGCCAGTTTCGGCCACGGCGGCCAATCTCAACGGAGATCAGCCAGGTACACAGGAGATATTATAGTGCACAAGTGTGTGCGCAATACACAGGTGCACTCGCTATTCCTTCACTCTCATAATCCGATGAGACGGCAATCCGACATGACCGGAGAGAGATCAGGAGATCATTCGACTATAATGCTGAGGTTTCCGATCAGATTCCCGAGTCGGGTAACATGATAATGGGTTTTCCTCCGTATCAGCGTGAAGTCTTGTATATTTCCTCATTACGGCGACTGGCTTGCCGCCTATTACATTGGACCTAAAATATGCATACCTCTGAAAACGGGGAAAGAATATATATAATAATAAAAATAATTAATATTTATATCATTTTAATTTTTTTTATATACACGTGCTTCATTTCATCTCCACATCACCCAAAGGTAGACTGGTAGATAATGCCTAAGGCATTAAGTTGGCCTATGTACATTTTTGTACATAAATAAAGATAAAAAAATAATTTGCTATGTTGTTCACAGGAATCAAGCGAAGAAGAAAGGGAGGCTGCCCTAAATTTCGTGAAGCTCGTCGTGGGTGAGGAGAGGGAAATCACTGCTGTTGAGCAGGGAGACGAGCCCGACGAGTTCTGGGCAGCGTTGGGTAAATCTTATACTACTAAAATTATAAATGCGAAAGCTTAAATAAATTCATATATTTGAATCTGAATATTTGGATGTTAGAATTTATCTCAGAAATCGCTAAACTGATTTGGATGAAATTTGGCACATAGATAGCCCATCTTCTCTGCTTTTTATCCCGCTGACTTGCTCCTGTAGCAAACAATTGTTTAAATAGTTTTTTTTAAACAATTGTTACAAGAAAAAGGAATCCTTATATGATTACTTTGTTCAAATGGATCACGCTAGGAGTCCTACAGAACTGTGGATCGGTACTTGTAGGGACTTTTGGATACAAAAGTCCCTACAAGTACCGATCCACAGTACGCGGTCTTCGCTCGTGATAACGAGCGAAGACCGAAGCAACACCTAGTTACTCATAATTCTCTTTGAAATAATACTATTTTACGGATTTTATCACGGTTTTTTAATTAACATTTTCTACCGACGTTTCGAAGACTTGACAGCTTTCATGGTCACGGGGTGTACTGAAGTGATGGTGGTCCGAAAAGTTAATGTTACAATCTATACTAATATTATAAAGCCGAAGAGTTTGTTTGTTTGTTTGTTTATTTGTTTGAACGCGCTAATCTCAGGAACTACTGGTTCGAATTGAAATTTTTTTTGGGGTTGAATAGAACATTTATCGAGGAAGGCTTTAGGCTATATAACATCACGATGCAACTATTAGGAGCGAAGAAATAATGGAAAATGTGAAAAAAAACGGGGTAAATTATTCATCCTTGAGGGCTTCCATTGCGTGCGCTGCGAAAACGGTTCAAGATACCAAAAATATATGTATGAAAGAATTATTCCTCTTGAAATGATCTAAAAAAATGTCCGCGACAGTATATGTCTATCTTTTAAGATTAACTCTATAGAACCGTTTTTATGGCAATCAAATTTGGTCGAAATTAATGCATTATTTGTCAAGAGTTGTATCAACGTCATAATATTAATATTTATCCAAATAAATGTGTTTTTTTTTTTTTTTTTTTTTTTTAAACGGCCATCTTCGGCGCATTAGGGACGGCTGCGGGCTTCCTCCGACTCACGTCTAAGTTGTCGTCCGCAACCGCCCCTGCACGTACCGCTATTGCGGTCCTTTTCCTGTTGCGGGGGCTCAGAAGCCCCCGAAACACCGTACCGTGTCCGCCTTTTGGTGTCCGAGGCAGCGTGAGACACGCTGCCTCGGACATGTCCATCACGGGGGTCACAGAAGTTGGCTAGACTAATGGGTGGGCGGCACGTCCCGCCCACCCGTGACCCCCGGAGGCCCCTATTAGTCGCCTTTTACGACAGGCAGGGGATACCGTGGTGGAATTCTCCAAACGCCCCCAATCCACAGGGCGGGAGACGTCGGTCAGTCGTCCACCCGACGCCTCCTACGTCTCGTCTGGCGGCGGGAGGGATCACCACTGCGCTGGCGATCCCTCTCGGCACTCTCCTTCCGCGAGAGGACCGCCTCGCAGAAGTGGGCCACCGCCTGCCAGGCCTCTCGGCCGCCGACCATGGAAGCGACCACGGCCGGCAGCGAGAGGTCTTCTCCGACGACTGTTCTGAGAGCGCTGCGCTCCTCATCCCAGGCTGGACAACACTCCAACGTATGTTGGGCCGTGTCCATTGGGCAGTTGTCACAATAGTGACACACGGCCGACTCCTCTATACCTACCACCCGAAACAGGAACTCACCGAAGCAGCCATGCCCGGTGAGCACCTGCGTCAGGCGGTATGTTGCCGCTCCGTGGCGCCTGTCCAGCCATTCGGCAAAGACAGGACGCACTGCCTCTACGACCCGGTGCCCCCACGACGGGGCCTCCAGCCTGAGACGCCACTCCTCCACGGCGGCTCGCCGTAAGGCGGCCCTCTTGGCCTCCACCTCCTTCAGGGCCGGACGCTCCCCGCGACTGAACGCCTCCTCCCGCCAATGGAATACATCGGCAAGGGATTTGGCGTCCAGGTCCCAGGGCAGAAATCCGGCCAATAGGCAAGCCGCCTCGAAAGAGACCGTGCGGTACGCCCTGACCGCCCGCTGCGCTAAAGCTCTCTGCGGGGCGCGCAGAAGGGCGACGCAGGGGCGGCCCAGGGAGTCAGCCCAAACGGGGCTGCCATAAAGGGCTATGGACCGCACGACTCCGTGATACAGCCTCCGGCAAGGGAAGCCAGGACCTTCCAGGTTGGGCAGCAGGCGGGAAAGAGCGCCCGCTGCCCGGGACAATTTCGTCCTCAGTAGGATAATATTGGGCATTCTAGACCACCTGTCGCTCGGCGAAACAAGTTCGCCATCGCTCCGGACGGTGGTCTAGAATGCCCAATATGGAATGATCGATTCAAAATATGAATTCACACCACAATTTTATACTCTGATAAGTTTGCCATCGCTCCGGACGGTGGTCTAGGCTGTTCAATATGGAATGATCGACTCAAAACATGAATTCACAGCACAGTTTTATACTCTGACAACAGGCAATCAATGAATGTCGAAGGTAGAATAAAGGTTTGTAATGTGTGTTGTACGAATTCATAAAATTATGACTGCAACTTACGTGAAATGTTAAGTGTATTATTTTTTTATGAATGTGAAAGCTTTGGTTCAGTAATATAACTGTGACGTTTTCGAATTATTTATTTTTTATTTAGCATTAGGTATTATATATTTTGGGTGGTTCTTCGAACAATAAATCAGACAAACGCACGAACTCTTGTAATTTTCGCCACTGAGGGGAATCGGTGTCGGTTTGGAACTTGATACGGATGAGCGCCTTCTTCCACATGTCCAATGGTTCGGTGTCGTGCGCGTCGCTCGACTTGTACACCTTGCAGTCGATGTAGTATTCACCGCTGGTGCTCGCTGTTCGCCGCTCGCTGCCGTTGGCCACTCGGTTCACAAAATATGACGAGAGCCGACTAATACTTTCAGTTTGCTCTGACTCCGTTGCGTAGTTGCGACTTATACCAAATATATCAACAGTATTCTTTGTTTTTTTACTGAAACAATATAAAAAACCTAAATGTTAATTTTCAACATATCACTGAAGTTTCTCCTAAAACTTTTTAAATTGATAGGAATACATTATATCTACCAACCGTATCAGTACTCTTTTAAACAAAAACTATGTTTTAAAACAACGCCTATTACCTCGGAGATATACGCGGTAGTTGGACACTGCACACACATCTCAAAATATATTGCAGAAACACAGAAAACATTCTTACTACGAAGTAAAATATTTTAATTTCTTACCTCGTTCGTGTTGAATTCGCCGTTGAGGCTGGCTTGCGCTTCCCGATGTTGTCCGCCGATAGGCAGCGGTTCGATTTCTTCTTTTGTTCAGAAGCTGGAGCTGGTTGATAGTACTCGCATTCAGATTCAGACCTGAAAATTTTGTCAATTTTAAAACAACATATTTATATACAAATTCAATAAGTCAGTACGTGAGAGTGATTTCAAAATAATTTATACTCACATTTTTCCGTTTGGAACAACTGGTTGAATATACCTGTACAATAAGTTTGGTGAGTCGGTGGCAGCAGGCACGGTGTCAGCAGCTTGGCAGCAGGTTCGGTTATTCGCTGATTACTTCTTCAAGTGTACTTCCCGTCTTGTAGAGTTGATTTTGTTATGTCGCTTCCATCAAAACCCAGTTGTTTATAATCGAAAAACGAAAAATAATTTGCAACATTAAAAATGTTGCATGTGCTATGATATAATGCATTTTACGTTACTTTTTTCCGTGTACGTATTACACTCGTGTAAAATGCGCATTCAGAGTTTGCGTAACATTGAACGTCGATGCAGCAAAAATGCTTAAGGCTGGTACACATACTACATTTCATTGTAAATATTTAATTATCCATAAATTATGTTATACAGATTATTTCAAATACCATATTAATAACTTCAAACTGTTACAAGTAATTTATTTATATTATGATATTGACCATCATTTATTTCCTTTTTTAATTTTTATCGTAATAAATAACAATATTATTCACAATACCTTTTGTGTATAATATTATAAAATTGTCATTATAACTATAGTTAATGTAAGAAATATTTCATTTGAATGAATATTGTAATAAAATAACTTAAATTTGAATACATGCCCGTGATACGTATGTACCATCCTTATTTGAATTGACGCAAATGTGGTTTTGCTGACTGGAAATTAATATATAGGTTGAGCGCACGTAGCGCGATATGAACCATGTTATTTACCTGATATTTGAGTATATCCTTCTAATGGAAGAAGATCGTATGAACAGTAACCATAATATGACTCTTATGATTAATTATTATTTTAATATTGAATTCAAAATTACTATAAAAGCTGTTTTTTCTTTTTCAAAGTTCATTGCCAAAAAATGTTGAAGTAACATAGCAGCATTTATAAAAAAATGTTAAATATATTTTTATAACAAATAATCGGTATATCACATACAAATTGATATATCAATACAGTTTTATATTGAGCTACAGAATATAGAAATATGAACTAAAATAGAAAAACGGCAGAATTCAGGTAACTATTAATATTTTTTATAAACATAAAAATCTTTGGTATTGTTGATTGTATGTTAAAAATACGTTTAATATTCAACTAACATTGTGCATTACTCTTTCAGAAATGTTCTAAAAACAAGTTACTTTCGTGAATAAGAACGAGAAGCACAACCGACAACTGAGTTTCAACAGGACACAGGCATTGGCTTTATGGTGTTGGATAAGCCACTTCATTCATTTTAAAATCCGACTTGAAATTTGTACAAGTGTTTTTTATACTTACTATATATTTTGTAAGTATTGAACAATTATTTTTGTTGTAGTTTATAAGCACGATTGGTGCTTCTGTAATTTAAAATAGTATAAAGCATTGTAAATTATAATTAGATAGATACTGTAATATTAATAATGCCATACTGTTCGGTTTGCAAAGTGTACGTAGATAATCGTCGATGGTTGGGTCATTCACGGAGCAATGCACATAAAAACAATAGCGCAACCCCATTTTACGACAATGTTTCAATTATCAATACTTCGTTTAAAGGACGTATTGTAAGTTATAGGATAACTGCAACCGACGAGCAAGTAAATAATTTCCCAGAGATGTTTCTGAGTAGTATTTGTGATCAAGTAAAAAAATTAATAGATCGATCACTTTACATACACACATCTGTTAAAATTAATTTTGAACTCTTTTCTGTTTTTCTTTTATATAAAAGTGATCAAAGTGAAATTAAATCATTTTGTACAAAAAATTATATAGTTCATGTTAATTACGAGTTCGATTCAATTTATAAATCTGCGATAACATTGCTGTTAAAAAAAATAGAAGAATTTCAGGAGAGAGATAGCGGTTGGACCTTTTTGAATAATTCACATTTAGAAATAAACATTAATAAATATCAGCCTCTTGGCGGCAGCGGATTTATAGATTTACCAAAATTCATAAAAAATAAAAAAGCTTGTTTGAATATTCGAAACAAAGACAAGTATTGCTTTTTGTGGTGTGTTGTGGCAGCCTTGTACCCTGCAACCCGACATTCTGACAGAGTTTCGTCTTATCCTCACTTTCAGAACATTTTAAACATTGATGATTTGTCATTTCCTATAACTTTTTCTGATATAGTGATTTTTGAGAAAAATAATCCCTTTCTGAATATTTTCGTGTATGGGTTGAAAAATAATAAGACAATCATAGGTCCCTTGTATAAATCTACGAATAACAATAAATCTAAAAGCATCCACTTGTTATTTCTAGAAAATAATGCAAATTCCCACTATTGCCTTATCAAGGACTTGCCACGTCTCGTTAGAAATCAAATCACCAAACATCATGGCAAATTATATTTCTGTGAAACGTGCTTGTTATTTTTTTCGACTCTCAGTCAAATTGATACACATTTGTGTGGAGGGATAATTACAGTTTTGCCAGAAAAAGGATCATTTTTAAAATTCAAGAATTATGATAGAAAACAAAATATTCCATTTGTGATATATGCGGATTTTGAGACGTTGCTTGAACCAATTGGTGCCGCTGAATCGAACACCACCGCTAACACGTCATACTCACAACGCCACGTGCCGGCGGCGTTCGCCTATAATATAGTATCATCTTTCGAGGGTTCATTTGAAGGTTATAGAAGTTATCGCGGTAAAGACTGTGTTTTGAAATTTGTTGAATATTTGATAGATGATGTTAAAGTAATATACAGAATTCTGTCTAAAAATGAACCTATGATATTCACAGAAAAAGATGACTTTGATTTTATCAATGCCGTCCAGTGTCACATATGTGAAAACTTGTTATGGTGCGATAAAGTAAGAGATCACTGTCATATTACAGGCCGATATCGTGGCGCGGCTCATCGACATTGTAATCTACAACATAAAGTTCCAAAATTTATTCCTGTATTTTTTCATAATTTATCAGGTTATGATTGTCATTTATTTATAAAAAAATTGGCTGAAATTTCTGGGCAAATAAAAATTATACCTAAGACCAAAGAAAAATATACATCATTTTCTAAATTTATTCATATTACTGATAATGAGTACATACAAATAAGATTCTTAGATTCTTTCAACTTTTTAGGAACGAGTTTAGACAAACTTGCCAAAACAATGCATACCGAAGATTTTGTTAATCTAAAATCGCACTTTTCTGATAAAAGAAAATTCAATTTGTTGACACGGAAAGGTATTTATCCATATGACTATATGACTGATTGGAAACGATATGAAAATAAATCGTTACCACCAAAATGCGATTTTTATAATTCATTGACCGGCGTAAATATAAGCGACGATGATTATAATCACGCCAAAACTGTTTGGAACGAATTTAATATAAAAAATTTAGGCGAATACACGGACCTGTACTTGAAAACGGATGTACTTTTATTGACAGACATATTCCAAAATTTTCGAAAAACATGTAAACAACATTACAAACTGGATCCTGCCTTTTACATCACCGCTCCTAGTTTATCTTTTGACGCTATGTTGCTTAAAACAGGCGTTCATTTGGAACTCTTGTCGGACTTGGCAATCGTAAGAATGATTCAAAAAGGTATAAGAGGAGGTTTGTGCATGTGTTCTCATCGGCATGCAAAAGCCAATCACATGTACATGCCTGAATATAATGCGTCAAACCCTTCATGTTTCATAGCATATCTCGATTGTAATAATCTTTATGGTTTTAGTATGTGCCAGTATTTACCGTATTCTAGTTTTAGATTTCTCAATGAAAGTGAATTAGCTAATCTACACGTAGAAAATATTGAGGACAACGCCGAATGGGGCTTTATATTAGAAGTTGATCTTTTGTATCCCGAACATTTGCACGAATATCATAACGATTTACCATTTTGTCCAGAAAAATGTGTGCCTCCAGGAGGTAAAACAAATAAACTTATTGCTAATTTATATAATAAATATAATTATGTAATACACTACATTTATTTGAAAAAATGCATAGAGCATGGTTTAATATTACGTAAAATTCACAAAGCTATAACTTTTAAACAGTGTCCATATTTAAAAAAATATATAGAATTGAACACTCTGTTAAGACAAAAGGCCAAAAGTAGTTTTGAGCAAGACTTTTTTAAGTTGTTAAATAACAGTGTTTTTGGGAAAACTTTAGAAAATACTGAAAAAAGAGTAACTGTTCATTTAGTTAATCAATGGAGTGATAAAAATAATCTCACTAAAAAATCAATATCCGCTGAGAGGCTCATAGCCAACCCCTATTTCCATAGTGCTTCGATTTTATCTGATAATTTGGTGGCTATACAAATGAAACCCGATCAAGTTATTTTAGACAAGCCCATTTATATAGGATTTACGGTATTAGAACTTTCTAAGTCACATATGTATAACTTTCATTACAATATTGTAAAGAAATTTTACGGAGATAGAGTGAAACTATGTTATACAGATACTGATTCTCTTGTGTATGAAATATATACAAATGACTTTTATCGTGACTTAAAATACCAGTTTTTGCAATATTTTGACACAAGTAACTATGATGATGTTAATGTATATAAGTTACCATTAATAAATAAAAAAGTTCCAGGTCTCTTCAAAGATGAAATGGGAGGAAATTATATAACGGATTTCGTTGGTTTGAGATCCAAACTTTATTCTATAAAAACTCCCAATGACATCATTAAAAAAGCAAAGGGAGTAAAATCATGCGTGGTAAGAGGATTAAGTATCTCAGATTATGAAAAAATATTATTTGAGGGTGGAGTCATTCGTAGCAAAAATATTATCTTTAAATCAATTAAGCACGAAATATTTACACAAAGTGTTAACAAAATTGCATTGTCTAGCAATGACGATAAACGAGCAATATCTGCAAACAAAATATCTACGCGAGCCTGGGGTCATGCGCAAATTTTTAAAGAATGATATTTAAAAACTATCTAGCTATTAAGTTATAAACATCTTATAAAATTGCAATTGTATTATTTATTGTAGTATTAAGTACATTTAAGAGCTTATTATCTATTTTTAATTGTTTTGGAAAAATATAAATAAATATGTGTTGAATTGTAATAGCTTGTTTTATTTACGAACCCGACAAACAGACAGATTTACTATAGCAGCAATACTATTAGTATGGATCATAATAAACATAATTCGATCATCACACTATAGGAAGGTACTTTAGCTGATATACAATATTATGATACTTTAGATTGTCTTCTATCCAGCTCCACGTACATACACACACGCAATCATACTTTTTACTTAGTTCTAGTTCAATGTACTACAAAATGATAAATAAGCATTTAATACAAGACGTATTGTTTGTTTCTAATAATAAAATATTATGCTTATTTAACGTTTTATAGTAAACGTGTTCTTACATGTATAATGTCGTTGTTTGTTTCGAGGAGATATATAATTTTTGGTCATTTGTCACATGTTACTGGTCCGAATAGGTACTTGAACTACTTTGCAAAGGCATCATAACATCATCAGCATGTCGTCGGTACGTATAATTTTAAATTATATTTGATTAACTTCGTATTAAATACTACCATTACTTATTTGATTATTTATGATAGATTGTATTAATACCTTTAGTAATGAATTAATTTGTTTTGTTACAGATTCCTGACACAGAGATTATATTTAGCCAGTATGCGCAAGATCCCTTCGAAGGACTCTCCGAGTTGCTACGCAACGAGCCCGAATCTTACAATCAACACACGAATGAAAAGAAATCTAAACGACGTCGGGAAAAGGCAGCACATAATAATATAACGAAACAGAAAGCCAACAAGTCTTTTGTAATGAGTAGATTACAGCGACGCGGCATCAAATTGATAAAAATTGCCGTTGTAGACCTCTGTAACAACAGTACTCAAACCAGTGTCGGTGATAGTGATGGTGAAAATGTAATTTTAAATGCTCAATACATTGTTAAAGACGCTATTGATAGCGTCATGGACGATACGGAATCATTGGTCAAAAAAATTTCAAAGTCCTTAATAGATAGTGATTTTTAAGAAACTCTGTTTGAAAATAATTACTTAGTGAAATTAATATTTTTTTTTAAACATGAACTTGTAAATTGTCTATTTAGATGTATCAGATATTATTACGGATTGTGTAATAAAATATTCTTATGATATAATGATTTTTATTTAATGAAACTTAAAATAATTTTACATTTTATTACCAATTCAGATATTTCTTAATACATAATACATTTTTTAAGGCGCAATGCTTGAAATGTTGAGTACAATTTAGATTTGTTTTTTCATCACAATATTTTTTGTGTAACACTGTAAAATTAGGACACTTTTCTTCACCGAGGTCTGATACTTTACAATTTACACAAAGATCTTGTACCCATTTCACCTTTTCCAATCCTTTTACAATGATTTCTTGATTTTCTAAATATGGAACGATTACACGTTGAAATTCTCTAAAGTCTATATATCCTTCGTTCCAGTAAATGCCTCTGTTTTTTTCCAACCATATAACCTGTCTCTTTTCTTCATCTGATAAATATTTAAAAAGATATGGTGGTTTTATTAAAAACGTTTGCGTGTAATCACGAGTTGCAAAAGATAATTCCTTTAATATAAAATTGTTATGTATGTCTTTAAATCCTTGAACGTCCAATATTATAGTATTAGAATTCATGATATTTTTCTTACAGTACTGCTTAGTGGTTTATACTCAATTATACAATCATTCAATATAAGGCAGTAAGCAGAAGTTTGATCAGGTATTTCAACAATACTCTCCAACTCTACTCTCACGTCAACTACTGGACCTGATATAAGATTATCTATTTGCCGAGAACAATCTATCACACATAACGGAGCAATGTCTTTAAATTCTTTAGCACTCAACAAAGGCTCTGGTCTACGTCCGTAATAAGACTGTTGAAATCGAGCGTACTGTTCATATAATAAAGCATATTGATTGTTTATAAAATCAGTATTTAGGTTTTCGTATGGATAATAAGTTGAATTTAAGTAAACTTTTACTTCACGTAGGTTACAGTGATCAAATCTAGACATGTCAGCCTCAGATTTGTTCTTCCTGTTGGTTTGCAGTCCTATAACAACGTATCGTGGTTTTTCGATTTGCGATGAGGTTTTAATAGACCATGTATGCTTTGTAGTTTTAGGTAATAACGGATATTCATATAAATCCCAGTTTCTAAAAATTAATTGAAGTGCTCGGTCTTTTTCTAAAATCTTTATGAAGTTCAATTTTTCTTTGTCCGACACTTTCACATGTGGCATCCTCCATACAATTTTATTAATTTCAACACTTTGTATGACTTCTCCACTATTTAGTTTCAAAGCATTCAAGTCTGTATTACTTCTTAGCAAAATCAGTTCGTGTTTGCAATTTATGATAACTTTTTTGTAATCTTCACCAAATCCTAAGATGTTACTTAGAGGTATTGATACTGAAAAAAATCCATTCTCACTTTTCGTACCATGTATGTCCCATCTCCAGGCTTGGGATGTTTTAGATTCACTTTCGTTCATAGATATCAATGATTTTATGGTAGTAGTTACACCCGCATTTTTTATTTTATCTATCTCGACTCCATTCAATTCATACCTGATATCTTGAAAAAGGTACATCAACGGATTGTTTGTAAATTCTACCTTTGTTTTTTCTTTGGTATCTCTTTTCGTAACATTCACAAATCCTTCTAAATGCAAAGTGCTTGCTGATGGTAGGACATACAAATCTTTTTGATTGATAGGTATACGAATTTCATCATTTCTATTAAAACTATTGACGTAGGGTTTATACGAATGAAATTCAATACCTTCGATGGTATTATCGTATAATGGAGTAGTTAAAAGATCTAGAATATTCATTTTAATAAACCTATTGTTTTAAGAAAATTGAGATTTTCTTTGCTTAGTTTTTGTCTCTTATTAGAACGCAATGCAGCTTTGGAGATGGTTCGTGCCTTACTAACGTTTTTGGTATGTGCACTGCTATATTTATGTAGTGGGTAGTAATCAATCATTTTCTTTTTAGGTGTAAATATAATTGTACTTCTTCGCCACGTAGATTAAGCAAATTGTTGTTAATATCTAATAACCTTATATTAACACTATTAATAATATTTTGATTGACCGGAAAGTATATTATATTCTTCGGAATTTCAATAATTCTGTATCCTGGAGGCACGTTAGGAGCAAATTCGTGAATAATATGACTAGGTCTACCATTCACATAAGATCCGCTAATAATATCACATTCAACCCTCACCACGGTCGTTGATAAAATGTCGACTGGAAACTGTGACACGTGTAATATATTAGCTTCAAGAACTTTTTTATCGAATCCTAATAATCTCCCAATAGAACCTTCTTTTATAAAATTTATCTTTTTCGTGCAATATATATTCGTCTTTAATGTATTGTTATTGCACTGTAGCTGAAATCTTGTATTTTTTATTTTTGATTTAATGTAATCGTTGATATCTTGGAGTTCATATGCACCTTCAGGTATTTCAATAAAATCGTTGTAATCACCATAATACAATTTATTATTTTTTTCATCAATATTCGGAATCGAATTAAATGTAGACAAATGTAATAATGCACATTCATATTCTCCTTCAAGATGCAAATTTGGTGAATAATATGTGGAAAGTATTGACGAGGTGCCTGTTATAGATAGCGTGAAAGACATCTTGCGATTGCTGGCAATAAAACAAGTTAATTTATTTTATACTTTTATTCCAAAATTTAAACAAAAAATTCAAACATAATTGACCACAGTTTACAGAATTATATGTTTGATACATTACATAGTTATAATAAATATTACAATGTTTAAAATAATGTATTAATTCTGTCGGTGGTTTTAAATCACCAAAGCTGTCAAAATATTCACAGTATTTATCTATTTTAACATAGGCTACCCAATGAGTTCCTTCGTTGACAGAGTTATCCAAATTTACAATACCACATTCGATGGGTTTCGATTTCTTAGGTAATTGGTCTTTCATAAATACTCCTCGAAAATATGGTATATTTTGTGCGTAACGCATGATTTCGATATTACTTAGAGCATGATTAGGTAACCTCATATTTAGTTTTTTGATCGCTTTACAAACAATCCTTTACCATTCTTGTAAGGCTTGATATACAAACCTTTACCGATTGCTATGGATTCCATAACCTTATTATGGCGTTCAGATTCTCTTAAATTTTTTTGAGCATTTTTGTAATCATTAACAGTTTTTGCAATTCCAGCCGCACCACCGGCTAATGAACCTAACGCAGATAACCCAGCAAATATAGGTATTAAAGGCAAAACTCCACCAGTTTTTGGTAAGGGTATAACTCTTGGCAAACAAATCCTATGATTTGAATTTAATGGATATAATTTTTTCGCTGCCAAATAGGCATACTTTATTAAATTTGTTTTACTAGGCTTGGACTTCTTAATATGTGTGCGAATTTTAGAAACTAAGGACCCGAATGATTTCAATCCTGACCCGGTTTTCAGTTTCGCCTTCATGACTTTGTTAACAATCCAAGAGGCCAGTTTTTCTCCTTTTCCCGCATCTTGAGCATTTAAACGTCGTTTAGCCATATTCATCAACTGTAAATCTGCTTTATGCCGATTGGGTAAATCTGAGAATGTTGAATATGCAATGTCGTGTTCTTTACAAGCCTCATCCAACTTATTTATGCCTTTATCGCCGCGCAACAAGCGCCTTTCAAGTTTAGTTCCTGGACCGCAATAGTTATAACCAGGTAAGTGTAGTTCAATCGGTAAATTGTTTATCAAACTATTTACCAGTCCTCCTCCGTTCATTGTTTGTAATAGAATGTACTGTTGTCATGAAGAAAAAAGGTTAATATATAATATCTCATCAGTTAACAACTTTAGACTTATCAATCCAACTGTTTTCACTGTCTTGTAGACCCAACCATTTTACAAATAACTTATTACCTTTCTTCTTTATAACCTTTTCAATTAAGTAAACATCGGGGTGGCTTGTTTTCTGAATTTCTTGTTCATAAAAAGATCCTAAAATCGGTTGTTTGCGTCGATCTTCGATATTATATGTAACAGGATTTGTGTCGTTTACTTTAACAATATTAAAAATTTCTGTTGACCAGTTAGGAGTGTAACCCTTTCGAAAACAGTTTTTATACTTACTTATACGAACAGGGTCACCTATACTAAACTTATTCCGTTTAAATCCCAACGGTTTTCGTGACTTTAAAATAAGTTGTCTTATTTTTTGTTCATTATTAAAATCCACTTCATTCGGTTTGTGACCAGTCGTTCTATGCTTTGTATTATTGTAGTCTGCAACAATACTATCCAATGACTCTCCTATCCATTTATAGCTGCCATTTATGTTGAATAATTTAAAAAGTTTAGTTTTTAAAGTTTTTATTAATCGTTCAACTATTGATGCTTTTTTTGTTGAAAACGAGGAATAATGATTTATATTAAGTGATTTAATTAATTTTGAAAACGTTTCATTGTAAAATTCAGTGCCTAAATCAGTTTGTAAATTTACTGGGGTGCGACCGCTTTGTTTCAGTACTTTTTCAAAAGCGTGTGATACTTCTATTTTTGTTTTTGTCTTTAAAGGGACTGCCCAAGAATACTTAGTAAAACAATCGATTATAACTAATATATAACTAAACCCATTGTTGTATTTTTTTATATTTTTTAAATCAATTAGATCTGCTTGCCATAAGTCATCTATGCCTTTAAGGATGACAGAGCGACGAATAAAATTCTTACGAGCCGATCGATGCAATTCATTGACGACTTGTTGTTTTATCATTTTGAATGGCTTTACTGGTCTTTTTAGTTGAAGAGTTTGAATTATTCTGATTGATAAATGAAAATATATTTTCTTTTAAATGCTCTATAGAATTTTGTACCTCGCTCATAATTTCTTGCTTAGATTTATCTATTAATGTTTGCACGTAACTTTTATTGCACAAATTTTGAATTTTGCTATCAACGTACTGCTTATTTGAGACATGATCAGCTTCCGTAGGATCAATCACACCACAAATACGATTCTGTTGTAAATCAAATTCTCCATTTATTGATTTGGTAATTGTTTTGTCAGCTATATCAAAAATATCGGACAATCGCATCCTTTTGTGGATGTGATGACCGAACTTATCAACATTCATCACGTCCAATATTGTTTTAAGTTAAATTTAAAATGAATTGTATTGCTGAAGATCGAAGTATTTATTGATTTATGATTCCATTTTCGCGTAGTTCTTCTATAATTGACAAAATTTCATTGTCTACACCTGTATTCCCAGCATCTCGAGACGCAATTAATAACTTCAACCTATCAACTAATTCATTAGGATCATCCCAATAAACATAATCAACAAACTTATTCCACTTCTTTAAAATTGGCAAACCCTTACCTTTTGGTATTTGTTTACAACTTATATCCTCGGTTAGTTTAAATAGCGGTTTAATTATATACATATACTTTTTACCTTTATTACTCTTTATAGGCTTTTTAGGATCAAAGTCTCGTCTATGAGCATTGGTTTCTAATAGCATTTGTTTATAATTCTGCTTGTCTACTTCCGTTACTAACTTTAAATCAGGATCTTTTTTTAACAAGAGTTCTCTTAAACCTGGTGTATTTTTATACGACGTTTCACCAACATTGATGGTTTTATTGTTAGCCATTACGTTAGACGTACCTAACATTAATTTTCCTTTATCTATTCTGATCCCGAAAGTAACATCTTCGTACATTTCCGGTGATAGTGACCATGATGCTGTATTTTGATTTATACCAGGGTTCGAATCTAATGTTCTATACGAATCACCACTATTTTCTAAATCATCATCATCAGAAACTTCAGTCTCTCCTTTTTCATTTTCAATGTGATCATTATCATTAAAGTCCGATTGAACCTTAATATTATCCCAATAATTTTTGATTTTAGTATTCTCATCTTCAGGTAAATTAGTATCTTGACGTTCATTGTAGTCATACTTTAAGTAAGGTTCTTCTTTGAAATCACGGTCATTCTTAGATGCTATTTGATTCAAAGGGGTAATCAATGGTTTAAATACGGTTTGCAAGGCCTTTTCATTGTCTACTTCAATATTTCTCATTTTACGAACTTTCTTCCTTACGACTTCAGCCGCGTTGATAATTTGTCGTTTGAATGATTGATCCATTTATGAAGTACTTCGTTCTTCTGTTAATGTTTCAAATAGAATAAAAATGTATTGTAAGAATGACGATATTTATAGAAATTCTTAATCGAAAACTACGAAACTGTCAAATTTATTTCGATAACATCCATCGTTTTTTCGACAATCTTTATTTATAACCAAATAACTATATGGTTCTATCCATATTTGTGAACACATTTCTCGAAATTCATGCCATTTCATGTCTGTGTTAACATGTTCATCATAGACATGTCGCATATTAATATCATCTTGTTTAAAAAGAATAATGAGATTTGCATTATCCCTAACAAGTTGTTTAGGTACTTTACTATATGTTTGATTCAAATAAAAGCAATCTATATTTTTATGTCGCCCCATTGCAAAATAATCCCTCATATTATTTTGATTTTCACAAGCCACATCATCAAATATAATTATCGAATCACTGCAAGCTTCTTGAGGACACAATACTTCTTCGTTGTCCTTGAACTTGGCAAATGTTACGTCAGGAACCATGTCATACACTTTTTCTAAAAACAAATACTTCGGTTGATTTAGAGTTTTTGAGTATAGATAAACATTACGATACTTTAATCCGTCTTTATGTAAAAGTAGACCTATTACTAAATTTGTTTTTCCACAGTTAGACGGACCACAAATAATACATCTTATAGTATTTGGTAAAAGTTTGCCGTGTCGGTGAATTTCGTCTTGAGGTTCAACACGAATTGGATCCACAATAAGCGGATGTGGTTGTTTAACAAATTTCATAATTTACAGGCGTCTGGTCATATATACGGTCAAAGCAACAATAATTATTTGTGTGTATATGTTTCATTAATATAATATTCGGCTTGAACGCATTGCAAACGGCAGAGCATTACAATCTATCGATCATTCCATATTGGGCAGTCTAGACCACCGTCCGGAGCGATGGCGAACTTGTTTCGCCGAGCGACAGGTGGTCTAGAATGCCCAATATTATCCTACTGTCCTCAACTCCTTAAAGTGGGTGCGGAATCGCCATCGGCTATCCAGGACTAAACCTAGATACCTCATGCTAGAGCCGATGGGGATCCGCACCCCCCCAACGACGATGCCGGCACCGGCCGGTGGCCCTCTCCGAGGTCCGTGAAAACACACGGCCTCGGTTTTCTCGAGGGCCACCTTTAACCCTAAACGTTGGATTCTACCAACCACTTGGCCGGTGCCCGCCGCCGCCAGAGTTGCGGCGTCCCGGAAGGTCCCAGCAGTCGCTGTGACTAGCGTATCGTCGGCGTAACAAGTCACGCCGACGCCCCGGAGATTGGAACCACGGAGCACCCAGTCGTACCCGATGTTCCACAGGAGAGGGCCCAAAACCGAGCCCTGTGGAACACCGCACGACATCGCTCTTCGGTGCCACCCATCGGCGCCCGGATACACCACGTGCCTGTCAGACAGGTACGCGTGCACCAGACGCCGGAGATAGGGCGGCACCACGTGGTACCGCAGTGCCTCGTGGATGCAGGGCCAGGGCAGCGAGTTGAATGCGTTAGAAATATCTAACGATACCGCTATCACTACACTGCCTCTGGCCACTGCATCCTCCGCCTGTGCCTTCACCCGCAGAATCGCGTGGACAGTGGAACGTCCCCTCCTAAATCCAAACTGCTCGTCGGCCAGATTTGGTCCGACCCTTTCAAGGTGCTCGACGAGGCGGGTATGAATGATGCGCTCGAAGAGCTTTGCCACCTCGTCGAGCAACACGATGGGCCGGTAGGCCGACGGCGACTCTGCGGGTCGTCCTCCCTTCTTCAGCAGGACGAGCTTCCCGGTTTTCCAACGCACCGGGAAGACGCCCTGCTCCAGGCAGGCGGTGAATAAGCCGCGGAGCCTCGGGCCCAGGTACTCGAGGGCTAGCACCCAGGCTTTCCCGGGGATGCCATCGAGCCCTGGGGCCGTGTTTTTGCTCCGCAGCCGAAGCACCGCCGCCCGCATTTCAGCGGGCGAAACCTCCGGGATATCCCTTGCCGGATTCTCACTCGACGATGACGCCACATCCGGTGGCGCCATCGGTGGAGGAGTGAACTCCTCGGTGGCCGGGAACAAGGCCGCGACTACGTTGGCCAGTAATTCTGGCCGGAGACTCTGCGACAGCGGGGGCGCCGCTGGGCGAAGCTTCTTCATCACCACACGGTAAGGGCGCCCCCACGGGTCCCTGTCGAGAGTCCCCACGAACGCCTTACGTGCCGCGACCTTGGCCCCATAAATGGCCACCCGCAGCGCTCTCTTTGCCTCTTTGTAGAGGCCATAGAGCCGCCGCTCCTGGTCTGCGTGGTTTTCGTCTCGGAGCCGGCGACGACGATGCCCGGCGTATCGGCGGCGCGCAGCAACGCACGACGCGCGCAACTGCGCTAGCTCCGCCGACCACCAGTACACCTGTCGCACCGGCGAACGGCGGAGAGCTCGGGGCATGCCGGCGTCGCAGACATCCGACATTGCCACCCCGAACCACTCCGCCTCCTGCTCAACCCGTACCGGCCCGTCCGGCACGGGGAGCCACGACATGACCAGAGCGGCCAGCACTAGGGCCTCCCCATCGAGGCGACGAAGCGCCCACCGCGGGCCGTCCTGATTTGGGGCACCCGGTACACCACCGGACTGGACACTCGGGGACGCGGAGACGCCGAACCTGATGTAACGATGGTCCGACAACGTCTCCACGCCCACGAGGACTCTCCAGTCCCGGACACGGCGTGCGACGGCGGCACTCGCCAACGACAGGTCTATAATAGACCCGCCGTTGTGCCGCACGCATGTGTCCACCGACCCCCTGTTCAGGACGACCAGGCCGACAGAGATCGCCCATTCCTCCAGGACCCGACCACGACCGTTCGTCGCCGGCGAACCCCAAGCCACGGATTTGGCGTTGAAGTCGCCGGCGACGACCGCCGGGTGAGGTTGGCCTTGTTCCACCAAGGCCCCCAGCCGAACGAGGAAAGACTCAAATTCGGCGAGGGGTCTGTTGGGAGAAAAGTACACTCCTACTATCCAAATGTCTCCCAACAGAACCGCCACGCATCCCCTGTCCTTCGCTACTTTTTCGAAGGGTGGGGAGCCAGCGGCGCCCCGGCTGATGATGGCCACCAAGCCGTCAAGGTCCCCCGCCCAGTTATCCCGGGGGGGGACAAAATACGGCTCAGCGACCACGGCCACTTGCACCGACCACTGCGCCAGGCTTTGGGACAACAGGTCCTGGGCACTGGCACAGTGGTTGATGTTCGCCTGGAGGAAATTTAGTTCCATTTATTGGGCGATCTCTACCACGTCCATCGCGGCCCCTTGCGGTGGGCTCGCTGCCTGCGGCTGGGTCGAAGCCCCAGCGGCAGCAGCACTTCGTACCCCGTCGCGACGCCTATCGCGACGGGAGGGGGCGGGGCATGCCTTCCCGCCCACCGGATGTTTGGCGGGCCTCCCTGCGGCCGCGCAGACTGCGCAGTTCGGCGCGGCCTCGCATCCGCGGGCTTTGTGGCCCGGTTTGCCGCAGCGATAACAAAGATCGCTGCGGTCCGGTCCTCCGGTGCAGGTGCTCTGCGTGTGACCGTGCTCAAGGCAACGGAAACACCGCATCGGGCGCGCCCCGAGCACGGTCACCCGGGCCACAGTCCACCCTACCATCAGGCGGCCCGCCTTTATTTTTTGTGCCGCCCTGGTCGGCACCTTGGCCCAAACTGCGCCCAGGCCGGAGCGGTCAGGCCGGATTTCTCCGACCTTCACGGAATCAGCTGCGCACTCGCCAGCAACGCTGAGAGCCGCTGCGACCGTCTCGGATGTTGCTGCCGGATCCAGCTCCGACAGCCGCAGCTCCGTGCATTTGGTGGGCCGGGAGATTTGGATATCCTCCGACCCGCCAAAGCATTCCCTCAGCCTTGCGGCGAGGGAATCCGCCTTCCGCTCCGACTCAGCCCCGGGCACCTCATATAGCATGGCACCCGTGGCTGCCACCTTGGGCCTCAGCCTGTCAATGCCGAGGCCGGCGAGGTCCACGCGGTGCTGAGCGTCCGTCAGCACCTTGGCGTACGTTAGGCCCTTGGCCACCGCCGCCGGCGTCAGCGACAGCACTATGGCCGCTGAGCGTGGCTGACGCAGCTTGGGCTCCTTGCGCCTCTGCTTCCTCTGCTGCGGTTTCGCCGCAGGCGCCGCAGCGGGGCTGGGCTTCCCCCGCTTCTTTTTCCCCACCACCACGGTCCATTCAGCGTCCATGGACGCTGGGGCCGGTGGCAGTGGGCGGGGCTCCCTCGGAGCGGACTTCGCTACGGGGGGAGCAGGAGGACCACCTTTCCCCCTCCCCTTCTGGGGCACCCCAGACGGTCCAGCGACCGCCACGGCAGCAGAGGTGGAGGGCCCGGCCACGATGGCAGGAGCCTTAAGAGGAGCAGGCTGCACTGCTCCTTTCCCCTTCCCCCTCCCCTTCCCCTTAGTGGAAGGCTGGGGAGCTCCGCCAACGAAACCACCCTGGACGGGGAGTGGTATGTCCCCGGGGGTGGACCGTCTCTCGTGGGCCAGCGGAGGCCTCTGGGCCGGCCCTAGGAGCACCGACTCCATTCTGGCCTGCCACTTGGCCTCCACTGCTGCCAGCTCCTCCAGACGGCGAAGGAGAGAAGCGTTTTCACGCTTCAGCTCCTTCACCGCCTCCTCTAGTTTGGCGCATTTATCGCGCCACTTCTTGGCCTCGCCTTTAGGGCGAGCGCTCGGTGCCGGTTCCGCCGCCGCCGAACAAGCCACCTCCTCGGCGGGCACCTTTGGGTTGGCGGAGCGAAGGACCATGCCTTCCCCGCTCTCCACCCTTCTCGCCCTTTGGCGGGCCTCCCTGCGCTTTAAAACGTCGCGCACCCTCTCCCTTGACTTCGGTGCGACGAATCCGTCGACCGAAGCTGGGCCTCCCCTGCCACGTCCAGCAGTCGTCTGCGACTTCGGAGTTGGCTCCTCCGTGTCGCTTCCCAGGGACGACCTGCTGCCCTTGTCCAACTCGGAACGTTTCCTCCAGAGCCTATGGCTCCGAACGGAGGAAACGCTCCCACTCGACTCCGAGTCGACGCCTATGGACATCTTGTCCGCGCCGACTCTTCGTCCGCCAACAACGGGCTTTCGCCCACCAGTCTCCGCCTCTCCAGCCAAAACTGGAGTAGGCACTCTCGTTAAAATTATTTTTGGTACATTTTCCATATTAGTCCCACGAGTATGGGGGAAATAAGAGTCCACCCAGGCAGTGCCCCCTGTACCTGGGTAAGCCTAGCGTAACCCGCCAAGAGGGTCGGCCGGTACTCTGGCGGGGGTCGCACTAGTGACCGAACTACCCATCGGCCATGCATCCCCTCGCGGTGCGCCGCCGCTTGGGATTCGGGGTAACTTTTTATAGAGGTTTTCTCCCTCGTGGTCCGGGCGATTAAGCCAAGACCCTCGGTCCAGCAGGAGCGCGAGACATGTCCACGGACCTCCATACTAGATTACGATCTGCAACGGTGACAGCGGAGAGGAAGGTTCCCCCCCACTGCCTGCTCGGGGCGGTGTTAGCGCACACCGAGCCCGTCGACACCCCCGGATGAACCAGGAGCCGCCCGAATACACGGGCCCACCATCTAAGAATGCGGCAGCCACCGCAAAAAAGCGGCGACTACCGCCAAGACCACTGTTGTCAGGATATTGGCCGTTGCGCCGATCAACTCGACCGACGCTCCGTTGCCCAGGGTGCACCACGTGGAGGTTTCCTGACTTTGCACCCCAAATAAATGTGTTGGATAGAGTGATTCAACGAGAAGGTTTTTATGTAGTTTTAGCCCGGAAAAACTTATTAACGCGGGCGAAGCCGTGGGCAAAAGCTAGTTATACAATAAAAAGAAATATATTGATGGTCCGATCTATGCAGAAGGAGTTCACAGTGTTTTGTGGTCTAGCAGTAGGTCTTTTGCGGTCCGATTTAATAAGATGTATAACTGGATCCCAAGCTTCCAACCATCTTCTCTTTTGAATTTTTGATGCTTTTTTAGTTTCAATAGCCTCGCGAATCATTGTAAGTAGGAATAGGTATTCTTTGGCAAGGATTTGTGTTTTGTCAAATCTAAGGTAATGCTTGGAGCCTTGTTATGAATGTTCAGCGACTGCAGTCTTCGTAGAGCGTCGGTGTTTCAATAACGACGAGAAAATGCGTAAAAAAAATTTATTACAATGTCTAACATTCGTGAAAACATAAAAAACCATTGCATAATTTACTTCATATAAAAGTTCTTACTGCCTTGGTGGCGTAGTCGTATTACGGTCTGCAATGTCAAGGTCTCGGGTGCGATCCCCGGGTCGGGCAAAGTGATATTTAGTTTTTCTATTCAGTATCAGCCCGGAGTCTGGAATTTGTGCCCGACATGGCGATAGGCTCGCCCCCTATCACATCATGGGACGGAATAACGGCGAAAAGTGGGTGCACTAGTTGCGCCTCTGCCTACCCCTTCGGGGATAATAGGCGTGAGTGAGTGTGTATGTGCATAAAAGTTCTTACTGCCTTGGTGGCGTAGTTGTATTACGGTACGACTGCAATGTCAAGGTCTCGGGTTCGATCCCCGGGTCGGACAAAGTGATATTGGGTTTTTCTACTCAGTATCAGCCCGGAGTCTGGAGTTTGTGCCCGATATGGCGATAGGCTCCCTATTACACCATTGGACGAAATATGCAAGGCGAAAAGTGGGTGCACTAGCTGTGAGTGTATAATAATAATAAAATGATAATACCGGCCTTGTATTATATACTGCCCACTTCTGAGCACGGGCCTCCTCTACTGAGAGGGTTTTAGGCCTTAGTCTACCACGCTGGCCTAGTGCGGATTGGCAAACTTCATATACCCTCGAAATTCTTATGAAGAATTCTCAGGTATGTAGGTTTCCTCACGACGTTTTCCTTCACCGTTAAAACGAACGATAATTGATAAACAATACACACATAACTTCGAAAAGTCCGTGGTGTGTGCCTTGGGTTTGAACCTCCGGACATTGTCTCGGCAGACTGTCCCATTCCCAACTAGGCTATCGTCCATGTGAGTGTATAATTATGTATAAATGTACTTAGGAGGAGTGCCAGAAGAGAAAGCAGATCCTTCAGGTTGGAAGCTGGCCGTCAACCGCAGAGTGACCACTCCACGAACCCTGACTTCTGTCACCGTGGGCACCGCTGGAAAGATCAAGTTTGAAGACCTGGACACTGAGTACTCTCAGGAAGTGAGTATCTACCTATCCCAAAATGTATTAAAATTTTATAACTGCCTGGTGGAGTAGTCGTATTGCGTGCGCAGTACAACCACAGCTGAGGTCCTGGGTTCGAATCCCGGGTCGGGAGTGATATTGGGTTTGTTGCTTTTCATTTCTAATCATTTATTTATCACTTTCTGAATTGCCATCTTTCGTTTTAGGATTTGGCGGAGGACGGTGCGTACATTCTTGATGTTGGAGAGGAATTGTACTTCTGGGTCGGCAAGTCGACTCCCGAACGCGTTAAGAATGCACGAAGCGACATTGTTAAGGTGAGAAATTTCAAATCTTTTACAGATTTACAACAATCATGCAAAAAATATTACAATTTTATTTTTAGAGATTTTAGGCATTGACTTTTGATACCCTCAATATGCAATAGGTAGATAGTTATTCTTGATAATCTTTTTTTAACCGACTTAAAAAAAGGAGGAGTTAACTAGGCACTAATTCCAAATTGGTTACCAGTATATAAGTAACTAGTAGTGCTCGCGGCTCCGCCCGCGTGAAAAAGTTTTTCCGGGTCAAAAATATTTTCCCGGGATAAAAAGTTGCCTATAGCACTCAGGAGTAATGTAGCTTCCTATTAGTGAAAGAAATCGGTTCAGTAGTTCCTGAGATTAGCGCGTTCAAACAAACAAACTCTTCAGCTTTATAATATTAGTACAGATGTTATCGTATATTTATTTATTTTATTTATTAGCGACAATACAAACAGTTACACATTATATTTAGACTTAAGAATATTATACAAAGAATATAAGTGCGTAACCTACACCGAATGAATGTATTTATCTAGCTTAGCTAGCAATAATAGTTGACTACTATTTTAAAATACAATTATGAAAAATGTATGCTATCCAAAATTAAATGGAAAAAGAATTTTTAAAGTTGGCGCAATGTTAAGTAAGTTATAAAGCTTTGAAATTTAGTGGAAGGGGTATCTGTCAAATAACAGCAATACTAGGCTGTGACGTCACCAAGCGCCTTGGCCATAACGGTGCGTGCGTACGAAAGAGATGGGGCGATATCCCGGCCATTCCCCCACTTTTGCTCACAAGAATATTTCTAAATTGAATAACTGCTTTATTTTTCAATCGATTTTGATACCGATTTCACAGAAGAATTTCATTTTCGTATTATTTTCTGTTACATCTAAAATAATATACAAAATTTAAGATAGGAAACGAATCGAAATTAGTCACGGAATATAGTTAGGAATATTATTTTTATGTTTAGTGTTTTTTTTTTAGTTGTTTTTGAAGGAGGTTTAACTGTCTACAGTTAGACACCCTTTCACCAGACGTTTATATGTTGAAATAAATAACACACGATAATTACACTATTCACCTTTATTCAGGGACTGCTTTTATATCTGGAACTTTGGCTTTGTTAGCGCGCCATACATAATACGTCAAGCTGACAGTTAACACAGGCAAAGGTGGATACATAATACAGACCTAAAAAATATAGTCATCATCATCATCAGCTCATTGCAATCCACAGTAGGTGGACAGATAATATAGATTAATACTAAAATTTAAGTTGTTACTTTTTAAAATTAAGTTCGTAGATGTTGCACATGTTATAAAATATATATATTCCTAGATTCTTATATGCCTCTCCCAAGATACACCACAGAGTCAAAGAAGAATAATTTTCTTTTTCAATTTTTTTTTATATATCTATGTAGGATGTTCAGAGAGTTCATCATCGTCAGGTCATTGCAATCCACAGTAGCTGGACAGATGCCTCTCCCAAGATACGCCACAGAGTCAAAGAAGAATAATTTTCTTTTTCAATTTTTTTTTATATATCTATGTAGGATGTTCAGAGAGTTCATCATCATCAGGTCATTGCAATCCACAGTAGCTGGACAGATGCCTCTCCCAAGATACGCCACAAAGACAAACAAGAATAATTTTCTTTTTCTAATTTTTTTTATATATCTATGTAGAATGTTCAGAGAGTATAAGAGTTGTATTTCTGATTTAGATTGCCTTTTTTCTGTTAGATTTTTTTTACCATTTTTATACTTTTTTTATTTTTTACATTTTTATTTTTATACTACCCTCTTATTCCGTACTAGGACTACATAGAAGATGACGGCATGGAGCGAACGGTAGAGACGGCTATAGTGATTTCCATAAAGCAGGGTTCAGAACCAGCAGTCTTCAAGAAGATGTTCTCTTCGTGGAGTGATGATATGTGGGAGGTAAGTATTATACATCTACATCCACTTTTTTTTTTGTTAATTTCCCTACTGCCAGTAGCCTGACGCGAGTCGGCTTGTCTGGCCACACCGGTCTTTAGGGTGAACGCAGAAGTCGCTCGCAACCCTTTGAATTAAGTGACCATGCTGAGGGCAACCCACTAACGGGTTACGAACCTCGGCTCAGGACGGCCACTGAGAGAGGATGAGACGTCAACGATTAGGGAAGGACTACGTCCACTGGTGGTAGGGACAGTATTAATAAATGACTCTCAAGTTTGAGTTACATCTCAAGTAGACATAATGTATTGAACTCTTCATATATTATGTCTACTTGAGATGTAACTCAAACTTGAGATTGATTTATTAATACCGGCCTAGGACTCTCATATGTAAGATTCCGTCTGGGTGGTTACATAACACCGCAATGTCTGAATGAATCTAATCCAAGCCGCTTACAGCTACGGCGACCATTTACTGTTTAAACTGGTTATCGATGTGTCCTCACATGGCTGATATAACCAATTTTAGCAGAGAAAGTTCTTGAACAGATGCTACATGTGAGGACGCCATTGACAAAGTTGTAATTAATTTTTGAAGGTGGTTTGCTTTTTATGCGGTCTCTTTTTACATCGAGATCGCGTCTTCGTTGATTTCCAAATGCATACACAGATGTGTGCACTTGTTTCCTCCATTCTGAGCGACAGACAGCCTGCTACTACCATATTGTAGGATCGATTCCACACCCCTTCATGTGTCTTTTCTACCGCATTCTACCGCCAAGCAGCAGTGTGCATGCACTATTGTTTCAGTTTGAAGGACATTATAGCCAGTGTAATTACTGGACATAATATGAGACTTAACATCTTATGTCGCAGTGGAATGCCACACAATACTTTGTAACTCAAGGTACTGGATGGTGTTGTTACTGTTTATGGGTGGTCGTATCGCTTACCATCAGGTGAACGGCATGCAATATCAAGGGGCTAGTGTAAAGGGAAATCGATGTTCGCAACCCCTTGTCCCGTGGCCGCCATCTTGGAAAATGGGCCAAAACAAAAAACTATCAACAGATAGGTACTTTTTATGGTTTATCTGGCAAACTATTGATCCCACAGAATTTGTCTTGTATAATGTACTATGCATGACTGATGTGTTTTTAATACCTTTATTTCCCACATTTTTTTAATTACTTAAACGCACTTTTTTTTTCAGAATCTACCATCATACGATGACATAAAAAACGAAACTAAGGCGGCCAATAGCAAATAAAATATTTATTTTTTTATTTATTTTATGGGCAGTCGTTTTACTTACTATGCGAACGCCTAGCGCATCTCGTCGATGGATTGAATAAAAAATATTTTTTGCACTATTTTTAAGTATAAAATTCATATTAAATTAAAGCCAGTAATGCACATTTGTTTTTTTTTTCATTTGGACCCTTGCTATGATATATGCTATGACTATAGTACCGGCACGCTATGATTGCCGTTTTGACGATTATAGTTAGTAGTAGTTTGTTAGGCCGTTAGAGCTGTATTTATAAAAATTGTGATTCTAATTAAGGGACTTTAATAAATAAAACAAATTTGATGTCTTTACGTTAAATATATTTTGGGTTATTGAGGATTCAATAGTAGAGGCTATTGACGCCTCAATAACTCAAAATGTATTTGGAGCGGCAAAATGGTTCATGTGAAAGTATACTAGGCTACTAGGGTTGCGAGCGCCTTAAGCGTTCACCCTAAAGACCGGTGTGGCCAGAAAAGCAGACTCGCGTCTGGCTACTGGCAGCAGGGACAATAACAAAAATAAATGCCAGTGCGTCTCATTTTTTTTGCTTAGCTTGACACGCCGCCGCGTTTCAAAATTATGTAGGTACTTAATTTTCAATAACGTTTTTGGTATCAGGTTAGTCCTTGCCTGGTACTTTAAGGAACAATAACTGATATTCAATGGTCGCAAGCTTATATTATCCTTCTTAGTGGTCGGTAAATGGTTTATTTGAAAAGAGACAAGGCCTATTATTTATTTTCTTCAAATATAACTTATATTACCTACAACTCAAAGTTTACTTTCTCGTTCCTTGAATACGTAACCATGCTTTGGTATAAGGTAGGTCTTGTTTTTCCATGCCTCTGATTTTATAAAACAAAAATCAATAGAAATCGGTCAATTTGTTTCGGAGCTACGGTCCCACACACATAGAAATACACACCTTAAAATTATAGCACCCTCTTTTTCCGTCGAGGTTTAAAAATAGAAAGGATAGGAACTCGAATAAAATACAATTTCACTACGAGATTATTTATTTCTACAGCTAACATCGAGATTCAAAAATTCAGATTATATGTCGAAAAATACTACATTCAAATCCTACCAACTGCATCTACGAAAACAGTCAATTTTTTTTACTCTCGGTTGCTTACGTATAAATTTCACATATTTAAACATTATTACGAAGGAAATATTCAGAGATGAGACATCCGAACGTTCCCTTTTTAAAAGCACTAGTTTTGGCGCGTTTAAAAAAAAAACGCACGTCAACGCGTGCTACTGGTATATTGTTTAAATCTTTTTAAATAAACTTTATTAACTTGATACGTTCTTTTTCATGCAATATACTTGCATGGAAATAAACTGCATAACCTCGGCAAAGGAATTTAAAACGTAATGCCACAAGAAATATTGCCATTGTGTACACTAGATAAAATATTTTCGCCTCGATTACGGATTAAATAACAATAATTTTCATCCCTCTAATATATATTTATTATGTGTTATATACATTTTTCTCACTCTAATATTTTTCGACATGAGATAGAAAGTGAAATATAGCACAACTTTTTTTATAAACTAGAGGGTTAAGTTTCGTCCCTTAAATATAGTTAAGGGATTTGACCCCTAATTACATTTAATGGGTTTAAACCGGCCTACTAGCATTAGAAGAGTTAAATAGATTTTTGCAAGAAATAAATAGCATTAGGTAGAAGCGTCATCCAATAACAACGTCACTTAGAACTTTCAACAATGTACTTCATGGCACTGCTTTGCAGTCTAATTAAATTGAGTAACAGAAATACACAATACAATCATATTAGTAACTAGCTTTTGCCCGCGGCTCCACCCGCTTTAATAAGTTTTTCCGGGATAAAAGTCCCACTTAATATTTTCCCGGGAAAAAAAGTAGCCTATGTGTTAATCCAGGACATGATCTACCCGTGTGCCAAATTTCATCGAAATCCGTTCAGTAGTTTTTGCGTGAAAGTGGAACAAACATCCATACATCCAAACATCCATACATTCTTACAAACTTTCGCCTTTATAATATTAGTAGGATTTAATAAACAAGATTAATAACTCAAGTCACGCTAGTAGGCCGGTTTTTGGGCTCCGGCAAACTCAATCACCGGTTGAAACGCGACAAGCACTTGCCACTTCACGCCGGTTTTCTGTGAGACAGCGGTACCATCCCGGACGAGCCGGCCCATTCGTGCTGTGGACAGCGTGGCTCTACCACTTGGATTTTTAATTAGATCTTAGGAATCTTAGGGCAGTATTTATAAATCAATCTCATATTTGAGTAAAATCTCAAGTAGACATTAAATGTATTCTAATATTTAGGGCGTTATTAATAAATCAATCTGTCCGCCCCGTGACCACGAAGTGCTGAAAAGCCTTCGAAACGTCGGGAGAAAATATAAATAAAAAAACCGCGATAAAATCCGTAAAATAGTTTTATTTAAATGTCTAACATTCACGTAAACATAAGAAATCATTGTTTTAATTACATCTCAAGTAGACATAATGTATTGAACTATTCAAGATTATGTATACTTGAGATGTAACTCAAACATGAGATTGATTTATTAATATCGCCCTAAATAAACCAAGCTTGAGCAGCCATTTAAGAGCTTATTCTCAGCTGAGTACACACTGTTACACAAACAAAACTAAGGGCGGTATTAATAAATCAATCTCAAGTTTGATTTACATCTCAAGTGGACATAATGTATTGAACTATTCATACAACAAAGGATTTAATTTACTTCACATAAAAAGAAGTATTAGTTTTAATTAAAATTAACGCGTTTATGCGATTTGAAATTTTGAGTTTGTTCAACTACATGTGGCTGACTGTAACCAGAAGGCCTTTCGCATACGAGACACCACCAAATCAGCTCGTGCTTGGTTAGTAACGACCCTCGTTGAACCTGAAGTTCAACCTCTAAAAATACACTGTCGCTAAACGACTCGACAAAAAAACATAAAAAAAAACAAAAAACTTATACAATAATATACAATTTTTATTCATAAATAAAAAAAAAACAAAAAGAATAAAGCAACCCTTTTTTTATAACTAACTCAAACAAAAGAGTTTTTAAGAACTTTGAGATAAATAAAGTAACATACCATACTAGCTTTTGCCCGCGGCTCCGCCCGCGTTAAAAAGTTTTTCCGGGATAAAAGTCCCGCTTTATGTTTTCCCGGGATAAAAAGTAGCCTATGTGTTAATCCAGGACACGATCTACCCGTGTGCCAAATTTCATCGAAATCCGTTGAGTAGTTTTTGCGTGAAAGAGGAACAAACATCCATACATCCAGACATTCTTACAAACTTTCGCCTTTATGATATTAGTAGGATTATTATAAATGAAAGTAAATCTTCAGGTGCAGAAAGCATTTCAGATAATATTTTCATACATACATACATACACACTCACGCCTTTTATCCCCGAAGGGGTAGGCAGAGGCGCAACTAGTGCACCTACTTTTCGCCGTTATTCCGTCCTATGATGTGATAGGGGGCGAGCCTATCGCCATATCGGGAACAAATTCCAGACTCCGAGCTGATACCGAATAGAAAACTCAATATCACTTTGCCCGACCCGGGGATCGAACCCGAGACCTCAGCATAGCAGTCGTACCATAAAAATTAATTGAGATTGAATAACCTATAATCATAAACTCTTGGCCATGATACATTGGTTAATGATGGCCAGCAAACTGACATTCTCCAGTGCTGCAGCTACTCTCTCCTTGTCTGCAAGCTGCTTGTTGACAGCATCTTCTGAAGCATGAGTACCTTCTGTGACCTGGACCGTGACTTTGAACCTCGTGGGGAGCGCTCGAAGAAGCTGCACGCGGATTGAGAGACCTGGTGAAGATGTTAGTTACTGTAAATAAAGCATTTACAAGGAGAATAGTGTTTTTTTTTAAATGGATATTTAGGTTGTTGACATCAGAAGACTAAAACAAATGCTTTTATATCCTAAGCTGTAGGCAGAGGTGTAATTTTTTATTTTTTTTTATTTTTAATTTATTGAACACCAAACCAATGTACATTGTACACCAATACATGAATGAAATATAGATTATTTACAAACTTGCTTAATGCCATTGTAATTAAAGGTGTAGACAGCATGCGAGTAGTAATTGTATATAACTAACTAACTTTTGCCCACGGCTTCGCCCGCGTTAATAAGTTTTTCCGGGCTAAAAGTACATAAAAACCTTCCCGTTTAATCACTCTATGACTATGACGTTGATACAACTCTTAACAAATAATGCATTAATTTCGACCATATTTGATTACCATAAAAACGGTTCTAGTGAGTTAATCTTAAAAGATAGACATATATTGTCCTGGACATTTTTTTAGATCATTTCAAGAGGAATAATTCTTTCATACATATATTTTTGGTATCTTGAACCGTTTTCGCAGCGCACGCAATGGAAGCCCTCAAGGATGAATCATTTTCCCCGTTTTCTTTACATTTTCCATTATTTTTTCGCTCCTAATAGTTGCATCGTGATGTTATATAGCCTAAAGCCTTCCTCGATGAATGGTCTATTCAACACAATAAGAATTTTTCAATTCGAACCAGTAGTTCCTGAGATTAGCGCGTTCAAACAAACAAACTCTTCAGCTTTATAATATTAGTATAGATAAGTATTAAGTATTAAAGGTACCCACTTTTAACCACATGTGTGTTCCATCCTATGTGATAGGGGGTGAGCCTAAAGCCATATCAGACACAAACTCCATCCTCCGGGCTGATGCTGAGCAAAAAACCCAATATCACATTGCCCAACCTGGGAGTTGAATCCAGGACCTCAGAATGGCATTGTACAGTGCACGCACTACAATTATGCCACTGAGGCATTCTTGTATAAGTTTTGAATTTATTTCTACTGAATCCTACTAATATTATAAAGGCGAAAGTTTGTAAGAATGTATGGATGTTTGTTCTTCTTTCACGCAAAAACTACTGAACGGATTTCGATGAAATTTGGCACACGGGTAGATCATGTCCTGGATTAACACATAGGCTACTTTTTATCCCGGGAAAACATAAAGCAGGACTTTTATCCTGGAAAAACTTTTTAACGCGGGCGGAGCCGCGGGCAAAAGCTAGTACTGTTATAATAATATGTATGTTTGTATGTTTAGTGGGGATGTATACAGTCACACACACGGGTGATCATTTCGCCTTGTTGGAACAATTTCACCCTCATACTGCTGTCGTAATAAAGAATGCAGTAATCAACATTTTTAGCATTTTCTTGTTTTTAGCATAACGGCATCATGAGACACATATTTAACCATTGGGTAAAAAAATGTTAGAGATATGAATAGATTTGATTTGTAACTGAGTAGAGATTAAAAAAAAAACATTTAACTGCATTCTTCTCGAAACCGCCATTTTGCAAGTACTGCATGTATAATTACGAGGACAGTATAATATACTGATGTATATGGTAAGCGTGGGTAAAAGGTAAGCCAAGAAACTACTGCTTTGATTCTGAAAATCCTTTCAATAATACAAATCAATTTCAATGGCTCTCACTCATTGAGTCATAAATTAAAATGTATGTATTTACATGGGAACATTTTTAAGAAACATTATTTTCTTTTGCTAAATATTTAGAACTTTTTCAACTACAAATCTATATATATAAAAGAAAGTGGTGTTAGTTACACCACTTATAACTCTAGAACGGCTGAGCGGATTTAGCTGAAAATTGGTGGAGAGGTAGCTTAGAACCAGGAGACGGACATACGATACTTTTTATCCCGGGATAATATGAACCGGGACTTTTATCCTGGATAATCGTTTTCTGCCAGTGGAACAGCAAGAAAACAAGTATAGAGATATTTCGAGATCCAGTTGAGGACATAATTACTCTTATCCCGGAAAAAGATAAACCGGGAATTATATCCCGGATTTTAATTTCTCGCGAGTGGAGCCGCCACGACTAAACCACTGAACCGATAGCGATGCAATTTGGCAGGGAGATAGTTTTAAACCCTGGGAAGAATCTAGGCTACTTCATATCCCGGGAAAATATAAACCGGGACCTTAATCTCGGAAAATCGTTTTCTGCCAGTGCAACCGTATTAAAATAAGTATGGAGATAGTTTGTGATCCAAAGGAGGACATAGGCTACTATTATCCCGGAAAACAGACACCGGGAATTTTATTGCGGATTTTTTTCTCGCGGTTTATTTTTTATTTTTAGGGATATGACCCTACATCTCTATCCTACTATCCTACTCCTACTAATATTATAAAGGCGAAAGTTTGAAAGTATGTATGGATGTCTGGATGTATGGATGTTTGTTCTTCTTTCACGCGAAAACTACTGAACGGATTTCGATAAAATTTGGCACACGGGTAGATCATGTCCTGAATTAACACATAGGCTACTTCTTATCCCGGAAAAATATAAACCGGGACTTTTATCCCGGAAAAACTTTTTAAAGCGGGCGGAGCCGCGGGCAAAAGCTATTTATTATAAAACAAAGTCCCCTATCGCATCTGTCTGTCTCTTGAACGCGATAAACTCAAACACTGCTTAACGGATTTTAATAAGTTTTTCATCAATGGATGTTGTGATTCAAGAGGAATAATTCATAAATATTTTGTACGACAGAAAAATAAATGTAGGTATACAGTATTATGCTTTGCTACCTGTGCTAAGCCAGGGCGGGCCGCTAGTTGTTTATAAAAAATTATCAATCATTGAAAAATAGAGTTGAAAAGTGTTCTTCTACATTTATTTACTTGCTTTCCTGGCTATAAACCTTAGTAAGCAAAACGTTACTTTAATATTAGACAGCTCGGAGGATTTCTCAACTGAACTTTAAAAACCACCCTTGATGGTCCCGCGCAAGAGCTCTGCATACCCCAAGTATCGATATATGCCCTACTTGACGCCGATAGCACCACCTGTACATCATTTTCTAGATATTTCTAAGACAATTCTTAAGGTAAAAATTTATAAAAATCTTACCAATTAAAGTAGCCATGCTGCAGTGAGGGATCGTGGGCGTGAACTTGACGAGTATACTGTTATTCTGGTTGTCTAGGAATACGCCATCTTCTTCAACAACTTTTAATTCTTCCAATGTTAGAGGATGCTCGGGGTCATTTATGTTTCGTATCATATCAAATATTTCTCGGCGATCAAACTCGTCAACTATATTTTCATCGCGATCCGCGTCTGTTATTACTCTTTCCGAACCCTTGTCGTAAACATTTGGGTTAACGTTATCTATAGTTTTCGTCATATTGAACAGCTTTTCTATACCCTTGGTCGTGTTTAAAAACAACATGGTCACGTAGATAGACGCGTGTTCGGAAGCTCTAACAGGCTACGTTTCAACTAGAACTCTCTAATGAATAAAATCAATATTTTGTGACCTGCGCGGAATGCTTGGCGCGATATGCATTGATATAGGCTAGTAATTTAATTGTAAGCAATCTGTATTTTTATCTGGCATATTATGTGGAACAATTATTTCTTGTTTGTTATTATTTATTTAAATTGTTTAAATTTTTGAATGCACTTTTGTTGTTATCATTATAATTTTGACAGGATGAGTTTCGTTCAGAAATATAATTATATTAGGCAGGACTTAGAGCTTACATAATATATAGATCGCGTCTAGCCCCATATGAACAGTAAGCACAGGTATGTACAGAATGAAATTTTAAGGTTACGCAATTTAGACGCAGTGCAAAGCGCGCCGTGGTTGTTTCGAAAAGCGATATTTAATTAAATATTTTGAAATAATGGTGAAATGTGCGGTGCTATGCTGAATAAATGATTCAAAGAAACAAAACAAAAATAAAAATAATAAGTCCTTTCACCGGTAAGTAGTAATTTTAGTTATATAAACGATAATCAACAAAATTCTGTACGAGCTGGCTGGGTGGCGGGAGCAGCGGGGGCCTCTGCACGTCCCCTCCTGCCCCGCTCTCTCCGCAATGAACTAGTGTTGGGGTGGCATCGTAATGTTTATGCGTCAATTCAAGGCATCTGTTAGAATTACGGTTTTTTTGTAGGTATTTAACATATCAAGCGAGTCAGTCGTAATGAATTACATATGTTTGTCTGTTGTGTTGGTATCTGTTTCTAAATGTTATTTATTTAATAATATGGATCTCAGTTAGTGATATTGTGAAAAAAAAGAAGACAATTGTACAACAAATTAACACTTTTTAAGGGGCAGTAATACATGCATAAGACTAGGTATACATTGTAAGGGTTAATAAACACTAAATTACTTAATTATAATAAAATTACACTTTATAAATACAATAAAAATTAAATTGCAAAATACCATTTCATTTTCGACATTTAGTACCGAAATAAAAATATGATTTTATTCTTTAATTATTCGTTTTATTGAATATTATTATTTATTTCTAAGCCCCATAAACCTGTACATATGGCAACTGTTAAAATTTCCCTATAGGCGTCTTACGATGGCGCATGGAACATCACTAGACGTGTGCTATACGTATAGACAAGTATCTATAGTACTTCTGTTTACGATCGGTACAATGGGGAAAAGGCGATGCGCACGCTCTATATATTATGTATACTCTAAGAAGTACGACGATTGGTCATTGGAGCTTGGACGTCTTTTAATTACGAAGCGATTATATGCAATACAGCATTAATCCTTATTCAATTAACTAGCATAAATACATTGTGCATTTAATGTAGATCAATATGGCCCTTTACAAAATGTAATTTAAATAAATATTTTCGAAGATATTACAGATTTAAAATGCAGGAACATGGCGGTTGCGGTGGTACCGGCCGGGGGGCCAGCGGCGCGTGCCTACAAATAGCACGCCGAAGGCCGCGCTTCGCCCTACAGCACTTTATGTTTTTGTGTGTATTCAGGTATCTCGGAAGCGGCTCCAACGATTTTCATGAAATATAGTATGCAGGGGGTTTCGGGGGAGATAAATCGATCTAGCTAGGATTCATTTTTCGAAAATGTCGTTTTATCCGTGACTAGCTTTTGCCCACGGCTTCGCCCGCGTTAATAAGTTTTTCCGGGCTAAAAGTACATAAAAACCTTCCCGTTGAATCACTCTATCCAACAGATTTATTTGGATAAAGATTAATATTATGACGTTGATACAACTCTTAACAAATAATGCATTATTTTCGACCAAATTTGATTACCATAAAAACTGTTCCAGTGAGTTAATCTTAAAAGATAGACATATACTGTCGCGGACATTTTTTTAGATCATTTCAAGAGGAATAATTCTTTCGTACATATATTTTTGGTATCTTGAACCGTTTTCGCAGCGCACGCAATGGAAGCCCTCAAGGATGAATAATTTTCCCCGTTTTTTTCACATTTCCCATTATTTCTTCGCTCCTAATAGTTCATCGTGATGTTATATAGCCTAAAGCCTTCCTCGATAAATGGTCTATTCAACACAAAAAGAATTTTTCAATTCGGACCAGTAGTTCCTGAGATTAGCGCGTTCAAACAAACAAACAAACAAACTCTTCAGCTTTATAATATTAGTATAGATTTTAGTAACATAACTTTTTACTAAAGATGACTGTTTCCGAACGAAACGTCTGTTGCCAATCGTAAAAATTTGAGGTTGACACTTGACAGTTGCTCGAAAATCAATAAATCGTACTGAGATTTTCTCGTTCCTCCACAATTTAAAGCCATTTTAAATTTTAGGAGGTGTTTAGTTATCATCAGGGCCTCTGAATTGAAGCACAAGTGAGTATTAAACACGATACATTACTCAAACAAAGTTAAAGTTATCATTTCTTCATATATTTGATGTAAAAATGGACACTTTATGATACTGGTGGGTTTAGTCAACATAGGACACATTTTGCTATTTAAATCTCATTAGACACTAAAATTTAATTGGTTTTTATGCTTTTTAAACTCTTACGCAAGTCAAATCCAACTTTTCATTATTATTTTACCCAGTTTTACAACTCTTTCTGACTGCTTTATAAAGAGGGAGTATTGATTTTTGGTATTATTATACCACTGGATATATAAAGATCTCTTATGATTGTGTGATTGCACGTGATCTAAAGTCCATAGTGTAAAAAATGATAAATATGTTCTTGATATTTAACTACCTTGGTGCCTCGGTGGCGTAGTTGTATTACGGTATGACTGCAATGCTGAGGTCTTGGGTTCGATTCCCGGGTCGGGTAAATTGATATTGGGTCGGGTAAATTGATATTGGGTTTTTTAAATTCAATACCAGCCCGGAGTGTGGAATTTGTGCCCGATATGGCGATAGGCTCGCCCCCTATCAAATCATGGGACGGAATAAGCATGGCGAGAAGTGGGTGCACTAGTTGCGCCACTGCCTACCCCTTCGGGGATAAAAAGCGTGTGTGTGTGTGTGTAAATAGAATGGCATGGTAATTGCATTCTTAGTAGTAAAACTATGAAATATCCCATGGACCAACACGGATAAAATTATCAATCTTGTTATATTACTTACTAGTAGTGCTCGCGACTCCGCCCGCGTGAAAAAGATTTTCCGGGACAAAAATATTTTCCCGGGATAAGAAGTAGCCTATAGCACTCAGGAGTTATGTAGCTTCCTATTAGTGAAAGAATTTCCAAAATCGGTTCTGTAGTTCCTGAGATTAGCGCGTTCAAACAAACAAACTCTTCAGCTTTATATTAGTATAGATTTCTTGTCCATATTATAAATGACAATTTATAAAATGCTTAGACATTTGTAATATGTTTGTAAAAGTAAACATAAAAACTGCTAAACCAATTTGAATCTAGACACGCGGCAGCATGTCAAGCCAAGTTCAAGCAAAGGAACTGGCTAGCCAGCTCCGAGTGTTACACGAACCACTTGGTGCCACTTTTCACCCTTCTATAACTCAAAACCTCTTTAATGCAAACACATAAAACTATGTGTGTTTAATTATATCCGTAAGGACATCTGGAAGCCCAAATTTCATGAAGCTAGCTCAAACGGTTATAAAGATGTGAAGGTCAAAAAGTCTTAAAGTTAGGACTGACTGACTGACTGATAGTACCTAAACCTAACCTACTCCCAGATGACCTAGAAGGATGTAATTTGGAAGCTCGGTAATTGTGTGAAGTATAGGAAAAATCTAAAAATTAAAAAAATAGAATCAATAGGGAGGATCCCCATACAAGAAATATAAAAAAATAATTATAGCGTTGAAACCGATACAAGCAGATATTTGAAACTATCCCAATATATGTATTATTATATTTGCTATATTATAACAGAAATATAAAAATAAAGTTAAGTGAAAAAATAAGTGGTGTCCCCATTCAAAAAAACTTGTAATATGCGCTAAACAACCGGCCAACGGTGTGTCGTCGGCGGCGCGCGGCACCACATAACTCAATACCTCCTTAGTTTTCTTTACAAAAAGTAATGATATTTCCAACCAAAAACATAAATGTAAAAAAGGAGAGCCAAGTTCAATACAAAAATTATGCTTAGCTGTGCAAAAAGAATGAAGATCTGAATGAGTGCCAAGTTCTATGTAAAATCCAAATATGTATTTATCGGAACAAAATAACATCATGAACAAGTATTAAATTGTATTTCTTTGCTTTATTACCTATAACAATTGCTGTTATTTAAAAATGCGAGATCTTAAAGTAGGTTAGATTTGACTTGGCCAGTTTTTATCAGAATTAAAAAATATATATAACTTTATTAAATGACTGATGTAATGAAACCTGGCTCGGATTATTTTTGTTGTAAGATAAGGGGGGTCCAGACCCTTAAAACGCCCCATATATACTCCCATGATAAGAAGTATTTGACAAATTGTGTTTAGATGATTTTGACACAGGATGCCAACAATGTTTTGAATACTTTTGTTGTGTAAATGTTTTTGGTTTACTAATTGGTGTAGAATTATTTGCCACAGAGTGCGCTCATATATATCTGTTGCTGACTATACCATAGCTGGACATCAAGGATTGTCACTTCCATTTCAATAATATATTTGACTGCCTCGGTGGCGTAGTTGTATTGCGTACGCGTTACGAGTACAATTTGCGCGCTGAGGTCCTGGGTTCGAATCCCGGGTCGAGCCAAAAATGTTGTGACTGGGTTTTTCCATCTTTAAAATTACTCAGTCGCAGCTCGGAGTCAGGAAGTTGGCGGTGTGATACCCCCGTGCCTCGGAAAGCACGTAACGTCCTGCCCCTGATCTCTCTCCGGTCATGTCGGATTGCCGTCTCACCGGACTATGAGAGTGAAGGAATAGCGAGTGCACCTGTGTATTGCGCACACACTTGTGCACTATAATATCTCCTGCGTACCTGGCTGATCTCAATTGAAATTGGCCGCCGTGGCCGAAACTGGCTAGGAGGATTTCATATTTGACGAGAACGGAGTAGGTTTGATTCGATATTTTTACTGTTATTCCATTCGAATACGCATATCCGTTCGAGATTGTAATTTCCTGAAATAGCGAAAGGGGTGGATCCCCATATAGTTGGATAAATTGCGCTTCTGTCTAAACCAGTATATTTCTGTTAGTAGGAAAGAGTCAAACAGTCTTAAGTCTTATGCTGTTGCCCCATATAAAAGGTGTGATTTTTAACAGACGTACACACGACACACTTCCACCACAAGCACACACTGTGTGTGTGTGTGTGTGTGTCTTCAGGATGATATGAGCATAAAAATCCAGTATCCCTTTGCCCGACCCGGGATTCGAACCCTAGACCTCAGAACGGTGTCGTACAGTGCAAACAAAACAACTATGCCACCGAGGATACTTTTATACTAATCTAAACTTCTAACATATTTACAAAGGCCTGCGTTCACCGCTAACATACGACCGACTAGGGATGTTTGTCTCTTGCCGGTCGACATTATTTTTGGGCTTCACTTCATTAACCACCAGATGCAGTGTCCACTTTGTCGAGCCATTGATAAAAAAAAACAAACATCATATATTGCATTTACAAGATTTTATCCCAGGTAGAGCGGACGATAGCCTAGTTGGGAATGGAACGGTCTGCCGAGACAATGTCCGGAGGTTCGAAACCCAAGGCACACACCACTGACTTTTCAAAGTTACGTGTGTATTGTTTATCAATTATCGTTCACTTTAACGGTGAAGGAAAACATCGTGAGGAAACCTACATACCTGAGAATTCTCCATAAGAATTACGAAAAGAATACTTGTAACGTCGAGAACATTCGTCATCGTTCGGCTATTATCAGTTGCACCGGGGATGCACTCCAGATCAATAATGCTCCCCGCGCATACTCACTCCCAGCATAAGACCCAGCCCAGAACCTAGGTTAGGCATTACGAGCCAGGCTAGGATAACGGGCAGACGTGTCATAAAAGTTTATTACCGTTTAAGTAAAATGAGTAAATTTAATACCTTTGCCTTTGAAAGATATTTGAGTATATTATTCGAAATAAAGATTCATGTTCGAGCGGCGTTCGAAATTCGAGTTAGTCAGGTAATGTATGCGGTTCGGATTATGAAATTATTTTTTTTTGTCTTCACCAGTAATACATCATAAGCCTCTTTTCCTTTTTCGACACGCTTTTATTAGCTTCAGACGTATGTATGTATGTAACTGACACTTTGAACATGATTTTGACCCACTTCAAAACGTCGGATTAGATCAAAATTTGGCATACTTCTTAATAGTCCTGTTCAGTACCTTATTATACCTACAGATTCTTCACTTTTCATAGTTTTTTTAACAGTTTTCATCAACCCTTTTCTGTGCAGATACGATGGCAGACCCTTGGGTGATCCAGCCGCACGAGCATGCCAAGTTTGCAGAGCACTTCCGCAACCTTGGTCCCGTCAACGGCACCCTGACCGGGGAGCAAGCTAAGCGGTTCATGCTGCAGGTAAGATGTCTAAACAGTCTTAATCCTTTGAGACGGCGAATCTTTAAAAATATCCTGAACATCCTTGATGTCTATAACTCTTACCTGATTCGTGTTCCTTTAAGATTGGCATGATCTAGTACAGGGATTGCATACACACATTCTCACGCACGCACACATCCACACATACAAACACACACATACACACACACACACACACACACACACACACACACATTTCATCCCAGAATGGGTAGACAGAGGCGTATCTAGTGCACCCACGTTTCTCCGTACATATTCTGTCTCATGATGTGATAGGGGGCGAGCTTATCGCCATATCGGGCACAAATTCCAGATTTCGGGCTGATTCTGATTAGAAAATCGAATCTGCCCGACCCGGAGATCGAACCCGAGAGCACTGCACTCGCACCGTAAAAAATGCTATGTGTGTACAATTTTGTTTCAGTCCCAACTTCCCCCGCCGATTCTGGGTCAGATTTGGTCGCTGGCCGACACTAACGCGGATGGCAAACTGGATTTAAAGGAGTTCTCTATTGCTTGCAAAGTAAGTTATTAATGTTATGTGACACTTCCAAATAATAGGTATACATGGATACACGAAATTATGAATCGTAATATCTAATGTGTTAGGATGAGGGGCGAAGGAGGTTGCCCTCAGCATTGTCACTTTCTTTTAACCGACTTCAAAAAGGAGGTTCTGCATTCGATCCGTTTGTATGTATGTATGTAAATTTGTATGGCCGCGAGTTTCTCAAAAACTACTGATCCGATTTGGGTATTCAAATGTATAGTTTTCAGGGAAGGTTTTAGTATATAATTTATGAAGATCTGATGAATATCTTCGGAGATACACAATGGAACTCTTCAATAACTAACAGCAAATGACTCGCGAATGCTGCTATCGTATATCTATGATGTATTTTTTACACCATTCTTTAATTAGCTAACAAAAAAGCAATAATTATAAACTTTTTAACAAAAAATAAACCGACTTCAAAACAAACGAAAACATTACTCAATTGAAATTAGGCACCGACTCCAAATATACGTATATACTTTTTTTTTTTTTTTTTTATGGCCATCTTCGGCTCATTAGGGACGGCTGCGGGCTTCCTCCGACTCACGTCTAAGTTGTCGTCCGCAACCGCCCCTGCGCGTACCGCTTTTTTGCGGTCCTTTTCCTGTTGCGGGGGCTCAGAAGCCCCCGAAACACCGTACCGTGTCCACCTTATACGTATATACTAAGCGAATATAAAGTTGAATTATTTTTTTTGGTTTGCAGCGGTTTTGAAGTTGGTTTATTTTTGTTAATTTATTTAAATATTTAGGCTCGAGATACTAGTCCATTGAGCCCGTCTTTCATGAATTTTTATCCTCAGCCCTAACTCCTAACTACTATGTCGAAGTAAAGCAGTGGCTACCTTACCAAGACTTTATCGAGGAGTTTTGGCGGCAACAAAAAAATACTTGATTAGCACTGTTATTTCAATTCACTTCATTTGAGCCCTTTAATAGAACCATATTGGATAATATACCACCATAATTATGCAATATTACACTAAGTATCACCAAAATAATGAATTAAAACAAGAGCACCAAGGTCACTTAATTTATAGAAACAAGGTCACTTAATTTATAGAAACCTTTTTAACTTAAAATTAAACCGCCTTCAAAAGCGACTAAAAAAACTAAAAACCAAAAAATAATTTAATTGTGAATAAATATACGATAGCATTACTTATATGCTGATAACCAATTTTGGAGTCAGTGTCTGAAAACGTAAAAGGCGTGATGTAAAATGCGAAAACATTAAAGAATACACTACTTCATAAGATTTGCGAAAAAAAAAAACGATATGTGGGCCTGTAAAATTTGAGGGTTGCCCTCGATTTATCCAGGATCCAATCATCAGATCCTGACTTGGTGACTATGGGACCACTTCAGAAGTATCTCCTTACGAACAAAAAAAGAATTTTGAAAATCGGTCCACAATAGTCGAAGTAATCGCGTAACATACACAAAAAAAATACCGTCGAATTGATGACCTCCTCCTTTTTTGAAGTCGATTAAAAAGTGTTGCTCCCTACCCTTTTGGGGATAAAGGATAGGGAGATGCACACAGCACGTGTGTGTGTGCGTGCGTGTCTGTGTGTGCGCGTATAATAAACTTCAAAAGGTTGACTTTGTTTCAATAACCAAGATTATATAAATTGAAAGTAACATGTAAAAAAACGTTTGGAAGTAATGAAATTGTTTAGCTACTTTTTGATTGTCTGTACTGTGAAGCTCCGAAAATGGAATATATTATGTTGTTACAGATAATTAATTTAAAACTCCATGGGATTGAAGTGCCCAAGGTGTTGCCGCCATCTCTCATCGCATCTCTGAGCCCTACCGGTGAGTTATTACTCGATTTTAGTTTTAAAATATCCATACTAATTTATACTACTATGACTGCCTCGGTGGCGTAGTTGTATTACAGTACGACTGCAAAGCTGAGGTCTCGAGGTCGATCCCCGGGTCGGGCAAAGTGATATTGAGTTTTTCTATTCAGTATCAGCCCGGAGTCTGGAAGTTGTGCCCGATATGGCGATAGGCTCGCCCCATATCACATCATGGGACGGAATAACGGCGAAAAGTGGGTGCACTAGTTGCACCTCTGCCTACCCCTTCGGGGATAACAGGCGTGAGTGTATATATGTAATTTATACTAATATTATAAAGCTGAAGAGTTTGTTTGTTTGGTTGAACGCGCTAATCTCAAGAACTACTGAACCGACTTTGAAAAATTTTCACTAATTGTAAGTTACATTACTCCTTTTTTTTTACGCGGAGAAAGTGACTTATTGCTACCGCCCAGCGTCCAAGGGGAACGACTGAGCGGTTATGTTGGGTTCACCGTGCCTTACGACCCGACGTTGAGCCGCCCGGAGAGATGGAAAACGTCGGGCGACCGCCGGGCCGAGTCCCTAACCTATGTTGTACATAGGTTAGGGACTCGGCCCGGCGGTGCGGTGCGGTGTACCGCACGGCATACCAACTAAAACTCCGCGGTGGCCATCTTCGGCGCATTAGGGACGGCTGCGGGCTTCCTCTGATTCACGTTTAAGTTACATTACTCCTGAGTGCTATAGGCTACTTTTTATCCCAAATTTTTTTATCCCGGTAAAACTGACTCACGCGGGCGAAGCGCGAGCATCATCTAGTACAGGATAAAGGATCGGCGGTATCAAATAGATATTTTAGTAAATAATCTAGTTAGATATAAGGTAGCTTATTGGTAAAGTTAGAAGAGCAAAATTGTATTTATGGCCTGTTTAAAACTTCACCTCCTCTCGAAGCGCTTCGTAAAATTTATTTGAAAGTTGTGAAACAGTCTAGGAGTTTCTTCAATAATTCAGATTTCTTTTAGTTTCGCACAGCTGGGGGCTTAGAATGTGAAAAAACTCGGTGCGTCTCCGCTTCGTTTTGTTGTGATTGGTTGAGAGACTGACATATCGGTATTTTGATGTTTGTGATTGATCGAGAGAACGATACCTCAGCCTCTCAACCAATCACAACAAAACGAAGGCGAGACGCATCGTGTTTTTGTTTTCACATTCTTAGCCCCCATTTTTTCATTTAATTTGCCATTTAATAATACATTATATTAAGCAAATAAAATGTATTGTTGATTAAACGCCTAATATTTGTTCACAGGTGCTCAGAAATCCTTTACTCCCTCTGCGAAACCGCCGATCCCTCCCATGCCGGCTGTGCCTCCCATGCCGTCAGCCCCTGCCATGCCGTCAGCCCCTGCCATGCCGGCATTACCTCCACAGCCCCTAATCGCCGGCTTACCGAGCCAAACTTCCAGTCATTCTTTACTAGGCGATTTTGGCTCACAACCCCTAGTCAACACCACGCCCCTAATCCAACCCCTAATGCAACCGGCTAAACCGAGCGTTCCAGATCTGATTTCCGGTGTAAAACCTCTGTCTCAGTCACTAATTGACACTCAGCCCCTAGTTTCGACGAGTCAGCCTCTCATGAGCACACAGCCCCTAATGGGAGCCCCTATCATGTCATCGCAGCCGTTAATACCAAACCAATCTTTGATTTCGACCCCTCAGTCAGTGAATCAGTCCCTTATGAGCTCAGCATCTTTGAACACAGCCTCTATGGCTCCGATGATGCAAACTCAGCCTGTGCAATCACCGCCGTTGGTAGGGCCGACTTCTATCGTACCTTCCTCTCAGCCGGCAACCGGGTCGTTGATTAGCAGCCCGCCCCAAATGAGTGCGGCTTCGATACCCAGTCCGCCTGTTATTTCAACACCTATAACTGCTGTGAAGAATGAAGTGCTTTCAAAACCAGGTCAGTTGATTCATTTAGATTTGATTATATATTTATCTTGAGTAACATGAAGGTTTACCTTAAATCTATACTAATATTATAAAGCTGAAGAATTTGTTTGTTTGTTTGTTTGAACGCGCTAATCTCAGGAACTACTGGTTCGAATTGAAAAATTATTTTTGTGTTGAATAGACCATTTATCGAGGAAGGCTTTAGGCTATATAACATCACGATGCAACTATTAGGAGCGAAGAAATAATGGAAAATGTGTAAAAAACGGGGAAAATCATTCATCCTTGAGGGCTTCCATTGCGTGCGCTGCGAAAACGGTTCAAGATACCAAAAATATATGTATGAAAGAATTATTCCTCTTGAAATGATCTAAAAAAATGTCCGCGACAGTATATGTCTATCTTTTAAGATTAACTCACTAGAACCGTTTTTATGGTAATCAAATTTGGTCGAAATTAATGCATTAGTTGTTAAGAGTTCTATCAACGTCATAATATTAATATTTATCAAAATAAATGTGTTGGATAGAGTAATTCAACGGGAAGGTTTTTATGTACTTTTAGCCCGGAAAAACTTATTAACGCGGGCGAAGCCGTGGGCAAAAGCTAGTAATACATAAAGGACCCGGCTTGTATGTTCTTTCCTTTATGCCAAAGTGTTAGGTCTTTACCTATAAAATTGTCGTTTAGTATACAGAAAGTCTAAGTCGTCTTTTCTGTACTAATATTATAAAGAGGAAAGATTTGTTTGTTTGTAATGGATAAACTCAAAAACTACTGGACCGATTTTGAAAATTCTTTCACTAATAGGAAGCTACATTACTTCTGAGTGCTATAGTCTACTTTTTATCCCGGGAAAAGTATTTGTTTGTGCCTCGGTGGCGTAGTTGTATTACGGTACGACTGCAATCTCGGGTTCGATCCCCGGGTCGGGCAAAGTGATATTGAGTTTTTCTATTCAGTATCAATTCGGAGTCTTCAATTTGTGCCCGATGTGGCGATAGGCTCGCCCCCTATCACATCATGGGACGGAATAACGGCGAAAAGTTCTACACTACACATTGGAGTGGTAAAAGAGAGGTGGAATCAAAGACGGCCATCTTTTTTCCAGGTTCAGCGGTGGCCAGTCCCACTGAGGTACCCATGGGGGTCATGAGCCCCCCGCCCGCTGAATGGGGGGTGCCGCAACCTCAGAAACTGAAGTGAGTGTAATCCTACTAATATTATAAAGGCGAAAGTTTGTAAGAATGTATGGATGTTTGTTCCTCTTTGACGTAAAAACTACTGAACGGATTTCGATGAAATTTGGCACACGGGTAGGTCAAGTTCTGGATTAACACATAGGCTACTTTTTATCCCGGGAAAACATAAAGCGGGACTTTTATCCCGGAAAAACTTTTTAATGCGGGCGGAGCCGCGGGCAAAAGCTAGTATAAAATACATAGCATTACGTCGTTTTCTTTGTAGTGGCAGGCAAAGGTCATCTCACCGACATTTCGCATCTTAAAAGACGAACCGTTACTATATCTATATTAGTATTATAAAAAAGAAAGATTTGTATTTTTGTGTATTTGTAACGAATAAACTCAAAAACTACTGGACCAATTTTAAAAATTCTATTACCAAGTAAAACCTACATTATGGGCGAGTAACATAGGTTATTTTTTATCCCGGAATAACTCATTCATGCGGGCGGTGCCGCGAGCAAAATTCTGGTCTACCATAGTGATGATTTGAAAGAAAGAAAGAAAGAATCATTTATTGTCGCGGTACACGTGATACATAAAAAAAAGAGCAAACAAACATAATATTCACCGCGACAACTAGGTGGCCATCTCAGCATAAGTTGTGCTAAGAAAACCAAAACACAGCACTGATTTTACGACTGCAAAGCTGAGGTCTCGGGTTCGATCCCCGGGTCGGGCAAAGTGATATTGAGTTTTTCTATTCAGTATCAGCTCGGAGTCTGGAATTTGTGCCCGATATGGCGATAGGCTCGCCCCCTATCACATCATGGGACGGAATAACGGCGAAAAGTGGGTGCACTAGTTGCGCCTCTGCTTACCCCTTCGGGGATAACAGGCGTGAGCGTATATGTATGTACAGCACTGATTTTCAGTGGCCACCTAATGTACTGAACGTACGGGCGGCAAAACAACCATAAAGCACAAATATATATAAGTAACATTATAACATTGTAGTGGACGATAGCCTAGTTGGGAATGGAACGGTCTGCCGAGACAATGTCCGGAGGTTCAAAACCCACCTCAGACTTTTCAAAGTTATGTGTGTATTGTTAATCAATTATCGTTCGCTTTGACGGTGAAGGAAAAAATAGTGAGGAAACCTACATGCCTGAGAATTCTTCATAAGAATTTCGAGGGTATGTGAAGTCTGCCATTCCGCACTAGGTCAGCGTGGTGGTCTAAGGCCTAACCCCTCTCAGTAGTAGAGGAGGCCCGTGCTCAGCAGTGGACAGTATATAATACAGGGCTGGTATTATTATTATAACACTAGCTTTTGCCCGCGGCTCCGCCCGCGTGAATGAGTTTTTCCGGGATAAAAGTCCCGCTTTATATTTTCCCGGGATAAAAAGTAGCCTATGTGTTAATCCAAGACATGATCTACCCGTGTGCCAATTTTCATCGAAATCCGTTCAGTAGTTTTTGCGTGAAAGAGTAACAAACATCCACACATCCAGATATTCTTACAGACTTTCGCCTTTATAATATTAGTAGGAAGTAGGATTGTAGTACTTGATGCGATTTCGATCGGTCTCGTCAGGTACACGCAGCTGTTCAACGCGACGGACCGCGCGAAGTCCGGTTCGGTGTCGGGTGCGCAGGCGCGCTCCATCATGCTGCAGTCGCGCCTGCCGCAGCAGACCCTCGCGCAGATATGGGCGCTCGCCGACCTCGACTCCGACGGCAAGCTCGGTGAGTACCCCACACCACCTGTGGGACAAAACAGGGGGTTTAGGTAGCTTTTGTACAGTTAGCAGCATAAATACACATACACTCACGCCTGTTATCCCCGAAGGGGTAGGCAGAGGCGCAACTAGTGCACCCACTTTTCGCCGTTATTCCGTCCCATGATGTGATAGGGGGCGAGCCTATCGCCATATCGGGCACAAATTCCAGACTCCGAGCTGATACTGAATAGAAAACTCAATATCACTTTGCCCGACCCGGGAATCGAACCCTAGACCTCAGCATTGTAGTCGTACCTTAATACAACTACGCCACCGAGGCAAGCTGCACCGAGCAGCATAAATATCTGTACAAATTCTAAATTTCAAATAGTCTTTATACGTGTTAACTTAAACTGAAAAAAAAATCACATGAAGTAAAGCGAATCTGTTTTATTTTATTTTTGTGAAGAGAAAAAGGAATAAAAATAATTGATATTTGTTGTTCTCAGGCTGCGAAGAGTTCGTGCTAGCCATGTATTTGTGCGAGAAGGCGACGCAAGGAGAGCCGACGCCGGCCAAATTACCTCTAGAGCTCATACCGCCTACCTTCAGGTACGTTTATTTCTTTTTTTTTTTTTCTGTTAGAATTTGTATGAAATATTTTACAAAATTAAATGAAATGTGTCAAATACCCTAATATTTACTGCACAATGATCCAAGCATAATTCCCCCAAATTCGATCTTTAGACGTGAATCCGTCAGCTCCATTGCCAGTGCGAAGTCATACGAGGAACGTCGGAGGGAGAACATGGCGCGCGGTCAGGCTGAGCTGGAGAGGAGACGTTCGCAGCTGGCCGACGCGCAAATGAAGGAGAAGGTACGTGATATTAGAATAAGGTCCGCGTTCACAAACGTTACTTAGCTAAGTACAAGCAATGGTGTGATAATAAGGTCCGTGTTCACAAACGTTACTTAGCTAAGTACAAGCAATGGTGTTATAATAAAGCCTGTATTCACAAACGCTACTTAACTAAGTACAGAGCAATGGTTCATGTTCATGTTGTGGGGCTCCTTTTTCCGCACTTAGCCCGTAAAAGGTCCGTGTTCACAAACGTTACTTAGCTAAGTACAAGCAATAGTGTTATAATACGGTCCGTGTTCACAAACGTTACTTAGCTAAGTACAAGCAATGGTGTGATAATAAAGTCCGTGTTCACAAACGTTACTTAGCTAAGTACAGAGCAATACTGGTAATAAGTCTTATTCTCAGTATTTATGGCATGACAGCCCTCGCAGTGCTTAGGCATAGGGGCGCTGTGATTGGGTAATATTGATATACAACTACTTCAGTTGGCTGTCAGATAATCGAATATGAACAAAGACAAAGTAAACTAAGAAATGGCCTACACTATGCGTTCGGACGCACTGTGGGTCCTCATTATATTGATTGTGGATACGGGTGTTAGACTGTTATATCTTCTAAGTAATATGTGCATTGATAGAAATAAATCTATTTTGTTCCGTTTCGGGTGATTTGTTAGCATAAAGTGTCATTTAGACGATTATTTATTGTTACCAACAATAGGGTAGTTTCCTATGTTTGTTTTTGTACATTATTTTAGATGTGACAGAAAATAATACGAAAAAGAAATTCTTCTGCAAAATCAGCATCAAAATCGATTGAAAAATAAAGCAGTTATTCAATATTGAAATATACTTATGAGCAAAATTGGGGGCGTGGCGGGGATATCGCGCTATCTCTTTCGCACGCACGCAGCGTTATGACCGACGGCGCTTGGTGACGTCACAACCTAGTATTACTGTTATTTGACAGCTACCCGTTCCACCAAATTCCAAAGCTTTATAACTTACTATTGTGCCAATATTGAAAATTATTTTTCTATTAGATTTTGGATAGCATACATTTTCCGCAATTGTATTTAAAAATAGTAGTCAACTACCCTATTGTGTGCAATTATTGTAATGCAATAGTCGTCTTTTGAATATCTGTCAAGATTCGCATACGTCAACGCGACCGAGAATTGGCACACCATTGCAAATGTTTAGACGGCGTAACTTTTAAGCAATAATTTCTAGCAATAATTGAACCGCCTAAACGAGCCCTAAAATTATTGACGTTTAAAATTGTAATATAAATAGCGAGTGATAGCCTAGTTGGGAGTGGAACGGTCTGCCGAGACGAATGTCCGCAGGTTCAAAACCCAAGGGCACACACCTCTGACTTTTCTATAAAGTTATGTGTGTATTCTTTGTGAATTGTCACTCGCTTTAACGGTGAAGGAAAACCATCGTGAGGAGACCTGCATACCTGAGAAGGTCTCTGAATTTCGAAGGTACGTGAAGTCTGCCAACCCGCACTAAGCCAGCGTGGTGGACTAAGGCCTTAACCCTCTTAGTTGTAGAGAAGGCCCGTGCTCAGCAGTGGGCAGTATATATAATACAGGGCTAATTGCATTGCATTTGCAAAATTGTAATTATAAAACAATTTTGTTAACGCGTTCAAGGAGGCAGAGGTAACACCCACCGGCGGTATCAATAAACGATTACAATGGCTATCTACAGATCAATCCTTATATTTTTGGATAGATCTAGAATACTAATCCGATAAAAATTTGTAAGCATATTGAACAAACTTCATTCTGATTGGGTAATTTTCACTATTGAACCAGAGATGGCGTTTTCGTTTATTGAATTCGACCGATATACTGGATGGATAGTATGACTGATATTATAACATGTGTTAGGATTTTAATTAAAGTTGTCCGCTTTTTGTATGGGTGCTTGGCTTCAAAATCTGACCAGGCTCAAACTTTATGGATATTAAAGGGTCAAAAATATGCATCTTGGATCTATTAAAAAAATATTTTTAGACCCCTCCATTTAAAACGATTTTTTTAAATCCGTTCATTTTAACTGTAATTTTTAAGCAAAATATCATATATTTCAAAATCGGAAGACTTTAAAATTATACGATACATTGCAAAGGCCTAGTTTTTGGGAGTATTATCCAGATATATATAAAGTATCTTGGTTAGAGTTTTAACCCAGTTTTTGGACATGTCCTTTACATAAAAATAACGATTTTGTTAATGAAAATCATAAATTTGTACTTAATGGAAATAACTTTTTGAAACTACTTATACAGCAAAGTATGTTAGTAAAAGTAGATTTTGAAAAAAGTAATTTTCTACCAGAACACTAAATTCAGAAGATGATGTTCATGGGTGCTCGTCTGTTGACAATAATTTAAATTATTGAAGTCTTACTCCATTCTGTATATAATTGTAGGTATTTAGGGTAGGCTCTAGGCATCTAGTTTAGTCCTAGGTTACAGCACAATTATCCATTTTCACGTTAGTCATATAAATAATATTATAATGGCAATAGATTTGCATGAAATGTTAACAAACTGATATACAGTGAGTTTAGAATGTGGCGAAAAAGCACGACACGTCTCCGTTTCGTTTTATTGGTATTGGTTGAGAGACTAAGTGACTGACGGATTGGTCTCTCGATCAATCTCTCGACGTCGTCTTACGAGTTGCGTTTTATTTCCACATTCTAAGCTAGTAATTTTGACATTAGGCTTCATGAAACCACATAACTACTTCTTGAAAGTGACATTTTTCAACAACACATTGAATATCAATAAAAAGTAATTTTAATTTTAAATTAAAATTGATAAACTACAAAACTATGAAAAAATTAGAGAAGTAAATCTGGTATTTTTGATGAAAATAGTCGTTATTCATGGCATGATTTTGGCACGATTTTAGAGGTAGAGGCGAAGTGGTTTCGTTTATTAACTTAATGTCAAGATGATCCTGTATTCTCCCAAAATCCTAGTAAATTCCTTAAAATTCAAATATTTAAAAAAATATAAATTTAAGAACACACAGCAATGCTATGAAGTCCTTTGTAATCCAAAGTTGTAAGTGATTCTACTGATTATAGACGATTGTATCTCCTAGTACGGTGTTTTTCAACGTGTGGGCCGCGACCCCGTGGGAGGTCGCGTGGCCTCTATATGGGGGTCGCAGGAGGTCATGAAAACTACCTCAGTTTTTAAAAAAGCAATAAAGTTGAAAAAGAATGGCCATTCATCCCTCATAAGGTCGATGTGGGTGCGTATAAGGTCGATTTTCGCTTGTTGACAGATGAAGTACCTGGCCAATGTAACCGAGCGGGGCTTGAGCGGTTCTATCCAAATTCTAGTTGTACAATTGTATAAAACTTTGTATGGATTGAATATTTTTAATATAATAAAATACATGAAAAAAACTAAGGGAGGAGGCGGGGGCTCGCGAAATATTTATTTATACTAGAAGGGTCGTGCCATGAAAAAGGTTGAAAAACACTGTCCTAGTATATGAGCTTGCATGACTCCATTTTTAAATATAAATGAGCTAAGATGTCTGCAGAAGGTGATAGTAGTCTTTTTATAGGCGGAAAGAGAGCGCAAAGAGCGCGAAGAAGCGGAGAAGAGAGAGAAGCTGCGCCTAGAAGCGCAGAAGAGGGAGCAAGAAGAGTTACAGAGGAAGCAGAAGGAGGAACAGGTATGTATTAAAAGCAATCTTTTCCAGCAAATCATTATAGTACCGGGACACTATGTTGGCCGTTTTGACAGATTACAATAGTGAGGGGAAATCTCAATTTATTATCAAGAGATGCGAGATAGTCGGAATTAGAAGTTGTGCTGGTCAGCAATACTATAAACGACAATCGTATTGAATTATATCTTTTAAAATTCCGAATTTCGTTAAACAGATACCGAGCTGTGACGTAAAATTATACACCCATAAATTTTACTACACGTCATTATTGACAGTAATATACAGCCCACTTATTCTGTATGACAGTGTTAACTCGTAACCCGGCCACGTTATGTTAACTTTGTGTAATTAACGTTAAATGGTATTCTGTTTGCCAATTTATTTAATTACTTTTATACAACAATGTATAAGGCGGATTTAATGTCGATGGCATTCTCTACCAGTCAACCTTAGAGTGATGCAGAGAAAAACAATATAGGTAGGTGTAATAAATAATGACATAACATAAAATGAGAGAGGGAAAAAAAAAGAAAAAAGAAAACTAAAATATAAAGCATAAATATAAAAAGTACGCATCACGAATACACTTACTAAACATGATAACGAATACAATATAAATAAATAAACCAATTTATATAGTGATAAACGCGATGAGTTACGCTTCACGCTTGTTACGAGCGTTGAAAATAACGTGTGGCATAGACTCTATGCCATAGAGAATAAGGGGGCATTGACTCGTCAAGCCCCGCGACGGACGCCGGCGTCCATATATATAGGGTTTCCCCATACGTCTATATATATAAGCGGGGTTTGACGGGTTAATAAGCTCCTTCAGCGTAATTATGAATCAATGCGAAGCTTTATGAGCTTTTCACGCTTTTCTTACAATATATTTTTTTCTTATATATATTATTCTTAATTCATATTTACTAAAATTTATTTACAATTTTTCGTTGGATTTTCTATAAAGCGTGTTTTTTTAAACTATTATTTTCTTCAGTGTTTTATTTTGTATTGTGCGTGATGCGTCGCTGGGAGGTGTTTCGTTTTGTTTTTTTTTTTTTTTTTTTTTTGTCCCTGACATTACTCTTTCTAGCCTGACGAGGGTCGGCTTATGAAAGAACACCGGTCTTTTGGGTGAGTGCAGAAGGCGCTTGCAACCCTTAAAGTTAAGCGACCACGCTGAGGGCGACCCACAACGGGTCACGAACCTCTGCTCAGGGCGGCCACTGAGAGGATAAGACATCAGCGTTTGGGGAAACATGGTTTTAGCCTAATCCTATTCATGTGTTCGTAGTCTTCGGCACGCGGGCCGGAACTGCTAAGAGAGGTCAGGGTGACGGGGAACGCGACGAGGTCCTCGACGGCGAGGACGGTACAGCGGTCTTGTGGAGTGTAAGAGCTTTTGATGCTCGATCTTTTCGCGAGGTGTTTCGTATGGTCAAAGTTATGTATGGTGTTACCACTGTTTACGGGTGGTCGTATTACCATCAGACGAGCGGCATGCTCGTCTCGTCATTCGTAGCAATAAAAAAAAAAAAACCGCTGTGCATGCCGTATGGTGCCTTACGCAAAGATTGTTATTACTGAGCACATTCAATTTACCAGGAGAAACGCGAAGCAGCAAGGAAGGAGATGGAGAGACAATGCCAACTGGAGTGGGAGAAGAAACGGTACGTTAAGTAACCAATGTAATCCAAAAGCTTTTTACAAATCAAATTGTAAATAATCTCATAGAGTTACACACATACACTCACGCCGGTTATCCCCGAAAGGGTAGGCAGAGGCGCAACTAGTGCATCCACTTTTCGCCGGTTTTCCGTCCCATGATGTGATAGGGGGCGAGCCTATCGCCATATCGGGCACAAATTCCAGACTCCGAGCTGATACTGAATAGAAAACTCAATACCACTTTGCCCGACCCGGGGATCGAACCCGAGACCTCAGCTTTGCAGTCGTACTGTAATACAACTACGCCACCGAGGCAGTCTCATAGAGTTCTTGTAAAATAATCATTTAGTGTTGCCATATTTGATATGCAGCGAGGTTAGAATGTGGTAAAAAACACGACACTGCGTTTCGTTTTATTGGCAATGATTGAGACTCGTGACTGACGTCGGTATCTCGATCAATCACAAAAACAAAAACCTTCCTTGAAAAATATGCATTTGAATATCGAAAACCACGTCCAAATCAGATTAGTGGTTTTTGAGAAACTCGCGGCCATACAAATTTACATACATACATACATACGGATCGAATACAGAACATCCTTTTTTGAAGTCGGTTAAAAATTAAACATCGTCTTACGAGTTGCGTTTTCCACATTCTAAGCCCATGCGTCTTTAACAGCCCACGCAGTAGAATAATTTTGTACCAGGACCCGGGAGCTGGAAGCGATGCGCACGGAGGAGCAGTCCAAGGTGCTGAGCCTCAAGGCTCAGGTGCAGAGCCTCGCCGCCCAGCTCAGTGCCGAGGGCGTGCGCTCCACCAACCTCGCCGCCGACATCAGGGACACCAGGACCGCGGTCGCCGCCGCCAAGTGCACCATCGACGGGATGAGGTGAGGGGCTTCGGGTGTTTGTGGGGTCGGCCCAACATGTCCAGTGTGGGGGCTACTTTCGCCAGTGAGGGGTCAGTGCGACACTTTTTAAGTGGGGTCGGCGCAACACAGGTTTGGGGTCGACGCAAATTTAGGGTCAATGCAATACTTTCTGCTTTCTCCCCTATTCGACCCTGTTGCGGGGTCGGCGCAACAAACTCATACTACTTCAATATGGGGTCAGTACAAATTTCGCACTAATCACGCGCATAAAAACAAGCTGCCAACCCTGGACCACCGTCTCATACGCATACAGACGCACCATTTGAGGAATCTTTACATATCTGACATCCTCCAGGTCTGACCGCGACGCTAGCATGGCTGAGATGCAACAGCTGAAGGCGAGGGTCAAAGAGCTGAATGCCAAGCAGATAGCGCTCAACAAGGAGAAGGCGGAATTGGACGCAAAGGTGACGTGATCTCGTAATATTTATGGTGATTTTTAACCGACTTCCAAAAAAGGAAGGGGCTCTCAATTTGTGTGTTTGTATTTTTTTCAGTGTGTAATAATCTCTGTATACACTACACAATCTATATATTGTACTAGCCGCCCCGACAGACGTTGTCCTACCCTAAAAAGGAAATATAATCCTAGAACCCAAGTACAGCGCTACTTACCGGATCTAATTGTTAACCTAATGCATTCTCGAATCCACGTCAAGTCACCCAATAAATTTCATTAAAATCAGTTCAGTGACGTACACGTTTAATATGGTGGTTAAGTATTCTTAAATTTTCTAATTGTCCGCGCAATTTTCTTAATTTCTTCTTTTATAAAAACCTTTCCTGATAATAACAAACACATAAAAAAAAATAAAGAAATCGGTCCAGCCGTTCACGCGTGATGCCGGTACCTAAGAGAATAGGGATTCATTTTTGTGTACATATATAAATAAAAGCCAAAGGGCACTCACTCGCTCACTCATCACGAAATCTCAGACACTACAAGTGCTAGGAGTCCCAAATTTTGCATGAGGCTTCCTTTTAAGACGTAGGTGCTCACTGAGACGGGATTTTGTGAAATTCAACCCCTAAAGGGGTAAAAAGGGGTGGCAAAGTATGTATAGTATAAAATAACGACGCTTGCCGCGTTCGTACGTGATAAACTCAACTACCCAACGGATTTCGATTAAATTTGGTATCGAGATAGTTCGCGAACCTGTAAAGATTTCAGGGGGCTTAGGATGTGAAAAAAACACGATGCGTCTCCGCGTCGCACTGTGGGACGTCCCCATAGAAAGGGCGTGACATGTACCGGTAGTACTGAATGTCTGATAACTGGAAACTGAAATGCACTGTGGAAAGGGGACAATATGATCTTTAAGTTTTATAATTTTCACCCCTCTAATCACTTTATTTTACCTAATATATAGCACCAAAGTTGAAGTATCGAACACTGTCGAAAATGACCTCACTGTTTAAGAAAGATATTTGTGGTATTCGCAATAGTTTGGAGAAGTATTTTATAAATAAAACGGTTTAATAGGATACACTTATATAAATGCAACTGTTTCTTTTTAAAAAGACGCTTTATTTTATGGTTAAATTAAAGTTTAAAAAAGTAATCGAAGTGTTTGATAAAATCTGTCATATAATAAAAACGCCACGAAACCCCGACCTAATGATACTTGTGTTTGATTGTTCAGAGTAAGTAGGAAATTTTGCTAGAACATTATGTACCCCCCCTCGTCCCCCTTTCGAAGAAAATTAACAAAATAGGTCACACGCCTGATAAAAATGTCAGAGCATCTACATTTTTCATCAAGCTGACTACATTTTGTGAATTATGAATATTTCATCAGGTGTTGATATTACACGAAAGAATCAAGTAGGTTGGTGTAAATAATTTTTAACATTATGCTTTCAATTGTTGTGTCATTTTAATCCATCCTAATATAATAATATTACTCGAAATAAGTTTTTTAAAGTGTTAGGAAACGCCTGACAATTTCTTTTGAGCAAAGTCCTTGAGATCGTAAATTTAGGCGATTTTAAGACATGTCTATTTTTCATTAATTAGGTTAAAATATACCCTATACTGTATTGTATTTCACTTGTTTAATTGCAATCATGTCAAATTATTGTGTATCTATCCTTAATTTGGTTTTAAACTCCCCTGAAATATAGGTATATTTCAGTATTTTTTTCATAGTCATATCTGTATTTTTCAAATAAACTACATTGGTAATGGATAGGTCTACTATTCAATAATACACGTAAAAAAAATCAAATCTTTACGTTGTTCCGTTGTTGAGTTATCATAAGATATGTAAGAGAGATACTCATGTCACGCCCTTTCTATGGGGACGTCCCACAGTGCGTCGTTTTATTGTGATTAATTGAGAGACTGACGGTCTCTCGATCAATCACAAACATCAAAATACCGATACGTCAGTCTCTCAACCAATCACAATAAAACGAAGCGGAGACGCATCGTGTTTTTTTTTTCATATCCTAAGCCCCAGGCTACTTTTTATCCCGGGAAAATGTATAGCGGGACTTTTTTTATCCAGGAAAAACTTTCGTGCGGGCGAAGCCGTGGTCAAAAACTAGTATTTTAAAAATGTGTGTCACAACTAAAAATTCATGACGTTATTGTTAATCATTGCTACAATTTCGGTCAACTTGGTCATAACCACTATCTACTTGGTCATAATAAATATCAACTTTGTCATAATCCCTGTCAACTTCGTCATAATCTCGATCAATTTTGTCATAATCCGTCTCATTTATATTGCAGGCTAAGGCGTCTGAGGGTGCTGGCGAGGACGGCAAACTTAATATGATGGAAATAACCCTCAAACAACTGCGAGAGAAGGTAGGCATAACCGTCATTATGCGTACTTGCGCCCACCAGTTTGTCTGTATGGACTTAGATCTATCTGCATACCGAGAACAGCAACCATATAGTCTCTAGACATCTAATAGCAGGCGATTGGTTTCGAGAAATACATCTGACGAATGAGATGTTAAGTCTTATTATGTCCAGTAGTTACACTGGTTACAATGTCCTTCAAACCGAAACACAACAGTGCATGCATACTGCTGTTTGGCGGTAGAAATAGACATTTCGGTGGTACCCATCCAGACGTACTTACATATGAGATACCTACCACCATTTAGACCAAATCTAACGCATTCAGCTAGTTGCAAAGAAAAATAAAGTCAGTTAATCCATGCAGGTGGAAGCGGCGCGCGCCATCGTCGAAACGAAAAAGTCAGATTTGGAAAACAACAAGTCCCAACTGTACGAGCTGAACGCGACCGTCGACTCGCTGACGGACAAGTGTCAGAAGGTGTGGGAGATGTACGAGGAGAGACGGAAGGAGTACATGGAGAGGAGAACAGCGCCGGCGGAAAGCGCTTGGCCCGCTGCAGGTATGGTATTTTTTTTAGGTAAGTGGTCCTGGGTCTTGCAGTCAACACCGGGGAAACCTGCGAATGGGATACTGGAGTCCCCCGGCTTGACGACTGCAGACTGGGAAGGTGGAGGAAGGTTCCCAGGATGGGCGGAAAGAGAAGCGGGTGCCAGGAAACGTTCGCGGGCCCTATTGGCCCTCAATGTGTTCCAAACAAGCGGTATACACACTGAACTGTATGCCTCGGCCCGTGACTAATGTCCCCCATGCATGGGCGGGCGTTGGGTTGCTTCGGGGGGGGGGGGGGGGGGGGCTATGGATTATTTAGGGTACCTCAAAAAAGAACCATACCAGCCTACTGCTGAGCACGGGCCTCCTCTACTGAGAGGGTTTAGGCCTTAGTCCACCACGCTGGCCTAGTGCGGACAGACTACACATACCTTCGAAATTCTTAGAGTATTCTCAGGTACCTATGTACCTAAGAATTTCGGAGAGTGAAATTTTACTATGCGCGCGCATGTGTGACACAAAATTCTCACGGGATAAGTTTCCCGCTAAACCGCTCATTAGGGGCATCATATCATAAAGGGCAAATTTAATGTTAGATTTCAAAAAAGTGACCGCCATTTTCAATTTCTTTTTTTTTTTTCAGAAGAAGCAGAGTGGGGCCCAACGAACGATACGTGGGACACGCCCGCAGACGACGCATGGGGCGACGCCCCCAGTACCACAGGTTTGTACGCTTTTTTCTCGCTGAAAAAAACCCCTTACTACCCCCACGGGAGGGTTGGGAGGACTAATTATTTTAGTTTTTACGGTCTTAGATACAATCCTACTAATATTATAAACGCGAAAGTTTGTAAGTATGTATGGATGTCTGTTTGTTACTCTTTCACTCAAAAACTTCTGTACGGATTTCGATGAAATTTGGCACACGGGTAGATCATAACTCAAACAAACTAATATTATAAAGCTGAAGAGTTTGTTTGTTTGAACGCGCTAATCTCAGGAACTACTGGTTCGAATTGAAAAATTATTTTTGCGTTGAATAGACCATTTATCGAGGAAGGCTTTATGCTATATAACATCACGATGCAACTATTAGGAGCGAAGAAATAATGGGAAATGTGAAAAAAACGAGGAAAATTATTCATCCATGAGGGCTTCCATTGCGTGCGAAAACGGTTCAAGATACCAAAAATATATGTATGAAAGAATTATTTCTCTTAAAATGATCTAAAGAAATGTCCGCGACAGTATGTGTCTATCTTTTAAGATTAACTCACTAGAACCGTTTTTATGGTAATCAAATTTGGTCGAAATTAATGCATTATTTGTTAAGAGTTGTATTAACGTCATAAGATTAATCTTTATCCAAATAAATGTGTTGTATAGAGTGATTCAACGAGAGGGTTTTTATGTATTTTTAGCCCGGAATAACTTATTAACGCGGGCGAAGCCGTGGGCAAAAGTTAGTTAATATTATAATGGTGAAAGTTTGTAAGAATGTCAGGATGTATGGATGTCTGTTCCTCTTTTACGCAAAAACTACTGAACGGATTTCGATGAAATTTGGCACACGGGTAAACCATGTTCTGGATTAATACATAGGCTACTTTTTATCCCGGGGAAATATAAACCGGGATTTTTATCTCGGAAAAACTTTATAATGCGGGCGGAGCCGCGGGCAAAAGCTAGTATTGTATAAACACTTGAGTATGTTATAAAAATGAAATGTTGTCAATTCAGTATTTACATCATTCCTGATCTCTCTCCGGTCATGTCGGATTGCCGTCTCACCGGACTATGAGAGTGAAGGAATAGCGAGTGCACCTGTGTATTGCGCACACACTTGTGGACTATAATATCTCCTGCGTACCTGGCTGATCTCCGTTGAGATTGGCCGCCGTGGCCGAAACTGGCTAGGAGGATTTCATTTACATCATGATGTCTCCTCCCGTAGCTAGCGAGCCAGTGCCCGCGGCCCCCCGCTGGCGGTGCGTGTACTCGTTCGTGTCGCGCACGGCGGACGAGCTGAGCCTGCAGCCCGGCGACCTGGTGTCGCAGGCGCCGCCGCCCCGCGGGGACCCCGAGCCGGGCTGGGTCTGGGGCACGGCTAGAGGTCAGTGCTACACAGCTACACCATGTACCCCTACCAGTGACGAGCTGAGCCTGCAGCCCGGCGACCTGGTGTCGCAGGCGCCGCCGCCCCGCGGGGACCCCGAGCCGGGCTGGGTCTGGGGCACGGCTAGAGGTCAGTGCTACACAGCTACACCATGTACCCCTACCAGTGACGAGCTGAGCCTGCAGCCCGGCGACCTGGTGTCGCAGGCGCCGCCGCCCCGCGGGGACCCCGAGCCGGGCTGGGTCTGGGGCACGGCTAGAGGTCAGTGCTACACAGCTACACCATGTACCCCTACCAGTGACGAGCTGAGCCTGCAGCCCGGCGACCTGGTGTCGCAGGCGCCGCCGCCCCGCGGGGACCCCGAGCCGGGCTGGGTCTGGGGCACGGCTAGAGGTCAGTGCTACACAGCTACACCATGTACCCCTACCAGTGACGAGCTGAGCCTGCAGCCCGGCGACCTGGTGTCGCAGGCGCCGCCGCCCCGCGGGGACCCCGAGCCGGGCTGGGTCTGGGGCACGGCTAGAGGTCAGTGCTACACAGCTACACCATGTACCCCTACCAGTGACGAGCTGAGCCTGCAGCCCGGCGACCTGGTGTCGCAGGCGCCGCCGCCCCGCGGGGACCCCGAGCCGGGCTGGGTCTGGGGCACGGCTAGAGGTCAGTGCTACACAGCTACACCATGTACCCCTACCAGTGACGAGCTGAGCCTGCAGCCCGGCGACCTGGTGTCGCAGGCGCCGCCGCCCCGCGGGGACCCCGAGCCGGGCTGGGTCTGGGGCACGGCTAGAGGTCAGTGCTACACAGCTACACCATGTACCCCTACCAGTGACGAGCTGAGCCTGCAGCCCGGCGACCTGGTGTCGCAGGCGCCGCCGCCCCGCGGGGACCCCGAGCCGGGCTGGGTCTGGGGCACGGCTAGAGGTCAGTGCTACACAGCTACACCATGTACCCCTACCAGTGACGAGCTGAGCCTGCAGCCCGGCGACCTGGTGTCGCAGGCGCCGCCGCCCCGCGGGGACCCCGAGCCGGGCTGGGTCTGGGGCACGGCTAGAGGTCAGTGCTACACAGCTACACCATGTACCCCTACCAGTGACGAGCTGAGCCTGCAGCCCGGCGACCTGGTGTCGCAGGCGCCGCCGCCCCGCGGGGACCCCGAGCCGGGCTGGGTCTGGGGCACGGCTAGAGGTCAGTGCTACACAGCTACACCATGTACCCCTACCAGTGACGAGCTGAGCCTGCAGCCCGGCGACCTGGTGTCGCAGGCGCCGCCGCCCCGCGGGGACCCCGAGCCGGGCTGGGTCTGGGGCACGGCTAGAGGTCAGTGCTACACAGCTACACCATGTACCCCTACCAGTGACGAGCTGAGCCTGCAGCCCGGCGACCTGGTGTCGCAGGCGCCGCCGCCCCGCGGGGACCCCGAGCCGGGCTGGGTCTGGGGCACGGCTAGAGGTCAGTGCTACACAGCTACACCATGTACCCCTACCAGTGACGAGCTGAGCCTGCAGCCCGGCGACCTGGTGTCGCAGGCGCCGCCGCCCCGCGGGGACCCCGAGCCGGGCTGGGTCTGGGGCACGGCTAGAGGTCAGTGCTACACAGCTACACCATGTACCCCTACCAGTGACGAGCTGAGCCTGCAGCCCGGCGACCTGGTGTCGCAGGCGCCGCCGCCCCGCGGGGACCCCGAGCCGGGCTGGGTCTGGGGCACGGCTAGAGGTCAGTGCTACACAGCTACACCATGTACCCCTACCAGTGACGAGCTGAGCCTGCAGCCCGGCGACCTGGTGTCGCAGGCGCCGCCGCCCCGCGGGGACCCCGAGCCGGGCTGGGTCTGGGGCACGGCTAGAGGTCAGTGCTACACAGCTACACCATGTACCCCTACCACGTATTGTGGTATACATATGTTCTGTGTTCTACTATGTTCGTCTACTGACTGCAATTACGAACAATCTGCGCATCACATACTTTGAGAGTGTAGTCTTTGGCAAAATGAAAATATATTTCTAACTCCTCCCTATTCTTCTATTTGATTTACTTCGTTGCGAGTTAAGACTAATTAGTGTTCCCTGAGACTCCGAGCTTCACCGCTCGGTGTCATAATGCTTGCCACTGTCGATCCTGGCTTACAAGAGTTGCAGTGGTGGATGTGTAGACGGGATTGTCTCGTTACCACGTACTGTATGTCATAGAACGATACTTATGTTAGAGATTTCGAAGAAAACACATATTTTTGTTGACTCGTTAAGCCCCGCGACGGACGCCGGCGTCCGAGTATATAGGGTTTCCCCATACATCTAGATATATAAGTGGGGCTTGACGGGTTAAAGACACTTTTATAGCAATGACATATTGACATCTGTCTGTTGCGTTTAAATAAAAACATAGCTCCAATAAGTTAGAGAATTCAAGTTTTGCAAATATAATTTTTATACTGTTTGTGATTTGAGGTAAAACTAAAATAAAAAACATTTTTATCAAGTAAGCTTATAAAAACGTTTATGACAAGTCATGACAAGGTAGACAATAACAAAAAAAAAATCAAAACTAAAAGAGGAACCTTTTTTAACTGACTTCAAAGAAAGGACGTTCTGTATTCAACCCCTATGTATATATTCCAAATAAGCTAAGCAAATACATGAACCAACAATACGAAAACAATGTTGAATTTAAATTACGCGGTGACTCAAAATATACGTATATAAAGTTAAATTCCTTTTTAATCGACTTCCAAAAAGGAAGAGGTTCTCTATTCGTGTTTGTTTTTTTATGTATGTATGTACACTGATTTCTCTAAAAATTGTGGGCGTATTTCCTTGATTCCTTCTTTATTTAGTAAAAAAGGGTCTCGAAGTGGTCCCATTTCAATATATCTTGGTTTAGGGTTCATCATGTTTATTCTGTAATGGTTTTGAAGTCGGTTTTATTTTCTGTTATATTAAGGGCTTTTTACACGTGCTGCAAAAATACCGCTTTTAGCTGTTTTTTTCATTGATTGTAATTTTTTAAGCTATCTGATGCCATGAAAATCAAGTTTACGATATTTTTTGAGATACAGCTTTTGAGCTTAGAGATTTTTAAATAACTCGATGTGACTCCGCAATCCTTTATTATTACTCTAGTTGTATTACGTTACGACTGCAGTTCAAAAGTCTCGGGTTCGATCCCCGGGTCGGTCTATTGGGTTTTTCTGCTCAGTATTATGTCCGACATGGCGTTAAGGCCGCCGTCACATCATGGGACGGAGTGCACACAGCGAAAAGTGGGTGACTAGTTGCCTCTGACTATAATACTGCCTCTGGTAGGTTAGCTATTCTAGGGGGGGCGGTTGCGGACGACAATTTAGACGTGAGTCGGAGGAAGCCCGCAGCCGTCCCTAATGCGCCGAAGATGGCCACCGCGGAGTTTTGGTTGGTATGCCGTGCGGTGTACATAGGTTAGGGACTCGGCCCGGCGGTCGCCCGACGTTTTCCATCTCTCCGGGCGACTCAACGTCGGGTCGTAAGGCACGGTGAACCCAACATAACCGCTCAGTCGTTCCCCTTGAACACTGGGCGGTAGTAATAAGTCACTTTCTCCGCGTCAACAAAACAAAAAGCTACGCTAGGGCCTGTAGTGTCCTCACCGGTGAGGATCGCGACGCGTTCCTCTCATTATTTTTAATTAAATGATCTCTTTTTTATATCTCCTCTCCTGAAAGCCCGAGTTGGCTCTTTTTTTGGCTTGTTTTTCATCATTGATTTTACTCCCAATAAAAATGTCTATATTTATATAAGTGACCCTTTGTGGCCTACTGGTGGTAGGTCTCTCCTATAGAGAGTCCGTCTGGGTGGGTACCACCGCAATGTCTATTTCTACCGCCAAGCAGCAGTGTACATGCGCTGTTTGAAATACATTGTAGCTACAGGACATAATGAGACTTACATCTTATGTCTCAGGATGACGAGCGCAGTGGAATGCCACACAGTACTTTGTAACTCAAGGTGCTGGATGGTGTTGGTACTGTTTATGGGTGGTCGTATCGCTTACCATCAGGCGGGCGGGATACTCGACTCGTCATTTAGCTGAAAAAAAATGGTGATAAAAATCTTTCCTCATTTCTTATTCTAAGGTCAATCGGGCTGGTTCCCGGAGTCCTACGTGGAGGATATAAACGCTCCATCGTCCTACACCACGGATATTGTGGAGCCGATGGAGACCAAGACTCAGTTGGAAGGTATGTGGATTTCCTTTATTTAGCTTACTAATATAAATGCCAATGTTTATGAAAATGTTTGTTAGAAGTAAACGCAGAAATTACTTAACGGATTTCGATGAAATTTGGCACACGGGTAGATCATATCTTGGATTAACACATAGGCTACTTTTTATACCAGTAATTGACTCCCTTGGAAAATAATGCTAAGCAATATATTTGAAGACTTTGCAATGTGAAATCACCAATAATTAATTTATATGTAGTGACTTTTAATGACAATCAGTGCGCACAGAAATTGGCAAAGAATCTCTTGTTGCATAAAAGATCTAAACACATCAATATACGCTATATTTTTTTGAGAGATTGTATTGATTCAAATATTATAAAATTAGAATATTTATCATCTGCAGAAATGCCAGCAAATTTACTTACGAAGGGGTTAAATTCGATAAAGCATTATACATTTTTGGAATGTCTTGGTCTGTGCAATTAATTAAAATTTACCAAATTTTTATTATGTTAAGAGGTAGTGTTGAATCAGTAACAAAATAAGTTTGTGAACCAGCGCCATCTATCTTGATTTATTGTAACTGGTGTGTGTTTGTGGTTCAATTAATAAAAAAATACTCTATGGTCCATTTCGTTCGCAACCCAAGCGTTTCAATTTAACAGACATTTTAATCTGTTCCTTCGTTTTAGGGACTTTAGTAGTGGGAAAGCATTTCACGCGAGTGAAGCCGCGAGTAATACCTACAGAAATGTGACCCACTATACCTGGTGACTGCCTCGGTGGCGTAGTAGTATTACAGTACGACTTCAAAGCTGAGGTCTCGGGTTCGATTCCCGGGTCGGGCAATGAGATATTGAGTTTTTCTATTCAGTATCAGCCCGGAGTCTGACGTTTGTGCCCGATATGGCGATAGGCTCGCCCCCTATCACATCATGGGACAGAATAACGGCGAAAAGTGGGTGCACTAGTTGCGCCTCTGCCTACCCCTTCGGGGATAACAGGCGTGAGTGTGTGTGTTTACCTGGTGGTAAGCAGAGAGGTCCAGATACTATCGACTGGGGAACGACAATCCCTAGTGTGTCGACATGATGGCAGCCTCTTTGAAGGTCATACATATGGCACCTTTAGAACGAAAACGACACATTTCAAAAAAATCTAAAATTGAGTTATCGACACAAAATAAACCGACTTCAAAACCACTGCAAACCAAAAAATAATTCAACTTTATGTTCGCTTAGTATACCGGGTGGAAGGGAAACGCTCTCTATACCGGAACGGTAAGAGAGAAGAACCATAACATTAACGAAAAACTATATTCATTTGCAAAGCTAAGCGATAATACTTACGATTTTAGTATTTCCGTAATTCATGCGCGCGCAATGTAAAGCGTACAAAATACTACAAAGCAAACGCCGACAAGGCGGCGCGGCGGCCACGCGGTCGTTGACCCGTCAGCTGATGTACGTGTTTCATTACGATTTTTTTGAAATATTGACCTTTTTTACTATGTTTTTCAGAATAATAGTTTGATTTATCTATCCATACGTGAAGCTGTACAGAAATTTGAGAAAATTCTACTAAAATTGTAACAATGCGATCGCGATTTTTTTAGTGCCATCAAGTCAGGGATCACCAATACTATCACCTGTATTCGTTTCCGAGAGCGTTTCCCTTCCACCCGGTATACGTATGTTTGGAGTCGATGCCTAATTTACTAAGCGAATATAAAGTTGAATAATTTTTTGGTTTGCAGTGGGTTTTAAGTCGGTTTATTTTTGGTTCAAAAGTTTTTATTTATTGTTTTTTTGTCATTTAATTATAGAATGGTGTAAACAATACATCATAGATATACGATTGCAGCATTCGCGAGTCATCTGCTGTTAGTTATTAAAAAGTTCCGTTGTGTATCTCCGAAGATCTTCATAAATTATATACTAAAACCTTCCTGAAAACTATACATTTGAACATCGAAAACCACATCCAAATCGGATCAGTAGTTTTTGAGAAACACGCGGCCATACAAATTTACATACATACATACGGACCGAATACAGAACCTCCTTTTTGAAGTCGGTTAATGACTTAAAGTTACATATCGTCGACTAAAAGTGCTGACCTGCTAACACCATAGACAATTACAAGCGGTGAAGCAGCGCCGTGCGCATTCCGTCCCATGATGTGATAGGGACCTATTGCCATATCAGGCGCCCCTGCCTACCCCTTCGGGGATAAAAGGTGTGAATGTGTCAATATTTATCCACCCTTTTTTGTAGCTCGTTATTTCCTCCGAATGCGACTCAAGCCATTAAGCATCTCCGTCCATTCCAGGTATAGCAGAAGTGCCTGAACCTGAGGTGTCCAACGACCTGGGAGGTGCCATGCCAGCTGTGGGTAAGTCGATTTTTACCCTTATTTATATTTAGATAGCGGCTGTTTTACAACGATCCTTACACACGTGGTGTAATGACATTGATTGATTGATAAATAATAATAATAATTGTTTATTACAGCAAAAAACATATAACATGACATTAAATTAAACTTAAAACAGTAGAACAATGTTTTTGCTGATCACAATGTATCTGCGAACTATTTCCTTCGATTTCCTCACTAGGCAAGCCTGTATCGAGGAAATCATCCTGCGAGAATACAGTTTGTGTTCAGATAGCACTACAAATCTAAATAACTTATATAAAAAAAATAAGGTAAAAGAAAAAAAAAATTGAATTTAACATGCTTAAAATAAATTAACTGAGTATCGTGGTCTACAATTTTGCACGTGCATTACAATTATTAATAAATTGATGTATATATAACTATTTAAATCATATTTAACTGTCCATCTAGCATTTGAAATTGAGTAGGTCTTCCGTTTCACTATAAGTTAATGAAGAAAGCCACTTCTGTAGTGAACTTTTCGCTTCTTTTAATGTTTTATTTTTAAGGTCACAATATTTGGCAGCTTGGTTGTAAACATGCGCTTTTACAAAATCGCCAAATCTTTTTGCAAATCGAGTGTGGACATATGGGGTGGTCAGTCTGTAAAGCCTACGATTCGCTAATATCTCATATTCACTAGAACATCTTACTGATTTATGAACCAAAAGCGAGGTTGTCAAGATAAAGAGCTGTCTGACATTCAGAACCCCTAATGTTTCGACATAAATAAATATCAATAGAAATAAATCCGTTCTAAATTTCATCTATGGCGATTGGTGGCCGAGCTCAACGGAGATTGGATATTTTTTTTTATATGGCGTTGAATGACGAGACGAACATGCCGTTCGCGTGATGGTAAGCGATACGACCACCCATAAACAGTAGAAACACCATCCAGCACCTTGAGTTACAAAGTACTGTGTGGCATTACACTGCGCTCGTCATCCTGAAACATAAGATGTTAAGCCTCATTATGTCCAGTAGTTACACTGGCTACAATGTCCTTTAAACCGAAACACAAAAGTGCATGAACACTGCTGTTTGGCGTTAAAAATAGACATTGCGGTGGTACCCACCCAGACGGACTCTTACATAATTCCGCCCGGGACGGAGTCACACGTTTCTACCGTCACAGTGTGCATGCACTGTTGTGCTCGCTTTGAAGGATATTGTATCGTAATTACTGAGTTTTTTTGAGACTTACCTAAAGTCTCAGGATGACGAGCGCAGTGTAATGCCACATACTACTTTGTAGGTCAAGGTGGTGGATGGTGTTGTTACTGTTTATGGGCGGTCGTATCGCTTACCATCAGGCGAACGGCATACTCGTCTCGTCATTCAAAGCCGTAAGAAAATATATAATAAACAGCTGTATCTGTTTCCTTGGCTTATAAGTGAGTTAAAAAAATGACGGCAATATGGCAATCGCCAGTTACAACGTGAAAGGTGTAAGATGTACAGCGGTAAATGTAATTTTTAAAAGGTGTCAAAGGCGCATAATTTTCCTATTTTCCGATCCTACTTAGATATTATACCTATCTTCCATATCATTGGAGGCGGCACGTAATGGGCCTCCCAAAATAGGATAATTGACTACTTACTTTTTAAAGAAAGAAAAAAGAAAGAAAGAAAGAGATATTTTATTGCTGGGACAAACAGATTACAAATTTAAACATACAAAACAATAAAATATAGCGTAATAGCGTATTGTACCAACAATAGGAACCCTCATTCAGCTTCTTACTACAGTACGGTCTAACCAATACTGCAGCGCTGATTTTCGATGAGGGACCCAGGTGACATTCGAATACTAAGTCGATCAATACGTATCTATGCCGATTAAATATCGACGCTGGAAAGCAAACACGTAGTAACTGACACATATGATGTATGTCAGTTACTACGTGCTTGCTTTCCAGCGTCGATATGTACTAAAATATGGTTATGCATGCTATCCAAAATCTAATGGAAAAAGAATTATTAAAATTGGCGCAAAAGTAAGTTATAAAGCTTTGAAATTTGGTGAAAGTGGTAACTGTCTAATATCATCTACAAAATACTATTGAGGGTTGCCAACAGCAGTGATGGTCAATATTCCACAGCAACTATGGACGTAATTTTCAACGCACATATTTTCATTCATTGTTCACGGAAAGATTACTGTATCAAAGTTTATTCTGTGTCTCAGTTGGGACCTGTGTAATCAAGGAGTAAAATTATTGTCCCTGGCTCTCCTCATAATGGTATTGAGCAGTTTCAGCGAAATCCATTATGAGGATTGTCAATGACAGTGCCGATCAACATATTTTGACATCAACCATAGATACCATGTTTTCCGTTAGTTAATGGTTTTCTCGTATTATCTGTGTTCAAAATGTAGGTATTAAATTGTGTGTAAGTGTTAATATGAACCGACTGAGCGGCTGTACGTCACCTGGGCCTCTCATCGAAAATCAGCGTTGCAGTACTGCTCAGGTCGTGCTGTAGCACCTAGCTGAAGGAGAGGTTCCTTTGCTGGTCTTAATTATAGTTTTATAGTTTTAGCTAATATATGTATATTTAAAATTGTGCCAGCAATAAAAATTCTTTCTTTCTTTCTTTTCTTTCTTTACAATCTGAATGACTTGTTTTCGTTTCTTGTTTACTGAAGAAATTACTTCAAAATTGCTACTTCGCTCCAGCCTTTATCAACGTATGAAGAAAATTATTGTCTCTGGCTCTCCTCATAATGGTATTGGCAGATAAAACTGCTCAAAACCGTTATGAAGATTGCCAGCGACAGTGGCGATCAACATTCGACAGCAACCATGGACACCATTTTTATTGCACATATTTTCATTAATATCTCACGGAAAGATTGCTCTATCAAAGTTTATTCTGCGTCTGACGTCACAATTTGGAGCTATGTAATCAAAAAGTAAAATATTATCTTTGGCTCTCCTCAACAGTATTCTGAGGTGTTGTCATCTACAAAATACTATTACGAGGATTGCCAACGGCAGTGACGACCAACATATTTTGACTTCAACCATAGATTCCATCCATTCTGTATATTGTTTTCTGTTTTATTTATCCTATGCTTTGTGTTCGAAATGTGTATATTATTGTGTAGATTCTGAAGACATGTTTTCGTTTATTGTTTACTGAAAAAAATACTTCAAAATTGCTACTCTGTTCCGGTCTCGATCCACGCAGCCATGAAATAAATATTGTCTGTGGCTCTCTTCAACAGTAAGCTGAGGTGTTATCATCTACATTCTATATTGTAGATTCTACAAAATACTATTGAGGATTGCCAACGGCAGTGACGACCAACATTCGACAGGAACCATGGACACGATTTTCATTGCACATATTTTCATTCATTGTTTACGGAAAGAATCTAAATAATTGAATTCTCTTTTGGTGTAAACATATATACATTTTTTTTTTTATTAACCCCCGACAAAAAAGAGGGGAGTTATAAGTTTAGGGTGTGTATCTGTGTATCTGTATGTCTGTCTGTGGCATCGTAGCTCTCAAACGAATGGACCGATTTGGACGCGGTTTTTTTTTGTTTGAAAGCTGATGTGACTGCGATGGTTCTTAGCTATAATTTATGAAGATCTGTTCAGGCGTTTGAGGATTATCAGCTCATTTGCAACTTAAAAAATCCGATTGACTTTAAATTTGGTGTACTGTGACATTCCATATATTTGTTAACATGAGCTGATGCTGCGGCATCAAGTAGTCTGCGGGATACCCAACTCCTTAGCAACTTATAGCAGATATAGTGTGTTTGGGCTCATAAGGATGGGCTCAACGAGTAGGTGATAGATAGTTGATTATCAAGGCCCCATGATGGAGAATAAAGTAATTTAAAAAGTTTGAAATAAAAATTAAATTAAAATTTAAATAACCCCCGCCACAAAAAATCTCTAAAAAGTAAAATAATAATAGTGTCTTTGTCGTTTAAGTACCTAGTCATATTTTGACCTAAGCGTCCTCACGTCGGGGGACCGAACTCCGGACAAGGGTGATGAAAATACTTCTTTAGCGGTCCCCCGACGTGAGGACGCTTGGGTCAAAATATGACTAGGTACTTAAACGACAAAGACACTATTATTATTTTACTTTTTAGAGATTTTTTGTGTCGGGGGTTATTTAAATTTTAATTTAATTTTTAGATTAAATCAGTGATATCATAAATACATCATACTATTATAGTTAGTCATATCGAACATTTAGAAAGTTTACTTCATAATGTCTTTTTCATAGCACATTTTTTGTATATACACCCATTTAATATTTGTTCCTAATGAATGTATTTTACATAATGCCCAAAGTCAGTGATGGATACTGTTACAAATTATGCCGAGTGATGCGACAATTTATTTATTTTCTTGGCTATAATTTTGTTTTCTGTGGTGTAAATAACATTTTGGCTTATTGGGCACTGGTTCTCAACCCACAATTCGTTTTAAGTCGTACTTCTCGGCTCATATGGATCATGGGGAGTCTGCGTTAAAGATTTCCATTCCATCCCATTGTGTTGTTACCATTCATTCATACCAACCGTGAATGTCATTTCATCAGTCCGGAGTTATGCGAAGATACATTGTCTCTGACTATCCTCATAATGCTATTGGGCAGTGTTACCTCCAAGTAATATTATGAAGATAGACAACAGCAGTGACAATCAACATCAGTCATCATGGGTAAAGTTTGCGAAAAATCTTTTATTATCAACGAAGGTTCCACTGCCCCTGGTTTAAAGCACAGTGGCGTCTTGTGTATCGACTGACAAAAGATGATCATCCTCATTCATCCCTCGCGGGCGACTAAGCCGCTTGTCCGAATATTATCGACATTGTTCACGTGTTCATTATAAGGTACTGTTTTTTTTATACTAAAGAATCCTACTAATATTATAAAGGCGAAAGTTTGTAAGAATGTATGGATGTTTGGATGTATGGATATATGGATGTTTGTTCCTCTTTCACGCAAAAACTACTGAACGGATTTCGATGAAATTTGGCACACTGGTACATCATGTCCTGGATTAACACATTGGCTACTTTTTATCCCGGGAAAACATAAAGCGGGACTTTTATCCCGGAAAAACTTTTTAACGCGGGCGGAGCCGCGGTCAAAAGCTAGTGAATAATATTTTCTTAAGGTGCTATAATACTTGTTAAACAGATGTAAGTTATGCCAAGCCCTTTAAAGCATTGTTAAAATGAAAATTTGCTGTTAATAAAACACGATTGGAATATCATTACTGTTATATTACCACATTGTTACCTGAATTTGTTATTTTATATCATTACTCCTTGTTGTGGCTTGGTGCTGGTGTGGACTTAGTTTTGGATATGGACTCGTGAAATAAATGAAATATAGACTTTGATATGCGAAATAGATTTTAATAATTTTTGAACTAATCTTGTCGTTACAAAATTATTTTTTCCAAGTGAGTTATAACGTTTGTGGATAAAGAGGAAAGGAACATTCGACCAATCACGATGAAGAAAGCGCTGTACGTCAGCACTTAAGTTAAATTGTTGAATAATAGATGTCACCTATAGTTTAAATAACTGCAATCTTGAACACTCCTAAAACGCTCACCATTATAATCGGCCAACCGCCAAAAATACAGTGCTGAAAACAGGCGTCTTAAGATTTCCATAGCAGCCTGTTAGATTCGGCCTGCATCTAGCGAGTTCCTGTGACCTTTACCAGATGGTTTACTTACCTTATAGGTATACTGTATTGCTCAACTAAAAAACAAAAATACCAGTCTTGAGCTATATACTGCTTACTATTGAACATGACCCTCCTCTACTGAGAAGATTTAGGCCTTATTCTACCACGCTGGCCTAGTCAGGGCAGACTTTATATACCCTCGAAATTCTTAGAAACTATGGAGGTTTCCTCACGATGTTTTCTTTCACCCCTAAAACGAACGATAATTATTTAGAAACAACAACATTAGGTACATAAGAAACTTGTACGCATAAGTTTCAAGATCACCTGTTTAAACTGTACGTCGTCTATATGTGTGTGTTTTTGTACGTTACTTGTGCATTATTGTGTAGTCTTTTAGACATATTCAACGGTTACAGATTTATTTTTTTCTGTAATTATTCTCTGACTGTGAAATTTCTTTGCACCTGCGGCTATGAACTCACAAGCAGATTAATAAATTGTCGGTGACCATCCTCATAGTGATATTGGGCAGTGTTGCCTGCCAGTACTATTATGGAGATAGGCAATGACAGTGGTGATCAGAATTTGACAACAACCCATCGAGAGCATGAGGTCGCAACAATCTGGACCTACACACCGAGAGAAAAATTAATATATTGTCTCTGACCATCCTCATAGTGATATTAGATAGTTATAACCCACCAAAATCACTCTAACGTAGTGTTATATTCTCTTTGAAAATCACCATCCTCATAGTGATATTAGACAGTTATAACCCACCAAAATCACTCTAACGTAGTGTTATATTCTCTTTGAAAATCACTACGTCGGTAGACAGCGGCAGTGACGATCATTTGACGAAAACCATTCACCGAAATTACGATACGCAACAGCAAGGCTGTCACTCCGCAACGGCCTGGACTTACTGGATGTCTAGGCCGTTGCGAAGTGACAGTGTTGCTAACTGCACACTCACCGACCAGGATAATAAATGCATTAATTCTGGCCATCCTCTTAGTGATATTGAAGTTTCGTACCTAAGTAGTAAGGGATTCGACGGTTCTAGAGCACGTTCGGGGGTCGGTTGGCGCCACTCTGGCCTAGTTCGTCAATAATTTCGATTGCTCCAATTTCGGCGCGTACGATCCGCGAATTAACCCGCGGATTAAATTGATACCTACCGCGAATTGATCCGCGGATTTAATTAATACCTACCGCGAATTGATCCGCGGATTTAATTAATACCTACCGCGAATAAATCCGCGGATTAATTTGATCCGCGGAATCCATTTCATATCGCCCGCGAGATAGATATAAACCGCGAAGCGAATTGGAGTTGCATGGTTTACGGTCCCCTCAAGCTTGTACCTTTTCCCTCTGTTTCGTTGTGCTTTTGTATTTCTACTTTCTAACAGCGACCCTTTTTCTTTGAAGAATACAAATGTCTTTGTTCCATATTCCTATGGACTCGTGTTTCTACGTAAAAGCCATTTACAATTACCCATCACTCACCCTTTATGCATTACGGGCATTATTTATGATCCATAAAGCAATCGTTACAATACACCATACATTACTCAAATTCTAAGTAAAACCCTTCGGGTCTTCTCATTGTCAATGATTAACTGCATGTCCATTATTTTAAACAACAGTTACGGATCCTATTATTCCCATTTCCTGATGCTATGTATTCAATGGAACGTTCAAAGTGAAAGTTGAACATGTTGGATCTTGTCTGCAAGGAAATAATACTCGCTCTCCATATAAAAGCCAAACTCAAAATCACATGGTATCGTATTCCACTCTGTGCTCTCTTCGAAGTGTGATCTCCAGTTGTTTGTAATAGTGAAGTGATAGTAAAACAGTGTAATAGTAAATACTGAAGCTGATATAAAATGAATGTAAGTACCTTCTTATACTTTGATCTAAAATTGTTATAACCAGATGTTTTATTAATTGTATATGTTATGTGTTGTTTACTGGGTTAATGCATTTTAGTTGTATTTGATCTCTTATTTAATTTATCAAAGTTACTGTAGTGCATTTTATTTCACATACCTATAAGTGTTTATCATACGATACTTCCTTAACCGATTTGTTTTATTTACAGTTTTATTTTCGTTACATTTGATCTCTTATTAAATTATCAATGTTACTTTAGTGTACATTTATACTTCGCATACCTATAAGTATTTATCATATAATACTTCCTTAACCGATTTGTTTTATTAACAGTTTTATTTCATTTTATTACAGTTTTCGGAAAATACTTTCAAAAATTACTATTATGCTGAAGATATAGATGAACCTAGTGATGAAGAAAGTACACTCGCCTTTAAAGTAAAAAAAGCGATAATAGCAAACAAAAGATCCATGGAATGCAACAACATTGACGAATTTTTCGAAAAACCTAAGAAAAAGAAGACAACGACAAAAAAATCATCTAGTGTTGGTCGAGCGACGAGTGGTGGTGTTTCATACATAAAAACAAACAGCGATGACAGCAGTTCTGCATCACACCTCATAAAAATTGAGGTGTATGATGTTAATAAAATAAAAAACATCGCACCGACGGAACAATGGAAACATGCTGATGTGCGGGTTAAATATTACGCGGAAACCGAGAGTGACAAAAACTTGCAATCTATCAAGGACACGGTATACAATATAACTAAACACTTAGCGAGTAAGGACGATTGTGTGAAGTATTTTATAGACAACGAGAAATGAACAAAGTGCCAGTGCGTATCAGTGTTTTAAAATCATAATTTTAGTCATATACTTTATTCTAAGAAACTATTATTGTAATAACTATACCTATTTTAATTTAATTTACATTGTATTGTATTTTAACTTTGTACTCTTTTAAGTTACATGCTTAACAGATTACTTCGTTTTTGATTCTAGAACTCTTTGTGTTGTTGCTAAGTATTAATGTAAATAGTAATAAGTCTTTTTAGTGTTTTTCATGCTCATGCTTACGATTGTAAAGTTATTACGAACATTCATTAATTGTTTGGATAGTTTAAAGTTAAATTGCATTGTTTAGGGTAGTGTTTATTAAAGTAAGAAGGTACTACGAAGACATTGCTCACGATGGATGCAATATCAAGCTGTGATTTACACAACATGGAACTCGTCGCACTTCTCGAGAACATTGAATCTATGGACCTGATGTCATCACAATACGACAAAGAACTTTACGAGCTCTGTGATAAAATGGAACAAAGACAAGTTGAAACGTAAGTATAACATTTTTTTTTATGTTAAGACTTGTTGCAACATGTTCTGGGAATCCACGAAGAGGGGATACACTTCAAGTATTTATAATGATTGGGACATCTTTGCACAATCATTCCACTTGTTTCTCCCGTTTATATTTTTAACATCAGTGTGCAACCGAAATGTTCCACTCGTTTGATATTTCTAGTTTATCGCAGAGTGAGATTGCTAGTTTCGATAAAAATATTATTCTAAATAAATATCATCGTTTCATACGGTTTTGGTATATACAAAATGTTTTGCCAGTGTCAATGTTGGGAGATCCTGATATTTCTCCTTATTTTACACCATGTAGTGGTCATAGAACCTTACAGCAAACTCACACCGATGAGGATGATGTTGATGGTGTATTATCAATGAAAGCATATTGTTTTCAGTGTAAATAACAAAACATGTTAGTATCTATTTAAAGAATAGAAATATAGTAAGAAGCTTATTACGTGAGATCACAATTTTTAACAGTTTTCTTATTCATCAGATCTATGCAGAATGGAGAAGGTAGCAGAAAAAGGAAAAGATTAGCGACAACTGAGTTGTTTGAGGAGGATCCGTTAAATAGAAGAAAAAATATTCGTCTTGAAGCTTCTTCAACATCTACATCATCGCTGGGTACCGTTGTAAATGTAAGTACAGAACAGCATAATGATAAAATTGAATGTCCTGAGTGTCACGTACATGTGTCAAAAAAATATATGACCAGTCACTATAAGAGCAATAAACATAAAAATAATTTAATTAGAAGAGATAATAATCTACCTAATGTTCAATACATTGATACTGCTTTTGGTAATAGAATTATTACATATCGAGTGAAATCTAATTTAGTTTCTGATACGCAGTTTGAATCACCTGAATTATTTTTACAAAATATTAAAAATATAATTTACACATTACTAGAACGATCTATTTTAGAATATTCTGTTGTAAAAGTTAATTTTATTCTCAATGCGGATTTCACACAAGAAACTAAAAATCTACAAAATATTTTTGATTTTCAAATTTCAAACTATCTTGTTTGTCAAGGTGATGATAAAGATATTATTTTCTCATCTATAATTACCGAAATCACAAACAAAATGACAAATTTTCAAAAAAAAGGTAGTGGATGGAGTTTAGTTAAAATAAATCACTTGGATATGAATATCAACAAATTTAACCCATTGCGTGGATCTTCATACATAGACCTACCGTTAGACATAAAACACAAGAAAGCTATAATCAATGTTCAAAATAACGATCACGAATGCTTTCGTTGGGCAGTTTTGTCAGGATTATTTCCAGTCACTCATAGTTCCAATAGGGTATCATCTTATATAATACACAAAAACAAGTTAAAATTTGATAACCTATCGTTTCCTATAAAAATTAACGACATCCATAAGTTTGAAAAATTGAACAGTATGAGTATTAATGTTTTTGGATTACAATATGATTCAATAAGCAAATCAAATAAAGTTGTAGGTCCATTACACTTTACGAAACGCCGAAAAACTACTCACTTGAACTTATTGTATATATCTCAAGTTTCTAAAGGTCATTACTGTTTTATTAAAAACCTCTCGAGATTATTATCTAAACAGTTATCGACTTCTGAACATGCAGTTCATATTTGTGATGGGTGTTTATTAAGTTTTCCATCATTACATAATTTAAAACGACACCAAGAAAACGACTGTTTCAATGTGTGCACAAATTTACCATCGGAAAGCGATAGCAAAAGAAACTGGTTTAATGAATTAATACCATCAAACCAAATTTCATTTAATAACTATGAACGTAAATTAAGAGTTCCATTCGTTGTGTATGCTGACTTTGAAGCATTTTTAAATCCAATAGAGAGTTGTTCTAACAATCCAAATCAATCTTCAACTGTTAATATTCAAAAACATGAAACGTATAGTTTTGGGTATTATGTTAAATGTTCGTATGATGATAATCTTTCAGTATATAGGTCTTATACAGGACAAGATTGCGCGCTAAAATTTATGCAATTCATTAACACAGATTTAGAAAATATCTGTAAAAAAAAATCTTTTGTAAAATCACCTTTACCGTTAACTGAAGAAAATGAAATAAATATCAGTCAAAGTGATTCGTGTTACATTTGTGCTACTAAATTAAACAATGATAGCACAGTATCTTACAATTGGCATACTGGAGTATATGAAGGTGTAGCTCATAGAGTATGCTCTCAGAAATACAAAGCTCCTAATTTTGTACCAGTGTTTTTACATAATTTAAGTAATTATGATGCTAATTTCATAGTGCATGGTCTTGATTTCGAGAAAGGTGACATTGAACTTATTCCTGAGAACAAGGAAAAATACATTTCTTTTTCTAAAGTTTTACAAATCAACAACAGAGTTGTAAAATTACGATTTCTTGATTCTTTTAAATTTATGTCAAGTAGCCTTAACAAATTAGCTCAGAACTTACTACCCGAACAATTTCGTGAACTCAAGTTAAAATATCCATGTGAAAAAGATTTTAAACGATTAATAAGAAAAGGTGTATATCCATACGAATACATGACAACATTTGATTCTTTAAAAATAACTTCTCTTCCCACTCGCAATCAGTTTTATAGTTCTTTAAATGATAGTCACATTACAGAAAGTGAATACCATCATGCCCAAGACGTGTGGAAACATTTTAATTGTAAGAATATGGGTGAATATTCAGACCTGTATTTAAAAACAGATGTATTGTTGTTAGCAGATATATTTGAAAATTTTAGGGATGTCTGTCTTAAAACATATGGTTTAGATCCTGCCCACTATTATACAGCACCTGGTTTAAGTTGGGATGCTATGTTAAATTTTACCAAGATAAATTTGGAACTCTTAACAGATATCGACAAGGTTACGTTTATAGCAAATAATATTCGGGGTGGTATATCACAATGCAGCAATAGACATGCAGTGGCAAATAACATATTTATGTCGGAATACAATTCAAATAAACCATCTTCATTTTTGATGTACTTAGACGCAAATAACCTTTATGGTTGGGCTATGTCCCAATGTCTCCCGACAGGCAAATTTGAATGGGTCGACATAGATACAGATTTTAATATAGCCGATGATGCCAAAAATGGGTTTATATTGGAAGTAGATTTAGAATATTCAAAAACTTTACATGATTTTCATTCAGATTTTCCATTTTGTCCAGAAAACGTATGTTTAGGAAGCAGCAAAGACAAGAAACTGATTACAAATTTAAAAGATAAAAAAAATTACGTCATTCATTATAGAAACCTCAAACAATGTTTAAAAAATGGTCTCAGATTAGTTAAAATTCATAGAATTTTAAAATTTGAACAATCTGCATGGTTGAAAAGTTACATAGACTTAAACACTCATATGCGATCATTAGCTACTTCAGATTTTGAGAAAGATTTTTTTAAACTTATGAATAATTCTGTTTTTGGTAAAACAATGGAAAATGTAAGAAAGCGAGTTCATGTCAAATTAATAAATCATTGGTTAAATCGTGGCAAAACTCAAGGTGCTCAATCTTTGATAGCAAGACCAGAATTCCATAGTTTATCTATATTCTCAGAGAGCTTAGTTGCAATACAATTAAACAAAACTAACGTTTTATATAATAAACCAATTTACCTCGGTTTTTGTATTTTAGATATATCGAAAACATTACTATACGATTTCCATTACGATTATATGAAAGTGAAATATCAAGATAATATTAAATTACTATATACTGATACCGATAGTTTAATATATCAAATATTTACGCAAAATTATTATGCTGATATAAAACTTGATTTAGCCAACTACTTTGATACGTCAGACTATCCACCAAATAATGAATATGGTTTACCATTATTGAATAAAAAACGGTTAGGATTTTTTAAAGACGAAAATAACGGAAAAATTCTTAAAGAGTTTGTAGGTCTTCGCTCTAAAATGTATGCAATGGATGTGCAAAATAAATGTATATGTAAAGCAAAAGGGATTAATAAAAGTGTCACAAAAAAATTTTGTCTCAGCAATTATAAATCATGTTTATATGAAAAGAAAACGCAATACAGTGAAATGATAAGATTCAAATCAATTAAACATGCTATATTTACACAAAAAATCAATAAGATATCTTTATCACACAATGACACAAAACGTTATTTAATAGAGAATTCAACAGATACTCTTGCATGGGGTCATTATAAAATAAAGGACATTTGATTTTATCAATGAATTCTGTACAACGAAAATATGTATGTTAATGTGTGTGTGTGTGTATGTTTGTTATTTTAATGTTCTGTCTTTATTATGTACTTTCTTTTTTTTTTTTTTTTATTGTGATACTATGACAACTATTTTGTGTATCATGAAAAATAAGATGCAAATTTGAATGTCTGTAGGAAGGTAATTCTTATATCTGATTTAAATTTAATTTATATTAATTTTATTACTGTAATATTTTTGAAAACATCTTTGAATTGTATGTGATCATTTTTCAAACTATTTGAATATTATGTAATCTTTGTATGTAAAACAAAAAAATCAAATATAATACATTCAATCGTATCTTCTTGTTTTATTCAATCCGAAGCGCTTTTCGAGTTCACACGTGCATTTAAAAATGTTTCACTTTTATCATCCTTTTACTGCCATAGTTGCAGGTCCAAGTGGGTGTGGAAAGTCTAATTTTGTAACAAACTTTATTAAATACATTAATGATATGTGTAACACCACTTTTCATCAAATTACTTGGTGTTTTGATGAGATGCAACCCTTATATGATGTACCAAATGTAAACTATTATCAGGGTATACCAGATATGAATATGTTTGATGGAAAGGAACCTAACCTTATCATTATCGATGATCTTATGAGGGAATCTGATGGTCGCATTGTCGACATATTTACTAAAGGTAGTCATCATAGGAACTTGAGTGTATTTTACATTACTCAAAATTTATTTCATCAAGGTAAAGGACAAAGAGACATTTCTTTGAATTCAAACTACATCATTTATTTCAAAAACCCACGTGATAAAACTCAAATACGTTACTTAGCCCGACAAGTATCACCAGAAAATAGCAAATTCATAGAAGATTCTTACAGAGATGCTACAAAAGAAGCACATGGCTATTTGATGATAGATCTAAAACAAGATACTTTTGATATGTGTCGAATTAAATCAAAGATCTTTCCTTCTGATGGTCATCCTACAGTGTACATTCCCACAAAAGAGTTTAAATATGTAAAAAACCAACAAATACCCGTCATTTGCAAATGATGGATCGACGCTTAAAGACGCATGAACACTTATTAAACGCTCTTTATAAGCTTAAACCTAAACATCAACAAGCTCTTTTAAAAGTGTGTAACGAAAACGAAATTAATTTTATTTGTGAATGTATTCATAATGTTTTACAAGGAAATATAAATCTTGAAGAAAAATCGAAGAATAAACTAAAAAAATACAAAAATCTACTACGAAAATTAGTACGTAAAAGTACAAATAAAATAAGAAAGAATATAATAGTTCAAAAAGGTGGTGCATTTCTTCCGATCATATTGGGTTCTATTTTGAGTGGATTGATAAGTGGACTGGTTTAAAATGGAACACGCCAAAAAAATGCTGTTAGTTGACCCAAGTTTAATAGATAAGTTAAATCAAAAAAGAAATGAAAATCCTACCTCTCGTTTAGATAGCGAAATGGAAAAAATACTCAGCAGTAATATGGATGATCGAAAAAAGTGTAAATTATACTTACAAATTTTACAAAGATATCTCCACTTTATGGAAGAAGATCGTCGTCCCATTGAACTCCCTATAATAACTTCAAATGACGATAACAATAAACCCTCATCTGAAAGCTGGAAAAAATTTAATATAAATAATGACATCAAGAATAAAGATGTAGTTGTCAGTCAGACACTGAGTGATGAACAGAAGCAACAAGAACATTTTACACTCGAAAAAAAACCTTTCTATTCAACAGAACAAATTTTAAATTTAATACCAAAAACATATGTAAAAAAAGGTGAGTTATTATTGAATTCGGTGTCGCTAAATAAAAACAAAATTTATTGGAATGATGCTGGCACAGTGATTGTGGATAATGAAGTAATTCCTAACAGTAACATTATCGATTTAATAAGCGATACACTGCGACCATTGAAAAACAACGACCCACCCGGTTGGGAAAAATTTGCTAAAGCGTTAAAAGATTTGAAAATACCTTTAACATATATTGGCAATCCAAAAAGACGTGAGTACATAGCTCAACTTCAAAAAGACATCGAAGAACAACCGCCACAAAACACAGAGGTATATTTGACACCAACTAGTGAAATTAAACACGCAAATAAAATTAGGAAAAAGATTGATTGGGAAAAATGGACCCCTTATTAGAAATAAATCAAATTTATTATGATGTATCACACCCCGCTGGATATAGTAATATCGACAAATTATCAAAAGCTATGAAAGGTAAAATGAAAAAGGAAGAAGTTAAAAACTGGTTGCAATCTCAATCTACGTATACACTCCATAAACCAGTACATAGAAGATTCGCTCGAAACAAATACGTTCTCTCTAATCTCAATGAACTTTGGCAAGCCGATTTAAGTGACATGCGAACTTATTCTAAAGATAATAAAGGTTTCAATTACATTCTTTGTGTTATTGATGTTTTTAGCAAATATGCATATGCCAGACCCTTGCAAAAGAAAAATTCTGAAACCGTAAAAAAGTGTTTCGATAGTATATTTAATGAAGCTAGTACCACACCTACACACATTCAATCTGATAAAGGCACTGAATTCGTATCAAAAGATGTTCAAAGATATTTTAAAACAAAAAACATTAATTACTATACTACAAATAATCCAGACATCAAAGCAAGTATTGTAGAAAGATTTCAAAGAACGCTAAAAATGAAGATGTGGCGCTATTTTACACACAAGAATACACATAAATATATTGATATTTTGCAGAATTTGATACACTCTTACAATCACAGTTTTCATTCTAGTATTAAAATGTGTCCTTCAGATGTTAATTCTAATAATATAATGACAGTTTGGAGTAATTTATATGAAAAATCTGAAAAATCATCAAAAAATATACTACCTATGTTTCATCTCGGTGATCATGTTAGAATAACCAAATATAAACATGTATTTCAAAAAGGTTATGAATCTAATTGGAGCGATGAAATATTTGTGATTTCTTCTATAATAGAACGGACTCCGTGGCCTGTTTATACTATTAAAGATTTAGATGGTGAAGAGATAGTAGGAACGTTTTATGAACGAGAATTACAAAAGGTCATTTATGACCCCACCATTGAACACAAGATCGATAAAATAATTCGTTCTCGTTACTATGGCAGCAGACAACAAGTGTTAGTTAAGTGGAAAGGTTATCCGAACAAATTTAATAGTTGGATTCTAGCTACCAGTTTGAAAAAAATATGATTAAGGATTTTTATTTAACCTCTTGCGTACATAGCGCTGGCCACACTGGCGCAAGCGCAATTTTTCGCGTGTCTGTCAACACGCGAAAATCGACCTACACGCACACACATAAGGCGCGTCAACACGCACACATATCGAGTTTGACAAGCTGTCAGACCGGCCCGATTGGGCCGGTCGGGGCTCGAGAGGTTAACTTTACTTAGCAATAGTTCAATGGAATACTTTCCTGAGAACAAAACATCAATTTTTTCAACAAAATTACCCAAACCCATAATATTGGAAGGAGAATGGTGTGTAGGAATCGTTGAATTCCAATATCCATGCACCATGTTTACTGTTCAAGATCATGAGAATGTTATTTACGTAACAAAAATCATGAAAATGCCCCATGAAGACAAACTATCCACAGTATATTACAAGACTCACATACCTGCAACAAACTATGATAATATTAACCATATTTTATCAGCATTAAATAATATAAGGGAAAAAATCAAATTCCGCTACGATAATATATCCAAATTTGTGTCTGTTTCTGTATTAGACGAAACAATTAAATCTGTGACATTATCTCCTAAACTAGGTTTACAGTTGGGATTTGAACCAAACAGAAATCTCGTTGAAAAGAATTTAGCAAAATGTCCAGCTAATTTACATTTAGGATTACCATCTCAACTATTCGTTTATTGCGATATAGTTGAACCTCAAATAGTAGGTGATGTAATGACACCTCTTCTAAGAGTTATACCATTAGATCCCTCAAAATACATCTATGGTGCGAATAAAATGCATGTATTTTCACCTCCACATTACTTATCAGTAATGCGAAGAGAATTCGATACCATCGAAATAGATATAAGGTCGAGCACCGGACAAAAGATACCATTTCAGTTTGGAACGGTGTGTGTTAAACTACATTTTAAAAAATTATAATGCATTTTGAACGCTCCGATATGTCGTGCCCTTATCAACTGTATTATTCTCATCAGGCTGGTTCAGGTATAGGGGTTGTATACAAGGTTGATTAAACGGTGAGGCTTTATTTCTAGCTACCTATGTAATGTACCATATACAAGCTCTACACCAAATTTCAGTTCAATAGGAGGAATAGTTTAGCCACAGTATAGATTTTTCGTGTTTGCAAAACTACATCGGGATGTATATCTTTTTTTTTTTTTTTTTTTTTTTGGTTTCGCGGAGAAAGTGCATTACCACTACCGCCCGGCCTTCAAGGGGGGCGACCGAGCGGTTATGTTGGGGTCACCGTGCCTTACGACCCGGCGTTGAGCCGCCCGGAGAGATGGAAAACATCGGGCGACCGCCGGGCCGAGTCCCTAACCTATGTACACCGCACGGCATACCAACTAAAACTCCGCGGTGGCCTTCTTCGGCGCATTAGGGACGGCTGCGGGTTGCCCAAGACTAGAGTGTCAAAGTTGTCGTCCGCAACCGCCCCTGCGCGGTGCCGCCTGGTGCGGCCCGTCTCCTGTTATGGGGGGGCTCAGACGCCCCCGCGCACCGAAGGACGCTCTCAGCGTCTACGGCAGCGTGAGGCCAACCAGCCACGCTGCCGTCCATCACGGGGGTCACAACAATATTGTGTGTAATGACGGACAGCCCCCTGCTGCCCGCCCGTGACCCCCGGTGGCCCCTATTAGTCGCCTTTTACGACAGGCAGGGGATACCGTGGTGGAATTCTCCAAACGCCCCCAATCCACAGGGCGGGAGACGCCGGTCAGTCGTCCACCCGGCGTCTCCTTCGTCTCCTCTGGCGGCGGGAGGGATCTTCGCGCTCCCGATCCCTCTCGGCACTCTCCTTCTGCGAGAGGACCACCTCGCAGAAGTGGGCCACCGCACGCCAGGCCTCCCGACTGCCGACCATGGAAGCGACCACGGCCGGCAGCGAGAGGTCTCCTCCGACGACTGCTCTGAGAGCGCTGCGCTCCTCGTCCCAGGCTGGGCAAAACTCCAGTGTGTGCTGGGCCGTATCCAGCGGGCAGTTGTCACAATGGTGACACACGGCCGACACCTCCGTGCCAACAATTCGACACAGATACTCACCGAAGCAACCATGTCCGGTGAGCATCTGTGTCAATCGAAATGTAGCCGGGCCGTGGCGCCTGTCTAGCCACTCGGCAAAGACCGGGCGCACTGCCGCTACGACCCTCAGCCCCGCTGACGGGGCCTCCAGCCTGAGACGCCACTCCTCCACGGCGGCTCGCCGTAAGGAGGCCCTCATGGCCTCTACCTCCTTCAGGGCCGGACGCTGCCCACGACTGAACGCCTCCTCCCGCCAATGGAAAGCATCGGACAGGGATCGGGCGTCCAGATCCCAGGGCAGGAATCCGGCCAACATACAAGCCGCCTCGTACGAGACCGTGCGGTATGCCCTGATCGCCCGCTGCGCCACTACACGCTGAGGATTGCGCAAGAGCGCGACGCAGCGGTTGCTCAGGGAATCAGCCCAAACAGGGCTGCCATACAGGGCCATGGACCGCACGACTCCGTGGTATAACCTTCGGCAAGGGATGCCAGGACCTTCCAGGTTGGGCAGCAGGCTAGAAAGAGCGCCCGCTGCCCGGGACAGTTTTGTCCGTATTTTCTCAAAGTGGGTGCGAAATTCCCATCGGCTATCTAAAATCAATCCCAAATACTTCATATTCTTGCCGATGGGAATCCGCACCCCCTCAACAACGATGTGGGCACCGGCCGGTGGCCCTTTCCGAGGCCTATGAAAACAAATGGCCTCGGTCTTTTCAAGGGCCACCTTCAAACCAAGTCGCTGGATGCGACGCACGACGTCGCCGGTGCCCTCCGCCGCTAGGATTGCGGCATCCTGGAAGGTCCCAGAAGTCGCTGTAACAAGCGTGTCGTCGGCGTAGCATGTGACGCCGACGCCCCGGAGATTGGCACCACGGAGCACCCAGTCGTACCCGATGTTCCACAGGAGAGGGCCCAAAACCGAGCCCTGTGGAACACCGCACGACATCGCTCTTCGGTGCCACCCATCGGCGCCCGGATACACCACGTCCCTGTCAGAAAGGTACGCGTGCACCAGACGCCGGAGATAGGGTGGCACCACGTGGTACCGCAGTGCTTCGTGGATGCAGGGCCAGGGCAGCGAGTTGAAGGCGTTGGAGATATCCAACGATACCGCTATCACTACACTGCCTCTGGCCACTGCATCCTCCGCCTGTGCCTTCACCCGCAGAATCGCGTGGACGGTGGAACGTCCTCTACGGAAACCGAACTGTTCGTCGGCCAAATTCGGACCGACCCTATCGAGATGCTCGACGAGGCGAGCATGGACGATGCGCTCGAAGAGTTTGGCGACCTCGTCGAGCAACACGATGGGCCGGTAGGCCGACGGCGACTCTGCGGGTCGTCCTTCCTTCTTTAGCAGGACGAGCTTCCCGGTTTTCCAACGCGCCGGGAAGACGCCCTGCTCCAAACAGGCGGAGAACAAACTGCGGAGCCTCGGACCCAGGTGCTCGATGGCTAGCACCCAGGCCCTCCCAGGGATGCCATCGAGCCCTGGGGCCGTGTTTTTGCTCCGCAGCCGAAGCACTACCGCCCGCATCTCAGCGGGCGAAACCTCCGGGATTTCCCTTGCCGAAGTCTCGTACGACGATGACGCCACTTCCGGTGGCGCCATCGGTGGAGGAGTGGTCTCCTCGGTGGCCGGAAACAAGGTCGCGACGACGTTGGCCAGCAAGTCTGGCCGGAGACTCTGCGACAGTGGGGGCGCCGCTGGTCGAAGCTTGTTCATAACCAAGCGATAGGGGCGCCCCCACGGGTCACCGTCGAGAGTCTCCAGAAACTCCTTCCTTGCCGCGACCTTGGCCCTGTGAACGGCCACCCGCAGCGCTCTCTTCGCCTCCTTATAGAGGCCGTAGAGCTGCCGCTCCTGGTCTACGTGATCGTCCGCCCTCAATCGGCGACGGCGATGCCTGGCGAATCGACGGCGCGCAGACACGCAAGACGCGCGCAACTGCGCTAGCTCCGCCGACCACCAGTACACCTGCCGCCGCGACGGACGGCGGAGGGCTCGGGGCATGGCGGCGTCGCAAACGTCCGACATTGCCACCCCGAACCACTCCGCTTCCTGCTCGACCCGTACCGGCCCGTCCGGCACGGGGAGCCACGATACGACCAGAGCGGCCAGCACTAGGGCCTCTTTATCGAGGCGACGTAAAACCCACCGCGGGCCGTCCTGATTAGGGGCACTCGGTCCACCACTGGGCTGGATACTCGGGGACGCGGAGACGTCGAACCTAATGTAGCGATGGTCCGACAACGTCTCCACGCCCACGAGGACTCTCCAGCCCCGGACACGGCGTGCAACGGCGGGACTCGCAAAGGAAAGATCAACAATAGACCCGCCGTTGTGCCGCACGCACGTATCCACCGACCCCCTATTCAGGACGACCAGGCCGACAGAGATCGCCCAGTCCTCCAGGACCTCACCGCGAACGTCGGTCGCCGGCGAACCCCACACCACGGATTTGGCGTTGAAGTCGCCGGCGACGATCGCCGGGTGAGGTTGGCCTTGCTCCACCAGGGCCCCCAGTCGAACGAGAAAAGCCTCGAACTCGTAGAGGGGTCTGTTGGGAGAGAAATAAACTCCTACAACCCATACGTCTCCCAACAGAGCCGCGACGCATCCCTGGCCCTTCGCTACTTTTTCGAAGGGCGGGGAGCCTGCGGCACCCTGGGTGATGATGGCCACCGAACCGTCGAGGTCCCCGGCCCAGTTAACCCTGGGCGGGACGAAGTACGGCTCGGCGACCACGGCCACTTGCACCGACCACTGCGCCAGGCTTTGGGACAACAGGTCCTGAGCCCGGGCGCAATGGTTGATGTTCGCCTGGAGGATCTTCAGGTCCATTACTGGGCGATCTCTTCAACTCCTTCCATCTCGGCCACCCCTTGCGGCGGGCTCGCCGACTGCTGCTGGGCCGTAGCCTCAGCGTCAGCCGGTCTTCTTCGCGGGCGGCGACGGGTTTTACGAGAGGAGGCAGGACATGCCTTCCCCCCGAGTTGGTGCCCGGCGGGCTTACCGGAAGCTACGCAGACTACGCAGTTCGGCGCCACGCTACACTCGCGGGCCTTGTGGCCCTCTTGACCGCAGCGGTAGCATAGACCACTACGGTCCACTGCGCAGTCGCAGCGCTCCCGGACGTGCCCAGACTCCAGGCACCGGAAGCACCTTAGGGGCCTTGCCTCGAGCACCGTCACTCGAGGCACTGTCCACCCTATACGCAGGCGGCCCGCCTTAATCTTCTGGGCCGCCTTGACCGGCACCTTTACCCAGACCGAGCCTAAGCCCGAGCGATTAGGACGGATTTGTCCCACTTTTATTGCGTCTGCAGCACACTCACCAACTGTGCAGAGGGCCGCTGTTACTGTCTCTGGAGTGGCTGCCGGGTCTAATTCAGACAGTCGTAGCTCCGCGAATTTGGTGGGTCGGGTAACGCGGACGTCTTCCGACCCTTTAAAAAATTCTTTCAGCCTATCGGCAAGGGAGTTGGCCCTCTGCTCAGATTCAGCCCCGGGTACCTCATAAATCATGGCACCCGTGGCTGCAAATTTAGGCTTAAGCCTATCTATGTTTAAGCCTTCTAGGCTTACCCCCTGCTGAGCATTTGTCAGGACCCCCGCATATGTGAGGCCCTTTTGTACAGCTGCTGGAGTCAGAGCAATAACTACAGCCGCTGATCTCGGAGGGCGCAGCTTCGGCTCCGGCTTCTTTTTAGGTGTAGCGACTGCTGGTGCAGTCTTTGCTCTTTTCTTTTTGCCCACTACCACGGTCCATTCGGTGTCCATGGACACTGGGGCTGGTGGCAATGGGCGGGGCTCCTGGGGAGTGTGCTGCGTAATGCGGGGAGTTGTTTTACTCCTCCCCATCTTACCCTTGGGCTGTAAGGGGGCCGCCGCTACCACTGGTGTTGGGACAGGGGCAGGAACGGTTCTCTTTCCTGTTCCTTTTCCTTTCTTAGGTGCCTGCACCAATGATGACCCTGATATGGGTAGAGTGTTGGAGGGGCCGGCAATTGAAGCCACCATCTCAATATTGGGTTGGGCAGCTCCTTTTCCCTTCTCTTTACCCTTGCCCTTGCGAGTTAAGGGCTGGGCTGGTCCCCCTACAATTCCACCCTGCACGGGGAGTACTGTATCTCCAGCGGTGGCCCTCCTCTCATGGGCTAGAGATGGCCGCTGGGCCGGCCCTGCGAGTGCCGACTCTAGTTGAGCCTGCCATCTGGCCTCCGCTCGCTCCAGTAACTCCTCTGTGCGCCTACTGGAAGCTGCTTCCGCCTCCTCAAAACTACGCCGGAGGGTAACGTTTTCCTCTTGCAGCGCTTTCAATGCTGCCTCGAGGCGGGAACTATTTTCTCGCCATTTCTTTGCCTCGTCTTCAAGGCGAGCGACCAGCGACGACTGGGGTTGGTTCACATATTGCGCGATTACGTCCGAAACATAATTCAGCGCCTTTTGTGAGGTCCCTTTGAGGTTTCCCGATTTTTTCACAATGGTCCTCACAATATCCTCACAGTTCCGGAGATCGTCACGCAATATGACGCCGGTCTCAGTCGCTTTGATCGCCTTGGAAGGCGTCGGCGACTTGGCGGAAGGTTTTAGCTGGCTCGTCTTATGACGAACCTCCTGGCGCTTAAATAGGTCGCGTTGCGTTTGCAAATTTTCACGACTCCTCGTCACCCGCAACTTCGGCTCTGGCTCGTCAGTATCGCTCTCAAACGGAGAACGACTACTTCTCGAGGGCTGCGAACGTCTCTTCCACAGCCTTTTGCTCCTAACAGAAGAGACACTCTCACTCGCAGCCGAGTCAACACACATGTCGAGTGGCCGAATGAAATCGGCCACAACCTCCGTGGGCTTCTCACCCACACTCCCTTCACCATCTACAAACTCCGCCTCTCCAGCCAGAACTGGAGTAGGCAACCTCGTCAATTTTATAATGGGGTTTTTTAAATTAGAGATATCCATGAGATTCCCACGAGTATGGGGGAAATAAAAGTCCGCCCAGGCAGAGCCCCCTGTACCTGGGTAAGCCTAGCGTAACCCGCCAAGAGGGTCGGCAGGTACTCTGGCGGGGGTCGCACTAGTGACCGAACTACCCATCGGCCATGCATCCCCTCGCGGTGCGCCGCCGCTTGGGATTCGGGGTAACTTTTTATAGAGGTTTTCTCCCTCGCGGTCCGGGCGGTTAAGCCAAGACCCTCGGTCCAGCAGGAGCGCGAGACATGACCACGGACCTCCATACCGGATTACGATCTGCGACGGTGACAGCGGAAGAGAAAGGTAACCCCTCCACTGCCTGCTCGGGGCGGGGTTAGCGCACACCGAGCCCGTCGACACCCCCAGGACAGAACCGGGAGTCGCCCGATGAACGGGCCCACCAAAACAGGACGACGGCCGCCGCAAGAGACGACAACCGCCAACCAACTGTTGTCAGGATATTAGCCGTCGCGCCGATCAACGTGATCGACGCGCCGTTGCCCAGGGTGCACCGCGTGGAGGTTTCCTGACTTCGCACCCCAAAAATGTGGAACGCTTCACGATTTTGCGTGTCATCCTTGCGCAGGGGCCATGCTAATCTTCTCTGTATCGTTCCAATTTTAGTATATGTACTGCCGAAGCAAGTACATCGGGATGTATATCTGCCCTAACAGCTGACCGAGAGTCTAAACATAGTTATCTAAGGTCATGTAAGGTGCGTGACCTTAAATATCAACAAAATTAGGAGACGTTGCCCCTCTATCAGCCAATAATCACGTCAAAGTGAGTCTTAATCTTAGTACAATAAGAACGAAAACACAATAACATTGCATCATAACTTTGTAACATAAACAAAGAAGCGATTAATACATAGACCTGGGTCATTCCAATCTTCAAAAATTCAAAGAACTGTTTTAGTTTTTTTTAGTGTGTCGCCGTAATTGCTCCGGGACATGAGACGCCTTGCGAAAGCGCCTGAGCCGCTTCCTAGGTACAATCTTATTTTTGCTTACGCGCCATTTTGAGAATATCCAAATATTGCTTTTTGTTTATGTGATAGGACACTAAAGTAAATGTATTAAAAAGTGATACATGTTTATTTCTTTCTTTGTGTGATACGAGCACCGATCTTTTGTATGTTTGTGTTTGGTTTCTGTAACTTTGTGACAGCGAAAATTTTTAAATTTGTACTTGAGACCCACCCGCTTATGCGCCTAGCTACCTATCTATTAGTATTTGTCGGTCAGCTCATCGGCGACATGAAAGACAACAGAATGCGACGTTGCCGTTTTGTCACGCAGATGACCGCAGGTTAGTGTAAATATTTATAAATGGTGTTTGCGTATTAAATTGATAGAACTTGTTTGAAAAAAGTGATATTCTATTTTTATCTTTATCGAGTTTTTGACCGTTTCGAATTATTTCCGAGCCGATATGGAGTACTCTGTCCATTTTAGTGCCCCTGGATCATAGCAACCTTGTATAAAGGGGCACCTTATCAAAAAGGACATGGAATCGGTAGTTTTCTTGGGGGATTGTTTAGGTCAGTTTTACCATTACTATCTAGCGGTGTTCGAGCTGTTGGTAAAGAGGCATTAAGTGCTGGTGTTGGGCTATTGACAGATATGGTTAGTGCGCGACCTATGGAAGATTCAATAAAAGCACGTCTTAAAGAAGTTGGTACCAACTTGAAACGCAAGGCCGATGAAAAAATAAATAAAATCAATATGTCTGGATCAGGATATATAACAAAACGAAAACGTCTACCTGGAGTCATTCCGTCGTTGACCGCGAAAGTGAAAGCTCTAAAAAAATCAAAAATTACTTCAAAACAAATTAAAGACATATTTTCTAACAATTAATTAAAATGTCTTTTTTACATACTCATTCCTGTGAATGTATTAAATCCGAATTGGATTTGTTTGCATTGCCATCGACTCAAACTAGCATTGAAAGTGGAAATTGGATCCATTATAAACCAATTTCATCTCTTGCCGATGATGGTCCTATAGAATTTCAAATTCCTGGGGCAGGAGATGACTACATAGATTTATCTCATACGTTAATTCACTTGAAAGCGAAAATAGTAAATCAAGATAACACCAAACTCACCGCATCTACGGTCGTTGCTCCCGTGAACAATTGGTTGCACTCACTCTTCAGTCAACTTGATGTGTACTTAAATCAAAAACTTGTATCACCACCCAATAACACATATGCTTATCGTGCGTACATAGAAAACTTATTGAACTATGCTCCTGCGGCAAAAAATTCTCACCTCACCTGTGGCTTATGGTATGAAGATACAGCTGGAAAAATGGATTCCACCGATGATACTAATAAAGGATTTACTAAGAGACAAGAACTAGCCAGTGAAAGCAAAGAATTGGAAATGATTGGTCACTTGCATGGCGATTTATTCAATCAAGAAAAATTTTTAATCAATGGTGTTGATATTTGTGTTAAGTTAGTTCGTTCTAGAGAAAATTTCAATCTAATGGCCTCTACAGGTGACCTTAAATTAAAGGTATCTATTACGGATGCATCTTTGATAATTCGTAGAGCACGAATCAATCCCAGCGTGTTACTTGCTCATCAAAAGGTCTTAGCTTCTACCACAGCCAAATACCCCATTACTCGAGCTGAAGTTAAAGTTTTAACAATTCCATCAGGTGTTCAAGGAAAAACTCTAGATAACATTTTCTTAGGGCAATTACCTAAAAGGTGTATAGTAGGATTTGTAAATAACGCTGCTTTCAATGGAAACCTCACTAAGAACCCATTTAACTTTCAAAATTATGACATTAATACTTTTAGTTTATACATAGACGGTCAACAAATACCATCAAAGGCTTTACAACCCTCATTTGAGAACAATAATTTTACTTCAGTATATCATACATTGTTTTCGGGAACAGGTATACACTTTCTAAATGAAGGTAATGGGATATCCCGAGAACAATACGCTCAAGGGTATTGTATGTTGGCATTTGATTTGACACCTGATTTATCAGCAAACTCTTCAAGTCATTGGAATCTTGTAAAGCATGGTAGTGTGAGATTAGAAGTGCGTTTTGAAACAGCTTTATCACAAACTATTAATTGTATTGTTTATGCGGAGTTTGATAATGTTATTGAAATAGATAAAAACCGCAACATTTCAGTAGATTATAGTAGTTAAGAAAACAAAATTAACTGTTTAAGATTAGATTCAGTGTGAATAATTTAATTCAGATTTGCTGTTAGATGTAAGCTACAAATAAAATGAATTAAAAATATTAAGTTTTTTGTTTTACCATAATCCTTGCAACCCCACAAAAATAGAAAACTTACCACATAAGTACCATAATAGTGTCTTCTTAACCTTATATACGACATTACCACTTTATCATTCGACTTGATAAGATTCTGCAGCGATTCGATAAATAAAAATGAATACAATAGAAATACAGAATTACTTAAAGAAAATTGATCCATGTATTGAATATAATGTATATGCAGCCAATCGCCTACCAATACATGTAGTAACTCCTACATATGTAGTTAGCAACTTAGACTCTGATAACAAACCAGGTTCTCACTGGGTTGCCATACACATAGATCAGAATGGTTTTGGACAGTACTTTGATTCATACGGTCGACCACCTCAAGGATACCACCGAATGTTTTTAGCGAGGAATTCTAGAATGTGGAATTACAATACAAGCCGAATTCAAAATGACTTTACTATAGTTTGTGGAGAGTACTGTTTAATGTATCTGTACTATAAATATTATGGTAAGAGTCTCAAAGATTTTCAAGTATTATTTAGTGATAATACAATATGCAATGATGTGTTTTTAACTAGTTTATTTAAATCATGTTTTGAGGAGAATAAATGAAATATGAAAATGAATGAATGATTTTTCTTTATTGAGAATTAATAACCCCATACAAACTTATACTTCTTCCAAACAATTAATGAATGTTCGTAATAACTTTACAATCGTAAGCATGAACATGAAAAACACTAAAAAGACTTATTACTATTTACATTAATACTTAGCAACAACACAAAGAGTTCTAGAATAAAAAACGAAGTAATCTGTTAAGCATGTAACTTAAAAGAGTACAAAGTTAAAATACAATACAATGTAAATTAAATTAAAATAGGTATATTTATTACAATAATAGTTTCTTAGAATAAAGTATATGACTAAAGTTATGATTTAAAACACTGATACGCACTGGCACTTTGTTCATTTGTCGTTGTCTATAAAATATTTCACACAATCGTCCTTACTCGCCAACTGTTTAGTTATGTTGTATACCGCGTCCTTGATACATTGCAAGTTTTTGTCACTCTCGGTGTCTGCGTAATATTTAACTCGCACATCAGCATGTTTCCATTGTTCCGTCGGTGCGATGTTTTTTATTTTATTAACATCATACACCTCAATTTTTATGAGGTGTGATGCAGAACTGCTGTCATCGCTGTTTGTTTTGATGTATGAAACACCACCACTCGTCGCTCTACCAACACTAGATGATTTTTTTGTCGTTGTCTTCTTTTTCTTAGGTTTTTCGAAAAATTCGTCAATGTTGTTGCATTCCATGGATCTTTTGTTTGCTATTATCGCTTTTTTGACTTTAAAGGCGAGTGTACCTTCTTCATCACTAGGTTCATCTATATCTTCAGCATAATAGTAATTTTTGAAAGTATTTTCCGAAAACTGTAATAAAATGAAATAAAACTGTTAATAAAACAAATCGGTTAAGGAAGTATTATATGATAAATACTTATAGGTGTGCAAAGTATAAATGTACACTAAAGTAACATTGATAATTTAATAAGAGATCAAATGTAACGAAAATAAAACTGTAAATAAAACAAATCGGTTAAGGAAGTATCGTATGATAAACACTTATAGGTATGTGAAATAAAATGCACTACAGTAACTTTGATAAATTAAATAAGAGATCAAATACAACTAAAATGCATTAACCCAGTAAACAACACATAACATATACAATTAATAAAACATCTGGTTATAACAATTTTAGATCAAAGTATAAGAAGGTACTTACATTCATTTTATATCAGCTTCAGTATTTAGTATTACACTGTTTTACTATCACTTCACTATTACAAACAACTGGAGATCACACTTCGAAGAGAGCACAGAGTGGAATACGATACCATGTGATTTTGAGTTTGGCTTTTATATGGAGAGCGAGTATTATTTCCTTGCAGACAGGATCCAACATGTTCAACTTTCACTTTGAACGTTCCATTGAATACATAGCATCAGGAAATGGGAATAATAGGATCCGTAACTGTTGTTTAAAATAATGGACATGCAGTTAATCATTGACAATGAGAAGACCCGAAGGGTTTTACTTAGAATTTGAGAAATGTATGGTGTATTGTAACGATTGCTTTATGGATCATAAATAATGCCCGTAATGCATAAAGGGTGAGTGATGGGTAATTGTAAATGGCTTTTACGTAGAAACACGAGCCCATAGGAATATGGAACAAAGACATTTGTATTCTTCAAAGAAAAAGGGTCGCTGTTAGAAAGTAGAAATACAAAAGCACAACGAAACAGAGGGAAAAGGTACACGCTTGAGGGGACCGCAAACCATGCAACTCCAATTCGCTTCGCGGTTTATATCTAACTCGCGGGCGATATGAAATGGATTCCGCGGATCAAATTAATCCGCGGATTTATTCGCGGTTGGTATGAATTAAATCCGCGGATCAATTCGCGGTAGGTATTAATTAAATCCGCGGATCAATTCGCGGTAGGTATCAATTTAATCCGCGGGTTAATTCGCGGATCGTACGCGCCGAAATTGGAGCAATCGAACTAGGCCAGAGTGGCGCCAACCGACCCCCGAACGTGCTCTAGAACCGTCGAATCCCTTACTACTTACCTACCAGTATTGTGAAGGAAGACAGCGGGCAGTGGTGATCAAGACATCCCAAAAATATGATTCCATGTATTGATATGTCACTGATATTTCTTTTCTTTTGTGATTATGCTGTTTTATCTGATACATCCGTATGAGAAGACGTCTCGGTATGCGCAAATTTTATAAAGGATGCAATATTTTCAACCGACGAAAAAACTTAGGAAGGTTCTCAATGCAACGTATATTTATTTTATGTACAACCACGCATAACTTTTTACAGAGCAGCCCGATTTTAATAATTCTTTTTTTATTGGATAGGGTATAATACCTCGAATTTGGTCCCATCTAAATTTCGAAAAAAATCACACACACCCACATGCACGCACAAACGCATGCACACACATACACACGCACGCGCGCGCGCGCACGCCATTTATCCCCAAAAAGGTAGGCAGGACCGCAATTAATACACCCACTTTTCGCCGTGCGTATTCCGTCACATGGTGTGATAGGGGGCGAGGCTGTCGCCATATCGGACACAAATTCCAGACTCCGGACTGATACTGAATAGTAAAATCCAATATCACTTTGCCCGTCACGGGATCGAACCCAAAACCTCAGCATTGCAGTCTTACCGTAATACAACTACGCCACCGAGGCAGTATTCAGACGTTGGTCTAATAACAAAATATTTTCCAGAAGGTGGAGACTTCTACATAGCAGCGTATCCGTACGTGTCGACGGAGCCTGGAGACCTGACCTTCGAGGCTGGTGAGAGGATCGAGGTCATGAGACGCGACGGCGACTGGTGGACCGGCAGGATCGGCATCAGGTGAGGGTTTAGGGTTTTTTGTTGGAGATCTTACCATACTATCCCTATATTATATACCTACTGACTGCCTCGGTGGCGTAGTTGTATTGCGTATGCGTTACGAGTACGATTTGCGCTCTGAGGTCCTGGGTTCGAATGCCGGGTCGAGCCTAAAATATTGTGACTGGGTTTTTCCATCTTTAAAAATTACTCAGTCGCAGCTCGGAGTCAGGAAGTTGGCGGTGTGATACCCCCGTGCCTCGGGGCGCACGTAAAGCCGTTGGTCCTGCGCCTGATCTCTCTCCGGTCATGTCGGATTGCCGTCTCACCGGACTATGAGAGTGAAGGAATAGCGAGTGCACCTGTGTATTGCGCACACACTTGTGCACTATAATATCTGCTGCGTACCTGGCTGATCTCCGTTGAGATTGGCCGCCGTGGCCGAAACTGGCTAGGAGGATTTCATATTATATACTGCTGAGCACGGGCCTCCTCTACAACTAAGAGTCTTTAGGCCTTAGTCCAACACGCTAGCCTAAAGTCGGTTCTGGTACTCGCCGCTCGGCTCGTGCGGTGGTTCATGTGCACCTAACACGCTCGCCTCGCTAACCTAATTTATTCTAAATGTAATGCAAAATGTGTATTAATCTAATACAAATTAGTCGAGCTAAAATTATTCCAATAGCTTATCACGACAAAAAAGTAGTAGGCCAAAATATTCCTATGCGATAGTACTATTATGCCAATACATATTATGCAAAGTCAAATATGCGAAAAAATAATAGATTAAAAAAAAGTAGGCGAATCAAAGGGATCCTACATGAAGTGTATAAACCATCAATATTTCTTCACAGAACTGGCATCTTTCCATCCAACTACGTGACAAAAGACACGACAGCTGAACCAGCCTCGGCCGACCAACCCTCGTCCATTCCAGCGACGATTCCAGAAGCGCCTGAGCCTCAGCCGCAGTCTCCTGTATCGCCGCAGCCCCCCGCGGTGACACATCCCGCCCCCGAGCCCGCCGCTTCGCCCCCAGCACAGGTATGGATTCACCCTCTATTGATTTTATAAGGGTCTTCAACCCCTGCTGATTTTTGGTTATCTTGCCTCTAAAAAAACATAATAATGTATTATATCAAGAAACATCGTTGTACCATTCTGTAAAAGTATCAATGTTCACCCCTTATCCAATCGGGTATGTATTTCACCCCCTAATTGATTGTTGATGAATGTTTTGCCTCTAAATGACAATATCCGCCTCCAACTCTTATCTTTCTATAAATTGTTTTACTAGCCCACATAAAGCGTCCCTTTTAACCAGTTTCGCTTATTCGCCCCTAAATGTGACTGTTCGCCCCTAAACACTGTCTAATGTCTACGATTGGCCCCCAACAGAGCGAGTCGGTTTCGACCCCCGCGTGGTCCGCCCCCGCCCCCGCCACCGCCGCGCCCACCGCCCCCTCGCCGTCAGCCGCATCGCCACCGATATTAGTGAGTATTGCTTATCGCCACTGTTCGCCCCTTATGTCATTCTTCACCTTTTTATGTTTTTTTTAACCGACTTCAAAAAGGAGGTTCTGTATTCGATCCGTATGTATGTATGTAAATTTGTATGGCCGCGAGTTTCTCAAAAACTACTGATCCGATTTGGATGTGGTTTATGATATTCAAATGTATATTTTGCAGGGAAGGTTTTAGTATATAATTTGTGAAGATCTGATAAAGATCTTCGGAGATACACAATGGAACTCTTCAATAACTAACAGCAGATGACTCGCGAATGCTGCAATCGTATATCTATGATGTATTGTTTACACCATTCTATAATTAACTAACAAAAATAATAAATAAAAACTTTAACAAATAATAATTATCTTTTTTTTTCTTAATATAACGTTTTTAAAAAAGTTAATTATTATTACAGGGGTCTAAAAATACTTTTTAATGGATCTAAGTTCCATATTTTACTCCTATCTCTAAAGTTTGAGCCTGCTTAGATCTTGAAGCCCAGCACCCAAAAAAGCGGACATCTCCATTTAAAGCTTTAAAAGTTCCTTATATAATAATAATCATATAATTTTATTTGCAAGTACAAAAACTCATAATGTTAGTTACAATAGGGCTTACACTAAGTTAGTTTTACAATTACAATTCATTTCCACCTATTTTACATTTGTATTTTGGTGTATTTTCAATCAGAAATTTTAATATGGTCCTGATAGGTCGTAGGCAATGGTAGCCAAATATATATGTATATTACGCCATTTTAGAAAAAAAAAATCCGTTAGATTTAGGATGGCACACATCCTGCTAATATTATAAACGCGAAAGTTTGTAAGAATGTATGTGTCGGAGACAGAGTGGCGGCCGATATAGGTATACATGGGCACACATAGTAAAAGTCACAAATGAATTATCTTCAACTCTCTATTTATTGTTCGTTCGTCAATTATTACGTAATCGAATGTTCACAGAGTACAATACCACGTCAGGAATAGTTATTAACTTTGGTTATTATAACACACTGCATATTGAGACAATTACTTAACCAAACTTCTTAATTATAATCAACTCACCTAGTAACAACTCGAAATAACATAGTAACCGCTTTACTAAGCACTGACCGATATGAAAACCACCATAGTAACCACTTACTATTGAACTGCACCGAACTAGTTGCAACACAACCGAACTTAATGTCGACAGACTAAGACTGTTTCTTTAAATGATTCGGCACCCCCTTTATACACCCAAATGTCGCTCCGAGAATCCAACACGATTTTTATTTAGTCTTACCCGACGTAATATATTCAGACACCCTCAATGTGATTAATAAAAATGATAATTCCTTTTTATACTTCCTTCCTGTCCCGACACGGCCATTCTGGCAAGACACACGTCCTCGTGTGTTACTCTGAATGACACAAAGTACGATCATCACGTCAACTAAACAACACTCTTCAAAACAACATAGTACCAAAAATGTATGAAGGTCCGTCTCGATTGCCAAACGCAAACCACATAATCTAACCAATTAAGCCCTGCATGTGACCTCTGCCAGTAACCTCTAGTTACTTTCATCTCTTCCAAACTCTATGGCTTCCTTTGAAACCAAACCACCGCCAGAACCACCCGCGCACCGTGCATCCACGGATTGCTTACACAGCAAATACCGACTTCCAACGGACTACTAAAGTCCACTCCAGATCATCATGCAAACTTAATTACTGTCACTGCCACTTGTCTGCCATAATTTCATCGATTATCTCAAAACGTAACCTTAAAGCATTTTTCGCTAACGCACGCTTCATGAAAATTTGACACCGAATAATTAAATGACAATTTAAAATTCCAATTAAAGTGCAAGAACCCGACCAAAAGTTTTTAAACTTAGGAATTAATGCAGTCATGAATTTAGAATTATTTCTGCAGTCCTACCAGTCATACCATAATCGATAGGCAAAGAAAGTTATCGCTGTAACCATTTACACATGTTACTGTAGTCAGTTGCTTCCATTGTCCAAACGTTAAGGAAAAGCTCGCAATGTGTCTCCCTAAGTGCAAGGGATTTAAGGAACAAATCTAATTTTAAAATTCAGTTAAATCACGTATAGTGACATGAAACTCCTGACATGTGATCGTTCTCTTACGTATGTTTTACAAAATAGACAGCACCCCCAAAACGCCCTTCCGCCATCACCTCCTAGTACCTCCTAACAAGAGAGAAGAAGTGACGGTAACAAACTCTCAAGGATACAGCCGTCCAATAGTTACTAAAACTGTATACAATGCAAACGATTCTTATCTAAACGGAGATCAGTGCCACTGACGATCAGCAGCAATCTTCCCTCGGAAGCGGCTCAGTAGCTGCACTGCACTGCACACCGTCTTCGAACCGGAATAGACACGTCAAACGCGGCACCACCAGCAGCAATTTCCAATGCCTGCAAACAGAAAATATACGCAGCAGCATCACATCGCTCGGCCTATTCTGACCTTACATTAAGACTCTTCCTCATACTACTACAATCACTATTTCAGTTATGCTTGTTTACCATCAGGACCAAATTTGCTACAATGATTCAGACCCAGTGGGGATGATCACGCTATAGTTTTCCCAATACACAAGACACATAGTGAGCACATTGTAATTTATTCACTATCCTCACAATATAAGACTGGTCGAAGTCACGTCATCATATCGATTTGATCACACAGCCATTCTTAACCACACGGACTTGATCACACAGCCATCCTTAACCACACGGACTTGATCACACAGCCATCCTTAACCACACGGACTTGATCACACAGCCATCCTTAACCACATGGACTTGATCACACAGCCATCCTTAACCACATGGACTTGATCACACAGCCATCCTTAACCACATGGACTTGATCACACAGCCATCCTTAACCACATGGACTTGATCACACAACCATCCTTAACCACATGGACTTGATCACACAGCCATCCTTAACCACATGGACTTGATCACACAGCCATCCTTAACCACATGGACTTGATCACACAGCCATCCTTAACCACATGGACTTGATCACACAGCTATCCTTAACCACATGGACTTGATCGATCACACAGCCGTCCTTAACCACATAGATCTTGTACAAGATTTTAACCACAAAGATCTTTTTTGAGATATTTTACTGGAACATTCACCACACAGATTTATTGCGAGAACAGGCTCATCTACTTTGTTCTAGCGTTGAACGTTTCAATCACTACTTCACTTTCAGGCTTTTCCACAATCAATCGCAGGGACAAATAAAAAAAAAACTCAACACAACAAAATGAAAACATCTCACCAAAATGCAAGAATCTTCAAACTCCTGATGTCCAAATCCTCTATCACCGCAGTTAATGTCAGATCCACCAAAGGATCCCACAGAGGCTCTTCAGTAGTCACAGCTTACGGCGTCTTCAAACGCTGAATACTTTAAGTACTCCCTGCAAGGATCTCCAGTTCCTGCAATCAAAAATATCGCAACAGCATCAAACCGTTCACCCTATCCTGAACTTAAATCAAGTCTCGCATCAACCTTTCAGCGGGAATTCAGTAGTTATCTTAATATGAGGACAATCACAAAATTATCGCACGTCTCGGTCTTAATTCAAAAATTTTAAACAATGGGAAACATTGACCATGGAAGGCTAGCAATCCTTCAGACCCAACACTATACACCTAGATCACTTTTGTAAACCAATGCTATGCACAGTCATAGTACAACAACAGGTACCTACCTGTCCTTAAGTTTAAGGACGGTTCTGTACTAACATAAACCACGAATAGCTCGTTAATCCATGGCTGCACATGCCCTATTAAACAAGATCTCAACATTGTAAAGGTTACCAAGAAATAAAAGAAATCACATAAGTTGAATTACGGTAGAACTTCCCTTTAAGGAATCTTTTTATGCTAAGTAGTTAAAACTATTTAGCATCGTCCATTGAAATTAAAAGTTTTACCAATTGGAGCCATGAACGATATTTTGTACTTAAAACTGTCATTTAACGGAAAATATTTGAACCTTCATAAGTACTCAACAAGTCAAATATCACTGCCATTATATCTGGACAACAATCTTATTGACACAAAATACATCCACTATGCGAATTACACAAGAAAATGGCTATACTTTTCTTTTTACACTATACGGTACTTGACTTACATCCACAAATAGATTGTTACGTCAAAGAACTAGGTTCATCACTACTAAACGAAATTCCAATATTTTTAGAGATAACCAAAAAAATAATAATAAAGGAAACCATAACCTTCAAATAAGGATTATGGGTCATACGATACCAAACTTCCTGTAGTGCTGCAGTAAGCATATCTGTCTTCACATATAGCCACACATGATACGCGATGCAATAGTTAGCATCAACCGGTACTAGACAACCGTACAGTTATGTCTGGGACACCAACTACGACGCACCATATGGCAGCACATCTACCGGAACGCTTGAGCACCAACAGGAACGTTTGAACACCAACAGTTCAATCGCGGTACACACGCAGATTCTCGTTCATTCCAAGTCGTATGCACATAAAATCACCAACGACCATGCGATGGTTATATTTCACACGGTCACTTTTATTCACGTTGTAGTCTTGTTCTTATCCCAACATTACTCATTGCAATTTTTTTTCTTCATGTAAATTGCGGGTACTTAAATAGCTTCTCCATAGTACCATTAATTGCATTTCACATATCTGCGGGAATAGGCTCATCCCACGTTCTGATGTCGGAGACAGAGTGGCGGCCGATATAGGTATACATGGGCACACATAGTAAAAGTCACAAATGAATTATCTTCAACTCTCTATATATTGTTCGTACGTCAATTATTACGTAATCGAATGTTCACAGAGTACAATACCACGTCAGGAATAGTTATTAACTTTGGTTATTATAACACACTGCATATTGAGATAATTACTTAACCAAACTTCTTAATTATATTCAACTCACCTAGTAACAACTCGAAATAACATAGTAACCGCTTTACTAAGCACTGACCGATATGAAAACCACCATAGTAACCACTTACTATTGAACTGCACCGAACTAGTTGCAACACAACCGAACTTAATGACGACAGACTAAGACTGTTTCTTTAAATGATTCGGCACCCCTTTTATACACCCAAATGTCGCTCCGAGAATTCAACACGATTTTTATTTAGTCTTACCCGACGTAATATATTCAGACACCCTCAATGTGATTAATTAAAATGATAATTCCTTTTTATCCTTCCTTCCTGTCCCGACATATGGATGTCTGGATGTATGGATGTTTGTCCCTCTTTCACGCAAAAACTACTGAACGGATTTCGATGAAATTTAGCACACGGGTAGATCCTGGCCTGGATTAACACACAGGCTACTTTTCATTCCGGGACTTTTATACCGGAAAAACTTTTTAACGCGGGCGGAGCCGCGGGTGAAAGCTAGTTTTTATAAATGTTTTAAAATAAAGTAGTCAAATAGCCTATCCACTTAAAACACTCCCAGGAACAGAAGTCCTCCACTCCTATATCGTCGGAAGTGGCGGCGATCACGGACAGTGCGGCGGCCGCGCCCCAGCCCCGCCCGGGATCAGTGACGGGCGCGGGACGCCGGGACTCGGGCCGGGACTCGGCCACGGGACGTCGCAAGAACGAGATCGCGCAAGCCATAGCTACATATACTGCCACTAGGTGAGTGGAACTATAAGTATGAACTTATCCATAAAGGACATGTCCAGAAATGGGCATGAAAATCTAAACATACCTATATACATACCGGGTGGAAGGGAAACGCTCTCTATACCGGAACGGTAAGAGAGAAGAACCATAACATTAACGAAAAACTATATTCATTTGCAAAACTAAACGATAATACTTACCATTTTAGTATTTCCGTAATTCATGCGCGCGCAATGTAAAGCGTACAAAAAACTACAAACCCAACGCCGACAAGGCGGCGCGGCGGCCACGCGGTCGTTGACCCGTCAGCTGATGTACGTGTTTCATTATGATTTTTTTGAAATATTGACCTTTTTTACTATGTTTTTCAGTATAATAGTTTGATATATCTATCCATACGTGAAGCTGTACAGAAATTTGAGAATATCCTACTAAAATTGTAACCATGCAATTGTGATTTTTTTAGTGCCATCACGTCAGGAATCACCAATACTATCACCTGTATTCGTTTCCGAGAGCGTTTCCCTTCCACCCGTTATACACTCACGCCATTTATCCCCGAAGGTGTAGGCAGAGGCGCAACTAGTGCACCCAGTTTTCGCCATTACTCCGTGCCATGATGTGATAGGGGGCGAGCCTATCGCCATATCAGGCACAAATTTCAGACTCCGGGCTGATACTGAATAGAAAAACTCAATATCACTTTGCCCGACCCGGGGATCGAACCCGTGACCTCAGCATTGCAGTCGTACCGTAATACAACTACGCCACCGAGGCAGTCAAAAACAAGACAAGAAAATCTAAACAAGACAGTTTATATATATTTGGATAGATCTTAAAACTAGCCTTTTGCAATTTTAAAGGCCTCCGATTTATAGTTGTAATAGAGTTGAAAATAGTGAGGGGTGTTAGGTTATTTCGTTACGGAATTTCTAGATACGGTCTCCACGCTCAAGGCCCGCGATAGAAGCTATGCAATAGCTTAAAAAACCACACGTGCAGGGCTGAATATAAGGTCGCTTTTCACGCAATAACACACAATTTCTGTGGAGCACGGCTTAATGTCATTATCGTAGAATGTAATGACAGCGATCGCAAGTCACATAGGTTTTAATAAAAGTTTATGACCAGCTGCACATGTATGACCAACGAAGGGTTCGCCTGGTCATCCCATTTCCTTGTTGAATGCTCTAAGTGTTTTCCTTCACCGTTAAAGCAAGTGACAATTCATAAATAACTTCAGAAAAGTCGGGGTGCGTAGCTAGTCTCGGCAGTCCGTTCCATTCACAAGTCAATCGACGCAGGAGAACTATGGACAGACAATTTCAAAGAGAAAACCTTTTGGGTCCGCCCCGGCGGCAAAATCCACGATACGCCAGGATAAAACCGTGATGTTTTTAGTGCCGAGCAGCTGTCCCTCCAAAAAGGTCAGTTACTGGTGGTCCGGAAGAAGGCAGACAGTGGGTGGTGGGAGGGAGAGCTTCAGGCCAAGGGAAGGAACAGGCAGGTCGGATGGTTCCCCGCCAGTTATGTCAAGGTATGTTTACTTTAGTATAATAAGTAGCCTATTATACACTAATTTGCAAAAAAAACGGGCGGTTTGGATTTTAATTCTTTTTTAAAAAAATACGGTACCAAAATGATTTCAATCACTTGTACATGTTACTGGCCGGTTTTAAAAATGCCGTGGTGTTTAAAACAGTACGTTCTAAATTAAAATTTTCGTTTGATGCTCGTTTTTACAGAAACCACTTTTTATCCTACATTTTTGTTGCGAAGTTCCAAAAGATAATATCGGTTTTCATAACTTTTAGTCAATTTTTATGAATTTATTTCATATTCTTAATTGTCAAAGCTTCATTTATTGCTGTTTAGCTGTCTCAATAATGTTAGAGAAAGTGGTAAAAGCTACAAAAATTATTGCGCTGCTCGAAGAGGGCTGCAGCCAATGCTTCGTGGCTCAGAGGCTAAGTGTGAGTCGCTCGACGGTTCAAAGGACCTGGCAGCGGTATCAAGACACCGGTTGCGTCGAGAGAAGGCCTGGTTCTGGAAGAAAACCATGTACCCAACCACGGGATGATCGTTTTCTTGTGAGTCGCGCATTGAGAAATCGCAAGTCTTCGTATGTGGACCTTAAGAACAACCTCGAAGAAGTAAGAAATGTGCATATTAGTCTATGGACGGTCAGGAAGAGGCTGCTCGCGGCCAATATACGCAGTCATCGCCCGGCCCGCGGCCCTAAGTTACTCCGTGAGCACAGAGTTGCCAGGCTTAGGTTTGCTCGAAATTGTGAGTCATGAACTCGAGAAGACTGGAATAGGGTATTGTTCTCCGATGAAGCCAGGATATCTCTGTTCGGTGAAGATCGACGTCGGCGAGTGCTACGAAGACGAGGAGAACGCTTTGCAGAGGCTTGTTTTGAAGAAATCACACCTTATGGTGGGGGCTCTGTTATGTTTTGGGCAGGAATAAATTCAATGGATCGTACAGAGTTAGTCTTCATTGAAAACGGCTCACTGACTGGACATCGATACATAACGGAAGTTCTTATTCCTCATGCACAACCCGCATTGGCCGCTTTAGGCGAAGACTCAATTTTTATGGACGACAACGCTCGCGCCCACCGGTCTGGCGATGTGGAAGTGTATGTGCAAGAGGTCGGCATTCGTCGTTTGGATTGGCCAACTCGAAGTCCCGACCTCAATCCTATAGAGCATGTCTGGGACGTTCTGAAACGACGCGTGAGATCAGTACAACCGGCTCCGCAAACCATCAGAGAGCTGAAGAATGTGATTACCGCGGAGTGGGAACGTATTCCGCAAGCAAGTATCCGGGATATCCTCGCTAGCATACCCAGACGAATTCAAGCTGTGATTTCAGCTAGAGGGGGTCACACTCGATACTAAACATTTATCTGCTTTTACTTTATTAAAGAAAAAACAAACAAAAATCTTTGTTAACTTTTACTTCACGAGCATATGCACTACTAGCGAGCATACACTACTAGTGAACTTTAGCATTAAAACCCATAAATTTTATCAAAATTTTATGATAATACTGACGAAAACGATTATTTGCTTATTAATTTACAAAATTGTGAAAGTAAAACTACCTATAATTATCAAACAAACCAATAGTAACATTTGAAATGGTTCATTGCTTAGGTGCCCGTTTTTTTTGCAAATGAGTTTATTTGTAATTAAATACACGCCTTCTATACTCTATATGGGTGATTTTCGTGTTGAAATTTTGCGTACACGTTGCAGTTTGGGTGACAATGCATTGTTATCTAAGTGACGTCATTCTGAATCCAATATGGCGGACGTCCCAAGATGACGGACTAGCTATTTTTGGTGCATGTCCATAATATGGGAATCAAATGATAGGGTTTGCTGAGAAGAATAAAAAAAAAAATGACCTCTCTAAATCCAATATGGCGGAAGACCCAATATGGCGGACTAGTTGTTTTTTACGCACTCCTATAATATGGGTATCAAATGAAAGGGCTTACTCAGAACAACTTGAAAATAACTAATAAGTTTTTTTTTTTTTTTTTTTTTTTTAGTATCCTGGCAATCTGTTTTTCAACAATAAGCCATTATTTTGTCTGGTTTTGGTCATTTGGCGTTGAATTTCAGTAGAAAATTATTATTTTTTCTAATCTTTAGGTGACTAGGAATCTGTCCTTGAGTGTTGGGATACTGTGTCTCCTTAGTCTGCGGTATAACACACTTCCAGAATCATAAAGCTGTGCCGCTAGTTCATTGACATGGCCAGATAGTCTGGCTTGATATTTTTTGCTGTACTGAGCAATCTCTTGTTGTACGGTAGTGATGTTCAAGTCCATGTGAATTAGTTTATTACTAATGTAGTACGGTATGTTAAACATTGTCTTCATTGTTTTGTTTTGAAATCTTTGCAGTATCTCGATGTTACTGTTGCTAGCTGTACCCCATAGCTGTATCCCATAGCTCCAAACTGGTTTTAATATGGATTTGTAAATCATCATTTTACTGGTGTCAGAAAGTTGAGACTTGTGTCCCACTAGCCAGTACATATTTCGCAATTTCGTGTCTAGCTGTTTACGCTTAGTCCATATGTGCTTTTGCCACGTCAGTCTTCGGTCGAGATGCATGCCCAAGTATTTAGCATCGTCTGCTTGCGGAATATCCTTATTATAGAGTTTGACTGGTGGACAGGTTTTCTTCCTAAGAGAGAAGGTGACGTGTGTGGATTTGCTCTGGTTGGCTCTAATCCTCCATTTATCCAGCCATGTTTCTACGTTGCTCAGGTGGGCTTGCAGTAAATTAGATGTACGAACTAATAAGTAAAAAAAATAAATTAAAAACAAGCTTTGTAGATAATACAATAATTGTGTAACTTGATCTTGACAAAAGAAAATCTCGCAACAAGCTTTTATCTTTACATAGTATTAAACAAAGTTTGATTCAATTTAAAGTATTTTTAGGGCACTTAAGTAAAAGTTTGTTTTTAAATAAATATTTTTTAGTTTTTTCTTACCTTTTATGTTAATACATGTTCTTTAAAGATTCATAACAATTTATATTTACAGGTGTTGCAGTCGTCAGGCAGGACTTCCGGTCGCACGACGCCCGTGCTGTCCAAAATGGACACGCTTCCGGCGGAAACTGTCATCGATAAGGTAATAGCGCACACATCAATGTATACCAAACTGGCAATTTCATCATCTGAAAAGCGATTTCCACTGACCACAGTCATCGATAATTATTGCTAATAATGATATTTTGTATTTGCACCGATAGCGACCATCGTACATAAGTGTTAATTATAGAAAATCCAACGAAAAATTGAAAATAAATTCGAATTAAGATTAGTGCAAGTAAGATGCCGTTCGCCTAATGGTAAGCGATACGACCACCCATAAACAGTAGCAGCATCATCCAGCACCTTGAGTTACAAAGTACTGTGTGGCATTACACTGCGCTCGTCATCCTGAGACATAAGACAAGTCTCATTATGCCCAGTTACACTGGCTACCATGCCCTTCAAAAGCACAACAGTGCATGCACACTGTTGCTTGGCGGTGGTACCCAGACGAACTCTTAAAATTATTATTTTTTTTTGTTGACGCGGAGAAAGTGACTTATTACTACCATTAAGGGGAACGACTGACCGGTTATGTTGGGTTCACCGTGCCTTACGACCCGACGTTGAGCCGCCCGGAGAGATGGAAAACGTCGGGCGACCGCCGGGCCGAGTCCCTAACCTATGTACACCGCACGGCATACCAACCAAAACTCCGCGGTGGCCATCTTCGGCACATTAGGGACGGCTGCGGGCTTCCTCCGACTCACGTCTAAGTTGTCGTCCGCAACCACCCCTGGACTCTTACATATGAGAGCCACCAGTGAAACCGATTGATTCGGTAATTTCCGAACACCCTGTACAGGTGATAGCCTTGTATCCATACACGGCGCAGAACGCTGACGAGCTGAGCTTCGACAAGGATGATATCATAGCCGTCACCGACCGCAGCCAGGACCCCGCCTGGTGGCAAGGTAAGGCATCCAAATCCTCACATAGTATCAAAGTCATCTCCTTTAAGAGAATTAAATACGGGTCCTGAAATTGGCAATCGATGGCGAGGGTCGGAATAGCTCAATTGGAAGAGCACCGGCACGGTGCGCCGGAGGTCGTGGGTTCGAGTCCCGCCTTCGACTGTTTCTTTTTCAGGATTCTATAAAAATATAAAATAATTAGTATCAAAGAGTTGTAAGATTAGGTTATTTAACTGACTTCAAAAAGGAGATTCTGTATACGATCCGTATGTATGTATGTATGTAAATTTGTATAGCCGCGAGTTTCTCAAAAACTACTGATCCGATTTGGATGTGGTTTTCGATATTCAAATGTATATTTCTCAGGGAAGGTTTTAATATATAATTTATTAAGATCTGATAAAGATCTTCGGAGATACACAATGGAACTCTTCAATAACTAACAGCAGATGACTCGCGAATGCTGCAATCGTATATCTATGATGTATTGTTTACATCATTCTATAATTAACTAATAAAAGGCAATAAATAAAAACTCTTTAACAAAAAATAAACCGACTTCAAAACCACTAAAAATAAAAAAATAATTAAAGTTTGTATTCGCTTAGTATATACGTATATTTGGAAGTCGGTGCCTAATTTAAATTGAACAATGTTTTCGTATATTTGTATGTGTATTTCCTTTGCTTCCCTGTCAATTTAAATAAGGCATCGACTCCAAATGTACGTATATACTAAGCGAATACAAATTATAATTATTTTTTTATTTGTACTGTTTTTTTTACATTGAGTTACTAAATGAAACCACATATTCGTCTATATCTCTGCTAACATCATGCTAAAAATTATCAATGAATAACGAATACTTTCGCCAAAACTCCCGGTTGTAGTATTCAAATTTCTTTATCATTTTGTACTTTTGTGTGAACATGGTGTGTGCGTAAGTGTATTTCTGACTGAAAGTGTAATGTTGCTGCTGCGACGAATTTTCCTAGAGCAGTCATAGTAGTATTAGGGCGTGTAAACTTAAAGTTACATATTATTGATATTATAAAATAGGTTGAGATATTAAATTTGAGATATTAAATATTTTTTCCTATTTTCTATACTTTATTTAATATCTCAAAAACGGCACAAAAGTAGCACTATGTGTCTTGGGAAAAAATGTGGCAAATAATGATAAGATAGTGCCATAAAAAATTCAAACCGACAATAGGCCAAAATCAAAAGATATTTATATTTAAAGGTTACTTCCCATACATTAAAAACAGTTTTATTCAATTTTACCACAGTGTAAGTGTAGCCTTATAACTCATGCTGCTAGAATTTGTTTCTCTTCAATATAGAAATCGAATGGCATATTCAGTTATTTGAAACTAGCTTTTGTCCGCGGCTCCGCCCGCGTGAATGAGTTTTTCCGGGATAAAAGTCCCGTTTTATATTTTCCCGGGATAAAAAGTAGCCTATGTATTAATCCAGGACATGATCTACCCGTGTGCCAAATTTCATCGAAATCCGTTCAGTAGTTTTTGCGTGAAAGAGTAACAAACATCCATACATCCAAACATCCATACATTCTTACAAACTTTCGCCTTTATAATATTAGTAGGATTACGACATAATTTTTTTTTAATACCCTATGTCCAACCTCTTGTATGGGAACAAACCACTGTGCGGCAGGCCGTTCCACTCCTAACTACCTACTAACCGACATGATAATGTATTTTTATTTTCAGGTGAACTTCGAGGCATGACCGGCTTGTTCCCGAGCAACTACGTTACAAAACTCGTTAACTAAGCGCAGATTATTACAGTATTCGGCAATAAATACCCATCTAGAGATAGTCGACAGCAAAATCGCGTCAAGCTGACAGTACTCGGCAGTGAATATTGTTTTAGAAAGAGATCAATTTTCAGTGTTTTATTATCCTACTAATAAATGCGAAAATAACTGTCTGTCTATATGTCTGTCGCGCGTTCACGCCAAAACTACTGAACCGATTTAAAATTAATTTTGTACACATATAGTCTTACAGTCTGAGAAAGGACATAGCCTACTTTTCATCCCGGAAATACTTTTTAACGCGCGTAGAGCCGCGGGCAAAGGTAGTGCTATATAAAAGTGAATTTAAAACGAGCATGCTTGTCAAAATACATTCGATTTATATATTTTATGTATATCAAAAGTCAAGGGAGTCGAGCCAGCCTAACGTACATTCATCCCTTAGACAATACCGGGTGGAAGGGAAACGCTCTCGGAAACGAATACGGGTGATAGTATTGGTGATTCCTGACGTGATGGCACTGACAAAATCGCGATCGCATCGTTACAATGTTAGTAGGATTTTCTCAAATTTCTGTACAGCTTCACGTATGGATAGATAAATCAAACTATTATTCTGAAAAACATAGTAGAAAAGGTCAATATTTCAAAAAAATCGTAATGGAACACGTACATCTGCTGACGGGTCAACGACCGCGTGGCCGCCGCGCCGCCTTGTCGGCGTTTGCTTTGTAGTTTTTTGTACGCTTTACATTGCGTGCGCATGAATTACAGAAATACTAAAATGGTAAGTATTATCGTTTAGTTTTGCAAATGAATATAGTTTTTCGTTAATGTTATGGTTCTTCTCTCTTACCGTTCCGGTATAGAGAGCGTTTCCCTTCCACCCGGTATGTAAAGGACGTGTCTTGTATAATTCCTTTCTGCCAAAGTACAAGCAAATGCTCGCACACGTTTATACAAACTGTTGTAATGAGCGTAAAGCAGACAAGTGTTCAAGATTTATTCAGTATATATAAAAGACTAGTAGTGCTCGCGGCTCCGCCGGCGTGATAAAGTTTTTCCGGGACAAAAATATTTTCCCGGGATAAAAAGTAGCCTATAGCACTCAGGAGTTATGTAGCTTCCTATTGGTGAAATAATTTTCAAAATGGGTTCAGTAGTTCCTGAGATTAGCGCGTTCAAACAAACAAACAAACTCTTCAGCTTTATAATCCTACTTCCTACTATAATAATATTATAAAGGCGAAAGTTTGTAAGAATGTATGGATGTTTGGATGTATGGATGTAAGGATGTTTGTTCCTCTTTCACGCAAAAACTACTGAACGGATTTCGATGAAATTTGGCACACTGGTACATCATGTCCTGGATTAACACATAGGCTACTTTTTATCCCGGGAAAATATAAACCGGGACTTTTATCCCGGAAAAACTTTTTAATGCGGGCGGAGCCGCGGGCAAAAGCTAGTATTAGTATAGATTTATTCAGCAATATTTTAAAGTCTATACCAAGGCTTCCCAAACTTATTTGTACTGTGACTTGAGAACTTGCAATTTTTTGACGACGTCCCTCAAATCGTAAAACGTCAAGTAGAAATTTACTTCATTCATAAAGAGTTTATTTTAGACTAGCTTTTGCCCGCGGTTCCGCCCGCGTGAATGAGTTTTTCCGGGATAAAAGTCCCGGTTTACATTTTCCCGGGATTAAAAGTAGCCTATGTGCTAATCCAGGACATGATCTACCCGTGTTCCAAATTTCATCGAAATCCGTTCAGTAGGTTTTACGTGAAAGAGTAACAAACATCCATACATCCATTCTTACAAACTTTCGCCTTTATAATATTTTTTTTTTTTTTATTTATATTTATTTATTCGGGTAACCAAAGACCCATAGTGTTAGTAGAAAATATAAAAATATTAGTAGGATTGAAAAATATCTTTGTATTCTTAGTTTATAACCGGTCTTAGCGCAGTATTAATAAATTATTCTCAAGTTTGAGTAAAATCGCAAGTGGACAGTTCATGTATTGAACTATTTAATAAACCAAGCTTAAGATGTCATTTGAGAGCTTGTCCTCAGCTGAGTAAGCGCTTTTACACAAACAAAACTTAGGCCGGTATTAATAATTACTCAAACTTGAGATTCATTTATTATTATGCCTTAGCTATCAAAATGCGTGACATATTGTAACTTAAGATGTCACTTGAGCTGATGTTAATGTGTTTATTTAAATAGCGACTATCTTAAGATGCTGACCTTAATTTGACAGCGTCTCAGGCTCTCAGCTGACATCGCACTTTAGAGCGAAACTGAGTTGCATGTAATACGTACGTATATTTACTGCCGAGTACTGTTGTTGTGCATAATTAGTAACCCTTCGAATTATACGAAATTGGAAGAATATATTAAAATTGTACCTCCATCTCTTATGAAAAGTATTTCTCGAAAATGTTAGAACAGTATTATTGATATCTGTTTATTACTTGGACAATATAGAAAGGAAGCGGCTTGTCTTTCCCTTAGGGGTTGTCCATTAAATACGTGAGGCATATATTTTGTACCAAAAAATACACGTGATCTCTGGTAGGGAGGGGGGGAGGGGGGGGGTAGTCTAAAACCTCACTACATATCACTAAGGGGGCAAGGGAGTACAAAAGCTACTAAAAAACATCACGTGATTAATGGACGACCCCTTATGCCAAAGTGAAAGAGCACACACACGTTTATAAAAACTGTTGTAGTGTGCGTAAATGTTGTAACATTTATTTATGTGTGCGTTCATAACGACACAAACGGTGCAATATGTGTTGCACTGTCTATGTAGTAGTTATTGAAAGTGACAGATTTTCGGAGAAAATAAGCACATGGCGCGTCCTTTTTAAATGGTCTAAGATGTATTGGCTTAACTGAAGAACTTTGCATAATGCTGTTTATTGTATGTACAGTATCGGATTTAAAATTTTATGTTTTATCAATTTGACAACTTTGTAAAAGGTATAACATGATTTTATAGATATTTTTGTTCACATTTTTATAATAATTAGGGCAGTCTGCAGCAAAATAATCAACATTAATAATATTTGAAATGTATCTTGCCGCTACTTCAGGCCTAAACTATGCCACGGTACAGTTAGCAACAAAAATAGTAGAAATGAAAAAAAACGCCTTTTGGCTCTTTAAACTATTTTTCTCTTCACTGAAATAAACAACGAAAGATTTACTTTAGTTGAAATGGAGATAATGTGTTTGAAGTTTTGTATTTGATGTTATTTTTGTGTCTGACTGTACACTAACATTCCCTGTTATTGTAGATATTAGAGTCATGTAATGGTTATAATAAATGTTATTGATCTTGAAACTGTTTTTTTTATTACGCCACAGCTGTTTTTTTTTTGTGAATGCCCAGAAGTTCCATCTTACCATACCAGCCCTGTATTATTATACTGCCCACTGCTGAGCACGGGCCTCCTCTACTACTGAGAGGGTTAAGGCTGTAGGCTACCCCTACATTACATACACACATCCACGCATACATATAGACATACTTATATACACACATAATACTTACATACAGACATAATACTTACATACATATAATATATAGATACACATACATATAATATACATTCTTACATACACACATAATTCATACACACAAACATTCTTTCACCTGTCACTGACACGAGTGACATAACCCAGACGTTTTCGAGAACATACGAAAACACGTTACGCACTGCGACATAACGGGACGCCCGAGTCCGCGTAACATCGGCACCTATACGAGTATGCCCGAAGGCGCCCGATGCACGGCTGCCGAATACACCCGACCGCGCCAAGTGATGGCTGCCAGAGCGCACGGGCCATCGCCCGTACCCCGCGCTCAGTCGGTACACAATATCGCCCGCGAAGCCCGTGTCGTCCTCTACCGCACCGCTAACGTTTGCAACCGCTTACCGCTATTCTCTTTGCTATAATCTGTACCTGTTACTCTTCTTCCGTACTCCTTCTATCTTCTATGGTATTGTACTGTGTGTGAACTATTTCTTCTGTGTAACGTGAATAAACTTTGACCGTTCTACCACGCTTATGCTTTCGTGCTTCATTCACACCCTACACTACCTATAAGGCCTTAGTCCAACACGCTGGCCTAGTGCGGGCAGACTTCGCATTTGAAATTCTTATAGAGAACTTCTCAGAAATTCAGGTTTCCTCACGATGTTTTCCTTCATCGTTAAAACGAGCGATACTTCACAGAGAATACACTCATAACTTTTTAGAAAAGTCAGTCTCCGACCTATCATGACGTACGCATCGCCCGTATTCGCCCATTTACCGCCTGCTCATTTTCAGCGTATGCAGGTCTTACAAAATAAAATGCTCAGATGTGCTCTTGGTGCCCCGTGGTACGTTCGCAACCGCAACCTCCACGTGGACACCAACATGCCGACCATCAGGCACTTTATGCATATGGCCAGCAGACGCTACTTCGATCGGGCGGTAAACCACCCAAACACGCTTATCCGTAAAGCGTCTATATATACTCCATTTGATCGCGCCAAATGGAGACGACCGCGTTCAGTACTGACAGATCCAGAGGACGAAATCACTCTGGCCATTCGCGAAAAGATCGAGCATCAAAAGCTCTTACACTCCACAAGACCGCTGTACCGTCCTCGCCGTCGAGGACCTCGTCGCGTTCCCCGTCACCCTGACCTCTCTTAGCAGTTCCGGCCCGCGTGCCGAAGAGTACGAACACATGAATAGGATTAGGTTAAAAACCATGTTTCCCCAAACGCTGATGTCTTATCCTCTCAGTGGCCGCCCTGAGCCGAGGTTCGTGACCCGTTAGTGGGTCGCCCTCAGCGTGGTCGCTTAATTTTAAGGGTTGCGAGCGCCTTCTGCACTCACCCAAAAGACCGGTGTTCTTTCATAAGCCGACCCTCGTCAGGCTAGAAAGAGTAATGTCAGGGACAAAAAAAAAGAAAAGTCAGAGGTGCGTGCCTTTGGGTTTTGAACCTGCGGAGATTCGTCTCTGCAGTCCGTTCCACTCCGAACTATGCTTTTGCCTTAAGTTCCATCTTGCATAGAAGTATTTGAGTGGAAACAATATCGACAGCTTTGGCAAGGCTTAAGAAATCTCCAATACAGGTAAAGCCATTGTCTATATAGGATAATTATAAGTGTTACTAATCTGAGTTATTTATTCATTTAACACTTTAATGTACATCAATGTAAGGTGAATGTATAAACATATAATAAAACTAAAATTATAAAAACACAAGTACAATTGGCGGTCTTATCGCATTCCGCAATTTCTTACAGACAACCTTGGATGGATTGGAGAAGATAAGAAAGTTAATAGAGGAGTGTCGACTGATACAGAAAGATGAATGATACTACTAGAGTTACTAGTGTGCAACTTGTTTGTCTTTAAATTAGAGCAGTAATATTAGCGCACTCTTAATAAAATGGCCTATTCCAAAATCGTTGACTTGTAGGAATCGTCGAAAAACTAATTTCTGTTTGCGACATATTTTTAAGTTACTATGAAATTGAACTTTAAAAAGTTTTTCCGGGATAAAAGTCCCGTTTTATATTTTCCCGGGATATAAAGTAGCCTATGTGTTAATCCAGGACATGATCTACCCGTGTGCCAATTTTCATCGAAATCCGATCAGTAGTTTTTGCGTGAAAGAGGAACAAACATCCATACATCCATACATTCTTACAAACTTTCGCCTTTATAATATTAGTAGGATTCATCTCAAAATGGATCGTTGTCGTGCATTACCCCTATGCTCGACAGTCGACGCCAAAGAGCATTATACAGGGTTATTTTTACATTGCGTTACTAAATGAAACCCCATATTCATCTTTACCTCTGCTAACATCTTGCCAAAAATCATCCATGAATAACGAATATTTTCGCCATAAATCCCGGTTGTAGTTTTCCAATATTTTGATAATTTTGTAGTTTAGTGCGAATATGGTGTGTGCGTAAATGTATTTCTGACTGAAAGTGTATTGTTGCTGCTGCTAGGAATTCTCTTACGAGCTGTAGCGGTGGCATAAGGTCGTGTTAACTTAGTTACTTTTTATTAATATTTATTTTATTCGAAAATTACACTTTTTTATTTTATATCTGTGGTTAAAATAACTTAATGGAAAGTGTTATTTTCAAGGAGATAAGTATGTGGTTTCATTTATTAACGCAGTGTCAAAATGACTCTGTATATCTACATTGGGGAGTCGACACAGTACTGAATTAAAGGGTATTATATATTTGGAAGTACTGAACAGCAGTGGTCTCGAACGACAAAATGCGAAAACGGTATGATTTTACCAAGGGTTTTCCCGTAAAATGTAAGAAAATGGGAGGGGGGGGAGGGGGTATTAAATTGGAATACTTGAAGTTCGGTAAAAAAAATCGGGATAATTTTCTTATATATATACACACTCACGCCTGTTATCCCCGAAGGGGTAGGCAGAGGCGCAACTAGTGCACCCACTTTTCGCCATTATTCCGTCTCATGATGTGATAGGGGGCGAGCCTATCGACATATCGGGCACAAATTCCAGACTCCGAGCTGATACTGAATAGAAAAACTCAATATCACTTTGCCCGACCCGGGGATCGAACCCGAGACCTCAGCTTTGCAGTCGTACTGTAATACAACTACGCCACCGAGGCAGTCATTGGACAGGCAGAATTTTCTTGCTTTCTTAAAATCGTAGAATAATCGTTTCATTTCGGTATGACAGACTCTACATCGGTAGAAATACTGAAAAAGCGGTAGGTTGGAGACCACTGCTGAATAAATCTGTGTTTGGCCGAGATAGACCGCAGGGGGCAGGAAACGAACATAGACTCAAAGCGATGTTGACCCCAATTCCAATGTTAAAAGACGCATTTTGTTTTCTTAGTTTGCCTTTTTGGATCCGTATTTTGCTAAAATTCATCTAGCGTAATTATTTTGTTGAGTGCGTTAGATGCTTCTATTTTTTATTGCATTGAATGACGAGACGAGCATGCCGTTCGCCTGATGGTAAGCGATACGACCACCCATAAACAGTAGGAATACCGTCTAGCGCCTTCACTTACAAAGCACTGTGTGGCATTCCACTGCGCTCGTCATACTGAGACGTAATGTTAAGGCTCATTATGTCCAGTAGTTGCACTGGCTACAATGCCCTTCAAACCGAAACACAACAGTGCATGCACACTGCTGCTTGGCGGTAGAAATAGACATTGCGGCGGTACCCACCCAGACAGACTCTTACATATGAGAGTCCTACCACCAGTAAAATGCTTTCTTAATGTACTTATGGAGTTTGTTCGGAGCCCTCGGCGCTCGAGTCTAACTCGCACTTATCTGGAGCATGATTCTCTATGGCATTATTAACTCGTAACGCGGCCGCGTCACGTTCACTTCGTGTAATGGGCGTAAAATGGTATTCTGTATGCCAATTTCCATAGTGATAAACGCGATGAGTTACGTTACGCGCTTGTTACGAGGGTGAAAATAACGCGTGTCATAGAGAATAAGGGGGCTGGTTTCTTTTCTATTCGATTCGCTTGTAGAAAAGCTTCTTACCTCTACGTTGCGGCTTGTCAGAGTGCCCCTTTATTCTCTACGACAGTGTCAACGCGTAACGTTAACTTCGTGTAGTTAGCATTAAATGGTATTCTGTATGTCAATTTCCATGGTGATAAACGCGATAAGTTATGTTACGCGCTCGTTACGAGCAGTGAAAATGTGTCATAGGGAATAAGCGGGCTGGTCAGCTGACGGACGATCGCAACGACTTCCTATAATTTTCTTAACGCTAATGAACTATATTTTTCTGTAAGTTTTTTATTAATATATAACACACAGTCACGCCTTTTATCCTAGAAGGGGTAGGCAGAGGCGCAACTAGTACACCCACTTTTCAACGTGCGTATTCCGTCCTACGTGATAGGGGACGAGCTCGCCATATCGGTCACAAATTCTGGACCCCGAACCGATATTAAGCAGAAAAACTCATCACTTTGCCGACCCGAGGATCGAACCCGAGACCTCAGCACTGCAGTCGTAGCTTTATAAAATTATGCCACCGAGGTATACAATTACAAGACGTTAATTAAAAAAAAATTACCTTTCGCATTTTGACCACCAAGTAACACTAGTATAGATGTCGCCAAACAACTTGACCTAGTAGGCGGGGCTTCAGTGGAGTGCGTGAGGTGAATGCTGCCTGTATGCTTAGAATGTGAAAAAAAAAACACGATGCGTCTCCGCTTCGTTATATTGTGATTGGTTGAGAGACTGACGTATCGGTCTCTCGACCCATCACAAACATCAAAATACCGATACGTCAGTCTTTCAACCAATCACAATATAACGAAGCGGAGACGCATCGTATTTTATTTTCACATTCTAAGCCCAGTTTCGTTTTATTGGGATTGGTTGAGAGACCAACACGTGACTGACATGGTATCTCGATCAGTCACAAACATCTTAATTAAATAGACTTACGAGTTAAGTTTTTGGAGACATTCTAATCACACAGCCTCATTATTCTCTATGAAAGTGCTAACTAGTAACTCGTAACGCGTTCGTGTTACGTTAACCTCGTGTACCTAATTATTATGGTATTCTGTACGCCAATTTCCATAGTGATAAACGAAATGAGTTACGTTACACGCTTGTTACGAGCGGTGAATATAACGAGTCATAGAGAATAAGGAGGCTGGTCTATCAACCCTTCGGTCGATACACCCCAGACCCACGGACATCTACAATCGATGGGTCAATATTTGGCAACAGCGACGGATAAAAGGGAAATAAAACAAAAACATCAACAATCATTATATTTATTATAATCACTACACGAATAGTAACATTTATAAAGCGATTGACAAAAGCACTCGTGGGAAGCACGGGGCGTACAGTAAGGCGCACACTTACGATTAATAGTCGATCGACAGTTGACACACTTTTCTGTCACGTCCTACTCGTATCGTGGTGGGCAAATTGATTTAACTATACGAGATGCTAAATGGATCATGTGTAATGATGCAACAGTGTCATATTATTCTTTAATACACACTAGAATATTTTCTATTCTTTAAAATCATTATTTAGTCTGACTTCGTTTCTAAACACGATACATTCAAATGGATGGATAAGTTCACATGATAACGTCATGTTCTAACTACCTGCATTTTTATGGGACATTGTCAAGTTTAGCTAAATAAAAGGCACATTGCTTGGAACGTAAAACGTTTGAGCGGTGGACTTATTTTACTGGCACAGTATTAAAATATTCTTCGCTATATTTTTCGAAAAACCTAATATCAATTTTCATGACCCGGGGATCGAACCCGAGACAGCACTGCAGTCATACCGTAATATAACTACGCAGAAGCAATCTAAAATAAATGGGACGATACATTGAAATCGGGTATTGATCGTGCTATATTTAAATATAGTCTATTTTAGCTCACACTGTGCGTGGTGTCCATTCAATACTCGAAGCAAAATAGTCCGTCAACAGTCAATCGACAATTTGTCATTGTACAACGTGTTAGGCTAAGCTACAAGTGTGCGGCACAAATCTTACAATTTTAATCTATTTCAAAATTGAACAATGACAACCGGACGAGTAATGTAACATGAAATATTTAATTTTAGTGATGAATTTAGATTCAAAATTTAAGGACACTGATCAAGGCCACTGGAATCACAATTCGACAACGATTTTGAAATCCGAAATATCTAAAAAACCAGAGTGGCCGAACATTTTCAAGAACTAGGTATAAAGTCTAGTAAAAGATGAGCTTTCATAAAAAAAATTGCCTAACACAAGAGTTGCCAGAAGTAATAATTTAGTCCGCTTTTTGTATGGGCACTGGGCTTCAAAATCTAACCAGGCTCAAACTTTATGGATATTAAAGGGGCAATAATAGTTAACATTTTTAGATCCCTCCATTGATAACTAACTTCTTTAAAAACGTTCATATGAAGTGTAGTTTTTAATCAAAATAAAATTGCATAAATCCCGACATCGGACGACTTTAAAATTACACGATTTATTGCAATGGTCGAAATTTTGGGAGTACCATTCAAATATATATAAAACTAGCTTATGCCCGCGGCTCCGCCCGCTTTAAATTTTTTTTCCGGGATAAAACTCCCGCTTTATATTTTCCCGGGATAAAAAGTAGCCTATGTGTTAATCCAGGACATGATCTACCCGTGTGCCAAATTCCATCGAAATCCGTTCAGTATTTTTTGCGTGAAGGAGTAACAAACATCCATACATTCTTACAAACTTTGGCCTTTATAATATTAGTAGGATATCTTGGATAGAATTTGAACCCAGTTTTCGGACGTCCTTAATTGAAGTGCACGATACCTAGTTGGGAATGGAACGGACAGATGAGACGAATGACCGTTCAAACCCAAAATCCAACTACGAAGATACGTATGTATTGTTTATCAATAATTATCGTTCCGATTTAACGGTGAAGGAAACATCATGCAACCTATATAGCTGAGAATTCTCCATAAGAATTTCGAGAGTATGTGAAGTCTACGAACCCGCAGTAAGCCAGCGTGGTGGACTAAGGCCTTAACCCTCTCAGTAGAGTAGGTCCGTGCTCAGCAGTGGACAGTACAGTAATACACGGTTGGTTTTATACAAAAAAAAGAATGGTATTACTTTAGAAAACTGTCCATAATCAATTATAAATATTACATCAAAAATAATCTCAAACGCGACAAAAAAATCTACAATTTTATAAAAAGCAGTAATTGTTTCTCTGTCCAGCGGGAATGTCAGGCCGCTCTGGTTCAATCCATGAGAAATTATTTATGCTACTTTTAAACTGTGTAGTGATGTCGCATAGTAGAAAAGGCCATGACACCCATAACTATTAGAATTACGCATTTTTAGGGCCATATTAAGATGCAACTCAATTTCGCTATGGGGCTTAGAATGTGAAAAAAAAAACACGATGCGTCTCCGCTTTGTTTTATTGTGATTGGTTGAGAGACTGGCGTATCTGTTTCTTGATGTTTGTGATTGATCGAGAAACCGATACGTCAGTCTCTCAACCAATCACAATAAAACGAAGCGGAGACGCATCGTGTTTTTTTCACATTCTAAGCCCCCTAATGTACGAAGCTGTCAAATTAAGGCCCTCTGAAAACTTTTTGAATACAAATCAGGCCTCTTCTGCTAAACGATATTTCTATAACTGGGTTTTAAAACAATATGGCTGACGTATTTCTAATTTGTAGATGTGGTATATAATCAGGTATTTTGAAAAATGATTATAAAATACTTTTTTTTGGTGGCACGGTAAAATTGTTGTAAGCAGATAGAGGTCCAGATAGAGTGTCTGACGAGCGGTGATTAAGCCAGGTCAGTAGACACATCTATGCCTCTTGAAAACCGGATACATACAAATGTTCCGTAAATTACTAAGTGCTAAAATTGAAAAATATCCAGACATATTTCAAAATACCTGATGAATAACTAAAGCTACACGATATTTAATCTAACATTTTATAATTGCATTTCATCTTAAAACTAATAAATTATAAGTAGAAGGTACAAAGATTTTTTTTAAATGACAAAACATTCTGAAATTAATAAAAATGTAAAATTATAGTATTTATAGCAGCTATTCGTAATAATATTTCAATAGTTCCAAAGTGTTTTAAGTAAGAAAATAACAATAACGGGACATAATTTTTTTAAATTTTTTTTGTAGGACTAAGCACATGATTTTTTTTTTACAAAACGAATGTCGTCTATTTTTTTATATTGGCAAAGAAAAACATCTTTTATTGAATGCCCTCTTGGAATCAGCATTTACGAATAGCAAGATACGTAAACACTTTGCAACTGAAAAAAAAAAACTTGTAAAAAATGGCACCTTAATATAAAATAAAATCTACTTGAATAACGCAAGTAAAGTTTATAAAATTAGCAATTACAACAAAAAACTACATCAAGAGTACAATGAATACATTTCTCTTTACAACGATGAAATATAATCTTAAAAACGGACATTTTTTAATAATATATAAAAAAAATTTCAATATTTTCAATTATTTACTTTACGGTGAAGGAAAACATCATGAGAAAACTTAGATACCTGAGAATTCTCCATAAGAATTTCGAAGGTGTTTGACGTCTGGCCGTACAGCTTGGACTAAGGGCTAAACCTTGGTTACCATTGTATATTGAACTTTGATTACTTAATCATTGCCCAGACTTTTAATTTCTACATTTTTTTACTTGTGTACAAATCTCCGGCGTACTTGTTTGATTTCCGTTTAGATTGGCCCCCGTGGAAATACGGCAAGGGATTCTATTTATATTTTTCAAAATTTACATTACTATTTGGAGAATGCCCGTTTTAGATAAGGTACAATAGTTCGTGGTATATATCAAGTCAAACCTACTTTGTTGATACTGGTCGGTTTATATATGCGCCTATATTTATGAAAGGGTATATCTACTTTTTAATGTATAATTACATTTGAAAAGAAAGAAAAGATTTCTTTCTTTTCATGTTACATTTCAAACTCGAAAACACACACGCCATCATCTCCGAAGGGTAGGCAGAGGTGCAAACCAGGCACCTATTTTTCGCCATGTGTGTTCCGTACCATGATGGGATAGCGAGCCTGTCGCCATATCGGTCACAAACCAGACTCCGGACTGTTACTGAGTAGAAAACCCTGATTTCACTTTTGATAGTCTACATTTTGATAGACATATGACCTTATATCCTTGAAAACGTAGTTGTGTCTTTAGATATATTATAAAGTATTTTATACTGCCTACTTGACTGCCTCGGTGGCGTTGTTGTATTGCGTACGAGTTACGAGTACGATTTGCGCGCTGACGTCCTGGGTTCGAATCCCGGGTCGGGCCAAAAAAACTTTGTGACTAGGTTTTCCCACCTTAAAAAAATTACTCAGTCGCATCTCGGAGTCAGGAAGTTGGCGGTGTGATACCCCCGTGCCTCGGAAAGCACGTAAAGCCGTTGGTCCTCCACCTGACCTCTCTCCGGTCATGTCTGCCGTCTCACCGGACTGTGAGACTGAAGGAATAGCGAGTGCACCTGTGTATTGCGCACACACTTGTGCACTATAATATCTCCTGCGTACCTAGCTGATCTCCGTTGAGATTGGCCGCCGTGGCCGAAACTGGCTAGGAGGATTTCATTTCATTTCAAAGTATTTTAATTCAAAAATGTGATACGGTTCAATGAATTTCGGCTAAAAAAAATGCCACAAATATTCAATATAATCAAATTTTCACTAGGTTTCATCTCACTGCCATTAAACCAGAAGCATAATTTGTAAACCGACCAGGAACTTCACAAAATAACCGATTCTACATCTATTACTATACATATTCATAAGTTCTGTTACGACTAATAGCTTTTTATATATTTATGCACTGGCGTTTTTAAAATCAGCTGAAATAACGCAAAAAAATGCGTTTTTATAACTGCATTGACGTTTTTTCGTCAACGTTAGTAGATTTAAAAACATCAGTGTATTAACAGTGTATGCACAACAAAAGAAAAGCGACTATGGCACAAAATGCATAGAAAATAAATGCGGCCGTCATAACCTATAAAGGATTGAGTCCAGTAGGACTATTAGTAACATATAACATTTTTATATTTTTTCCTTATTGTGACGTAAATTTAAGTCAATTTATGCAATAGTGGTAACACTAACTACTGTTTCGAGTATAAAGTACAGTTACCAGCATAAGTAGTTGAACAAAATAAAAATTTCCAATTACCTACATACTTTTGTGTTCTTCCTAATCTTTTTTTTCTCTTCACAAAAAAAAAATAGAGATTTGCTTTACTTCATACGAAGATTTTTTTTCAGTTTAACTTAACGCGTATATAGGGGATTTGAAATTTTGATTTTGTACAGATATTTATGCTGCTGATTGTACATTTACGATATAAAAAGTTATAGCTAAAATGCTAAATAGAGCTTCATTTTTTTACTTGTAAATATATTTTTTTATTTATTTCCTATGAAAAAACGTTCTAACGCACCCAACTTCATGATTCTTGAAGTAATTGACATGGAAATGTACGACAAATAAATTTCTTATTATTATAACGAGACTTCTAGGAGACAAAATGGAGAAAAAAAATCAGATTTATTATTCAGAGCCAAGGAAATATGAAAATCAGCTCTGTATATCACACACGGAGTTGTTATCCCTCATAATCCCACTTAATACAGCTAATCATTGACTCGTCAAGGCCCGCTACGGACGCCGGCGTCCGAGTATATAGGGTTTCCCCATACATCTCTATATAAGGGGGGTTTGACGGGTTAATACACATAGTATTACTTTTTTCATTCTGGTACGACAGAATAAATGCGCCACCGCAAATGGTAAGCGCAATGCCCAGATATTTTTTTCTATTTGTTTAATTGCAAAGAAACGAGAGCTTTATTAAGGATTGGACGTACGATACGCTTTTTAAAACTTCATTGATCAAATACTATTACATATACAAATATAATTTATGTGTCAAATGTATCTATCAGCATATAATAGTCATAAGTGAAACGGCCGCAATACATTTTTAATTGACTGATAAGCTTTTACATATACATTAAACAAAATTCGTCTCATCGTGGACATCTGAAAAAAAGCGATGCGTTATTAAAAAGGAACAAAAAACTTTTTTGGCGTATACTTTTCAGTAAAAAATTATGGAGTTTTAATTTAACAGAATACACAACAACTATTTATGTTTACATTTAAAAGTGAAATATTACCACTTGAGTACAAAACATTGCTAAAATCACTCCACGTTAATAAACCTCTTTCTTTTATAGTAAATGAAAATGATATTGCGAAAAAAAAACTATGAAATACCCCACTCACCTCACTTCATACTCATGTTGTTATATATATCGAAGTCGTCGAGTCCGTCCGGCTCGAACGCGCGTATCTGCTCGAACAAGTCGCTGTCCATGATCGTGTCGTTCTGTGCAGGCGTAGACGCGCTGAAGTAGCTGCTTCGCGGAAGTTTATTGACGTTTTTTTTTGGGATAGCAGTTATTTTATTAAATAAAAAAATTAAGAATTTCATTGTTTTTTTTTTGTGTAAGATTTAATGAAAAAAAATAAGAATTTAATTGAATTGTGTTATGAACATGTTTAGAAAAAGGTAAAATTTTTTCATTTAAAATTTTTAATAATTTGTATTGAATAGCATAATATCCAATTTTATGATGTTTTTGGATTATGTAGATATTTACATTACGCAATAATTTTATTAAATTTTGTAATATGTAGTGTTATTAATTTATAGTTTGAATGACGAAGGACACCGCAGCCATTGTGAGGATCGGGAAAAGAAGAAAATGCAACACATTAGTCGAAGACGGTCGTTGAAAGAAAAAAAAAACCTAAAAACATGTTCAGAACCGTCGCCAAAAAGGCAGCACAGACAAAAAGAAAACAAATGTCTTAACAACGGTACCATAAACAAATAAAAAATAACGAATAAATGTTGGAATTTTAACAAAAAAAAACGACCGTCTGTGTTGCATTTTCGCGATGGATCATTTGTTGGGGGGAAAACCTTTTACATTCGCAATAAAAAAATGAAAGTGGTCGATTTTAGATTTTATCTTAAATCATGCAAAATCTGAAATAAAGTCTGAAATATTAAATTTGACATCAAAGGTTCTTAAGCAGGTTTACATTAAAACAACTGTATTATCAAAATTAAAAAGTTTAGAGTAAATTTATCTTTAATAAAATAACACGAAACATCTACATTCTTATCTCTATAAACCTTCATTAAGTATTTTTTTTTAAATCGACGACTTTCATAAATTTAAAAAACAATTTTCCTCCCAACACAAATAAAATTCATAGTTTTGTCACATAATATATTACAAGTGATTCCAAAAACATGCGTACAACGTTACAAAGATAACGTCACACATATGTGACGCTTGCACATGCATTTACAACGGCGTGGACTCAAAATATGTCAAAACGTCATACATTCGAGGGACAAACGTGTCCGACGCTAAAATGGAATATTACGTCATGTCAAATTTGACAGAAAATTCCGTCACAAAGGAGATGTCCGCTTTTTGTCTGGGTGCTGAGCCTCAAAATTCAACCAGGCTCAAACTTTATGAATATTAAAGGGCACAAAAATATGGATCCATAAAAAATTTTTTTACACACCTCCATTTATAACTTAACGTTCATATTAAGCGTAGCCTTTAAGCAAAGTAAAATGACATAAATGTCAACATCAGAGGACTTTAAAATTATACGATTTATTGCAAAGGGGCCAGCTTTGGGAATACTATCCAAGTATATACAAAGCATCTTGGTTAGAATTTTAGCCTCATTTTTGGACATGTCCTCTGTATGATATTCAACGTCACCGCCGTCGTATATCTCGCATATACCGTAAATCTGAGATCCGTGAAAGTATATTTTTGTTTCAAAATATCATAAATCTATTATTTGTGTTTGTATATCTTTCGCGTATTTTTGTATGATTTTTCTGGCGCGTACAATTACGGCGTCACAGAACAGGGATAAATAAGTATATGCGAGATTTACTTAAAATAGTCACATCCATATTATATATATCTAAGAGAAATACACATATTTTTTTTTTCAACTTTTTCTGATCCATTCGTATATCATAAATTCGTTAAGACATAGAAGTCAACTGGGGCCGTCTTACCAACACTGCTATATTTCTCTGTGTATCACAGATGCAATTATTACGAAAATGTTTTTTTTATTCCTAGTCACTGAAAAACAGTGCTGTATTATGGCTATCGTCATAACACACAGTATGCTGAGATGGCATGATTGTTGCCACGGTGTGGGCGTGCAACTGACTTATACATATTTACATTTTTCTTTATATATATACTTTTTTTTTCTTTTTTTGTATTCGATGTTGTTGCATATGCATAATTCTGTGGCAAAAAACGCTTCTTTCTTTCTTTCTATATGAGAAATAAGGAATTTCTTTATAATAAAACATTGTTTTAAATTAGACAAGTTGAAGCGATTTTTTTAAATAAAAAAAAAATCCTAAGACCTTTCTTAACTTAGAAATGTGAAACGAAAACAAAAAGCATATGTAAATGATATCTGCCACGGCGAACGTTTAGAAAAATACCAACGAATAAGGGGAAATGACTTGCAAGTTTTATAAGTGAGCAAAGTGCGTTATTTTAGTAGTTAGAAAATGATCTTGGTTCCTGAAATGATACTGTATTGAGAAAGCCAAATATTTGCCGAAAAACCCGTAGTTTTAAATAAAATGCAGTGTTGGTTAAACATAAATTTTCTTACAATCTATTAACAATTAATTGACATATATCAATATATAATACATATATAAAAACAGTGCGTAGTTTTACGTCATACAAGGTTACACCTACAAATTTATTTTAACAGCAAATGTTCGTCTTATTATATTCAAAAAACTAATTCCTAACATTAAATTGAAAGTTTTAAATTTTTTAAACGTACAAGTACTAAAAACAATCAACAACGTCAAATATAAATTTTAAATTGACGACATTTACTATCTTCAAAAAAATCCACAGAATCCTACGCTTATTTGAGATTGGGGTTGACCCCCGACGGTCTCTTAAGACTGTCTGTACTTACAATTACGTTAATACTTACAATTTATTTATCAACTAATATGTCATGATTTCTAACTTAAATATAATCAAAAGGAAATTAGCACCGAATAAAAAATTTAATAAATCTCATCATATAATTTTGAAATTAATCAAACGTAAATATGAGAAAACGTTAATTTCAAATATTATTACCATATTTTGAAAAAACAACCTAACCAAACTTTGAACAGATATACAAAAACATAAAAAATTAAATAAGAAACCTTTTTGTCGAAAAAATCTGGCAGCACGTTTAAAAAAACTCAAAAATCCGGTATAATTTTCTTATAACTAATTATAAAATACTGAGATTTTCACATTACATCTAAGTATGTATAAAGTGCAGAAAACTGCGTACAACTTAACGTCAAACGCCATTTTGAAAGATGGCGTCACAGTGCAACAGTGTAGAGATAGAAAAAATATAAAATAATTAATCTAGCTAAAATGTAACATTTTAAATATAAAAAATGCGATAAAATGGACCCAATTACAATAAAACATAATAAATACAAAAGTATTTAACCATTGTATGTTGAAAAGATTGTATTAAATATCGTGTTAACCATATATGTATAAAATTCTTAAATCTGTTCTTTTTTTTAAATTCCCCACAACTTCTATTACAGAAGTATACTAACTGACTTCAAATTAGGAGGATATTCTCTATTCGACGTGTATTTTTTTTTAATATCTAGACAAAAATTATGCCTCGTAAAAAATAAGGAATAGGAAAAATGTTTTTTTTTAACAACATTTAGCCTAGACCATGTTCCCCCTAAAGTAAAGATAGATTGTAATATTGTATCCAAATATTATGTTAATCAAATTATACTGTTTATGTATAGTTAAAAAATAAATGTAGGACGGTAATTTATTTTAATTGACCTGTTCATAAATAATGCTTAAACTGTTTTTCCTATTTTAAGTCTTGAAAAAAATTGCGATAAAGTACCTAATACGTGTTTCACTATCTTATTCGTTATATAAATGCCAAAAAATGTTGCAATGTCTTAATTTGATGACACACATGTGTAATATTTTTTAAAAAACCTATTTTGTTCAAATTCGTGTCACCCTGGTGTGTGTAAAACGTTGAGGGGCAAATGTTTTTCTCGAACCAGACACCTGAGCATTGCAGTTGTACCGTAATACAACTACGCCACCGAGGCAGTCTAGTTTATTCTAGTGGAGAAAAAACTATTTTTGTTAAAGAGAAAAAAGTTTAAAGGCGATTTGAAAATTTTTCAGCTACTTTTGTAGCTGACTGTACTTACTTGATCAAAACGAACACAACTTTTGCCCCTCAAGGAGTTTTTCGATATGTGTGAAATGATGATTTTAATCAGACTTTAGGATAAAATTTTCTTGACAATGCACGGTTTTTTTTCATTAATCCATTCATTTTCAACATTCTTATGTTTTTTTTTGTAATCTTTCTTATTTACATTTTAAATATTGCGTTATAAAAGAAAGTTATTTACATTCAAACACTTTTTCTCGTCATAAAATTAAAACAAACAAGAATTACAAGGCCATCATCAATGTATTACAAAATGTTTTTAATAGACCTCGTTAAAAATATGATCATATTTTTTTTTAACATCTGTAAATTTCACTGATGTGATAAAAAATAAGGAAGGCATTGCTAATTAAAAAATGGAAAGAAAAAACCGTACACCGCCGTTTTTCAAATCATAACTTAATCTATCACTTATTTAAAAATACTGCACATAACTTAGAATAAATTTGTTAAGGTCCGCCATTTTTTTTTTCAATTACATACAAAATACAAGCCAACAATATTTTTTAACAATTATCAGCGTTTTTTTTATTAGGCCAATATTATTTTTTCATAATTTTGCAACAATGGCGGACCTAAAACTATAATAAATGCATTCGAATGGAAAAAATCTTTTGTTCGACCAATTAATACTGCTTTTAACACGCCAATCGCATACACGTATTTTTCGACGAAACAAATATTATGCTTGATATTTAAACGTTATGAAAACGGTAAAGTACCCTCTTTAGTATCGAACGATAGTTTAATAACGACCAGGAAAATAAAAAACTTATTTGAGGTCGCCATTTTGTTTTTTCACTTTAACGTGAACGTTGTCAGTACAAGAAATCAGTGCCATATTTTACCACAACATGGGATGGTTTTTTATTTTCCTGGTCAGGCTTTAGACGGCCGTTTACTAACTTTGATATTGTCGACCACGTGTCTGGCATAATCGCATTTTTAAGCCTCATTTCGATGGAGCAATTTTTTGACGCGCACGTGGGATTCTTAAAAGACAAAAATGTTGCTCCGTCTGAACATGCGCAATGGCGAGGCAATTCTCACTCGCGTGGACAGAAATCACTATTAGTGGCCTTAAAATGTGGCAAAAACCACAACACGCCTCCGTTTCCTTTTATTGGGATTGGTTGAGAGACTAAGTGACTGACGTATTGGTCTCTCGATCAATCACAAACATCAAAACTAAACATAGACTTACGAGTTGAGTTTTTTTGCCACATTCTAAGCACACGGGCCTCAACGACAATCGTGTACAAGTCTTAAAATCCTCGTATGACAATCGCAAGCGAGTTTTAGAAAAACAGCGCTGCGGTACTGCACTGGTGGTACCGTGGCATTTAGCTGAGTGGGAGGCCCATTGTTGGTGCAATAATTGCTTTTTTATTTTATTCATTTGTTTTATAATATGAGATGTATTTTTGTTTTCCATGTGCATTATTGTACCGATAATAAACTTCTTTCTTTCTTTCGTTCTTCTTAGTTCTCACCTGCACCACACAGTATAGTGCAATAATCGTGTAGCAATATTTTATACGTGCAAATGAAGCCTTACTATCGGAATGTCACGCGAGCATGTAGTGTATGCGTGCAATACTGCCGTCGTAATAAAGAATGCAGTTGTCGACATTTTTTGCACTTTCTTTTTTTTTTAGCAAAACGGCATCATAAGATAAGTATTTAACCATAGGTTTAAAAAAAAATCAATAATGTGAGATATATGAATAGATTTGATTTGTAAATGAGTAGTGATTTAAAAAAAAAACATTTAACCGCGTTTTCTCGACACCGCCATTTTGCAAGTACTGCATTTAGAATTACGAGGGCAGAATACGTTTCGTTTCTATTATCATTCGTATGCGATAACCATCGTAAATGAGTAAAGTACAGTTTTCATAACAAAACGTTGGGAGTAGCACAACACCACGTAACTGGAATTGGTTAATAGGAACCGCTTTTATTTTTTTCAGTTGAATTTATTCACAATACATCAATATTTACTTTATATATTTTTTTCTGAATGAAGAGACGAGCATGCCGCTCGCCTGATGGTAATACGACCGCCCATAAACAGTATCAAAAACTTTTAATTACAAACTGCGTGGCACTCAGGGCTCGTCACCCTGACACATAAGAAGTCTCAGAATGCCCAATAATAATATACCATATACTAATTATCTAATTTTGGCTATTTACGTCGCTTACGCGATATTGTACTTTCCCGAAAGAAAAGGTTGTCGTTGCGTCGAAAAAAATAATATTGCACCAAAACCACACATTTTCAATTAAAAACTACTTAAGTCTATATTTAAAGTTGTAGGATTGTTGTTCCACAGCTAAAACAAAAAAAAAGTTTTTTTTTTATTTTGGAAAACTCGGCAAAAAAAACTGTATAAGTAACACATATTATTATAATATCCGCCAAATTTTTTTTTCATTTTTTGAAAATATCGTATTTAAATTTAAAAATATTGCGATGTAACTGCGTATAGCATGAAATATAATATTTTATTGACTTCCAGTAAAAAAAAGTAAATCATGAAACTCGCATAATAAAAGTATTTTTAAATAATTTTGAAAATCGTTTTTTTTTTGCCAAGTTTCCCACCACCTGTATCAAATAACACTAATTAACTTAAATAACATAAAAGTATATATATGAAAAAACTTAAAACTCGGGATGTGACTATTAAAAGACAAAAAAACTTAGTTTAAAACAAAAAAAAAACTGCGTCAATATTTTCTCGATAGATTTTTCTATCAAAAATCAATCATGTACCTAAGGGAGGAAAAACGAAAAAAAAATCAATAATAATATAAAAAAACAAACAGACAAAAAGAAACCAAAAGTATAACAAAATATATTAGTAAACGAATAAATGGTGGTAACAGCTCATGAATCCTATTTCTTGTGAATATTTAGGAAAGGAAAAAATCGCAACTAATTTTTCAATTGTTTTAATAAAATCTGCCTTACATCCTATACAATAAAGTTAGTTTTACACTAAACGACACGAGTCATGAGCACAATGAACAGTGGTGGGGCCTTAGAGTATACATAACTTATGTATACTCTAAGGGTGGGGTCGAGCTTGAAAGTGTAGCCGCATGGCACGTATCAGCCAATAGACGACAAGCATCGACAGAGGAACCAATCACAAGCATCCGCGCGTTCATTAAACCGACCAATCACGAGTGCGCTCCCGACTCATGCCTATCTGTAGATATGTTTCGCGTTTAAATTTTCCTTTCTTAATACACGAATAACATTTTTTAGCTGATGTGATGTATGCATAATATGGTAGATGATATTCCAATGATTTAGATTTTAGGACGTAGATATTTGTACAAAGAGATTCAAATAAGAATAGGATCGACTTTGCGCCATATTATGAGTTTAAATTAAATATTATAAACTAATTTAGCAATACGACGATAGCCTAGTTGGGAATGGAACGGTCTGCTGAGACAATGTCCGGCGGTTCAAAACCCAAACATACCTCTGACTTTTCGATGTTATGTGTGTGTTGTTTATCAATTATTATCGTTCGCTTTAACGGTGAAGGAAAACATCGTGAGGAAACCTACATACCTGAGAATTCTCTATAAGAATTTCGAGGGTATGTGAAGTCTGCCAATCAGCACTAGCCCAGCGTGGTGGACTAAGGCCTAAAACCTTTTCAGTAGTAGAGGAGGCCCGTGCCCAGCAGTGGGCAGTATATAATACAGCGCTGGTATTATATTGTTATAATTTAGCCTTAACGTTTTTATTTAAATTGCATATAAGAGTCAATTAGACAAAGTAAAATAAACCGTGCCTTACACAACTTGACAACTGCCTCTGTGGCGTAGTAGTATTACAGTACGACTGCAAAGCTGAGGTCTCGGGTTCGATCCCCGGGTCGGGCAAAGTGGTATTGAGTTTTTCTATTCAGTATCAGTCCGGAGTCTGGAATTTGTGCCCGATATGGCGATAGGCTCGCCCCCTATCACATCATGGGACGGAATGTCGGCGAAAAGTGGGTGCACTAGTTGCGCCTCTGCCTACCCCTTCGGGGATAACAGGCGTGAGTGTATATGTATATGTAAAATAAACCGTTATTGATATGCTAATAAGTTATCAATGCAAATTTTGTATTTTTCAAATGACATTTGACACATAAAGGTCATCGACGTTCCTATTCTCATTTGGATAGTATTTTATTTATGTTTTTCCTTTCCTAAATGTTTTATTTGGACACGGCTAACTATCCCCACTACATTGGTACAGAGGGGTTTAGAATGTATCGACTGACAATGGATGATTCATCATTCACCAGTAGATACAATTATGCCTGGTGGTAGGTCTCTCATATGTAAGAGTCCGTCTGGGTGGGTACCATCGCAATGTCTATTGCTACCGCCAAACAGCAGTGTACATGCACTGTTGTGTTTCGGTTTGAAGGGCATTGTAGCCAGTGTAACTACAGAACATAATGAGACTTAACATCTTATGTCTCAGGATGACGAGCGCAGTGGAATGCCACACAGTACTTTGTAACTCAAGGTGATGGATGGTGTTGGTACTGTTTATGATTGTATCGCTTACCATCAGGCGAACGGCATGCTCGTCTCGTCATTCGATGCCATAAAAAAAAATGCCAGTTTGAACCTATATACACTGATCCCGGAACTTTCATGGTTAACTAATGCGGGTTTGTACAGTCGGCCACATAAATGACTGAACAAATTCAAAATTTCAATTCGCCTTTACACATTAAGTTTAATTGAAATGACTTTTAAGCTACTGCATAGCTTCTATCGCGGGCCTTGAGCGTGGAGACCGAATCCAGAAATTCCGTAACGAAAAATAACATGACACCCCTCACTCCGACCGGCACAGCGGTGATATTTTATTTTCAACTCTATCACAACCATGTAGAGTGTAAAATTCCATAAGTAAATTTAATATCGCAGTCTTTTAAGAATACAATATGTAAGAGGATATGAGCTGAATGTTAAACGATAAAAGGTCGAAATTACCGTGTATTTAAAAATTGTTCCAGTCAGTGAAACGTATCGAAATGTCAAACGTGATTCTAAGTTTGAATTTTTAAAACGTTTTTATTTTATATCTGTTCAAAGAGGTTATAATTAATATTAGAATTGCCTGCTTAGAGTTTCGGCGTTAGGCCACGAGTGAAATTTGGACAATAAAAAAAAAGAAATTATAATTACATAAGTTGATAAAAAATGCTAATGCAATAGCTACACCGCGGCAGTCTCCGAGTTCCACACGTCTTTTTTTTTCTTTGTGTGAAGTTAAGTTAATCCCTTTTATTTTATTTCCGTGAAGAGAAAACTAAAATTTATAAGATCACAAAAGTGTAGAGGCGATTTGTATTTTTGAAATTATTCAGCTACTTATTTGGCTGACTGTACTTTTACGGCGATGGCTATCCGGGTGGATTCATATACCCTACCACCAGAAATAAATACGATATTGATATTTGGCTTATTGTGGGTGTTGATGAATGGCAGATGGTAAAATTATTGGCAAATATTTAGATGCAAACATACATACACACTTACGCCCTTATCCCATAGGGGTAGGCAGAGACTATTGAGCGCCACATGCTACGATCTTGACAAACCTCTTTCGCCTCTTCCACATTCATAGTTCTTTTCATACATTTTCGTCTGTTAAGGGTACACCTGACCTGCCCTTTTCTGAGAAGATCATTTATTTGGTCAGAGAGTACCATCCACATTGGCTCGATAAATACCTTTTGTGATCCGTCTTTCATCCACCCTCTCCACGTGCCCAAACCACCTCAGCATACTTCTTTCAATCTTAGTCACCACATCATCCTTTAACATACATCGATCTCTCATCATACTATTCCTCATGCGATCAGCAATGGTGATTAGATACAAACATATTCAAAAATTATAGATTAGCCATTAAATCGCTTTTTATGAAGATGCGAAATTATAACAATAGGGTAGTTCAAAACTTGTCTCAAATAAATTGACGAAAAAAGCAAGTTATCCAAAATCTAATGGAAATAGAATTTCCAAATTTCGCACAATAATAAATAGTATATTTGAATTTGGTGCAAGGTGTAGCTGTCAAATAACAGTAATAGCAAACTGTGACGTCACCGAGTGTCACCGGCCATAACGCTGTGTGCGTGCGAAAGAGATAGGGCGATAACCTCACCACGTCCCCACTTTTGATCACAACAATATTTCAAATATGAAAGTGCTTTATTATTCAACCAATTTTGATGCTTTATTCACAGAAGAATTTCTTTTTCGTATTATTTTCTGTTACATACAAAATAATGTACAAAATCCAATATAGGAAAGTATCACATTGAAAGGTTTTCATACACCATGCTTCAATAAATACTAGCTCTTTTTAGTTCATACTACTTTAGCGTCATCTATTACAAAAGATACGCAATCGTCAAGAATTTGTGTATAACACTTTTTCGTTTGATTTATTAGTGTATGGCTTGTCTATACCTTTTGAATATTAATAGATGTTAAAATGTATATGGCGCAAATGCTTTTGAAGATGTTATATGCTTAAACTTATATATAATAGGAATGTTATTATACATGTTAGTGGATATAGATAAATGTTCATGGTTTTAACTGAAGTAGAATGATAACAAATGTAATTTTTATAATACTGCGTGCAAGGGAAAAAATACCGTATACGCATTATTATAAATACATAATATTATACATATTGAAACATTATAAATAAATATTTTTAACAAATGTTAGTTATATCTGAGTTGAGGATGGTATGATAGCTGAACTCAATATGCTATTATAGCTGAGCTCAGTATGATATCACAGCTGAACTCAGTATACAACTGATCTCAGTATAATACAGCTGACCTCAGTATGATATTACAGCTGAACTCAGTATGATATTACAGCTGAACTCAGTATTATACAGTTGAACTCAATATTATACAGCTGAACTCAGTATTATACCGCTGAATTCAGTATTATACCGCTGAAATCAGTATTATAAAGCTGAACTCAGTATTTTTCACATCTAAACTCAGTATAAAATAGCTGAACTTAGTTTTTCACATCTAAACTCAGTATGATACAGCTGAACTCAGTATATCACATCTGAACTCAGTATGATACAGCTGAACTCAGTATGATATTACAGTTGAGTTCACAATGAGGTGTAGACTAACACTGACCTGCTTTGCACGCTGGGCGTGTTCCGGTGAGAGTCGGGCGAGTGAGCGTAAGCTGGCGACGACATGTATGATGGTAAAGTGGTCACCAGCACGGGCTTCACGTAGCCGTTCTTTAGCATCTCGTTCTCTGTTACAAAGAAAAAATGTGTCAATTGGGATTATTTTTGGAAATTTGTGATTCGTTTCTAAAATTCTCAAGGATTTTCTTAGCATATTCTTATAAGCGAAGAAGCGAGTCTCGGTGAGTTATCTCCGTTCCATAAATATACACAATGAAAATATGGATGTACTGCCTTAAAATAAAGGAATAAGCCTAACCTGTAACAGATTTTTTCAATGCACACATACTCACGGCTTTGATTCCCGAAGGAGTAGGCAGAGGCGAAACTAGTGCACCCACTTGTCGCCGTTATTCCGTCCCATGATGTGATAGGGGGCGAGCCTATCGCCACATCGGGCACAAATTTCAGACTTAAACTTTTGCCGCGCTAAGCTCAAAAGCCGTATCACAAAAAATACCGTGAACTTGATTTTTATGAATTATATAACCAAATAGCGATATATTATTAAAACATGTAAAAATACCTTAGGAAAAAGTTCCCCACTTCAATTTTACCTCAAATTACAAAGAATGAAAAGAAAACTATATTTACAAAATTTCACTTCTCTCGAAACTAGCGTTACTTGACATACCATCTCTTAAGTCATGTTTTGTCTCAATTTAAAGCCTTCTCTGAGCAACCTGTGCCCAGCAGTGGGACATTCTTACCTGGCTTTGTGTAGTACTTGGAGAACATATCATCTTTAGGCAAGTTGGGATATAAGAACTGCAGTTGAGTGAGATCGAACACTCTGTCGGCCAGGGAGCGCAGCATCAAGTCCCGGGAGGTGAACGGCTGCAAGCTGAACACTTCGTTGCCTTCTGTTGGAGAGAAAAATATAAAATAAATAAAATACTTTATTCATCACGTAGGCGAACATAGCTGCACTTATGATAAGTCAAGATACATTAAATTGATTACTATTAAAGTCACTTATATAACTACACATTTTTATTAGGAGTAAAATAAATGATGAAAAATAAAAAGTAAAAAAAGAGATCATTTTTATAAAAAAAAAAATATATTATGGACAAATATCAGAACTTACTTTGAGTAGATACCTTACTCGAAAATACTTTCGAGCACGAACAGTGCGCCCGAACGCAATGTTGGAAAGTACATGTACAAAAACGGGCGCGAAAGTCTAACCAAGACACTTTATATATTTGGACTAGCTGTTGCCCGCGGCTCCGCTCGCGTTAAAAAGTTTTTCCGGGATAAAAGTCCCACTTTATGTTTTCCCGGGACAAAAAGTAGCCTATGTGTTAATCCAGGACATGATGTACCCGTGTGCCAAATTTCATCGAAATACGTTCAATAGTTTTTGCTTGAAAGAGGAACAAACATCTATACATCCAAACATCCATACATTCTTACAAACTTTCGCCTTTATAATATTAGTAGGATAGTACAGTAAGCAGCATAAATATCTGTACGAAATCAAAATTTCAAATCGCCTATATACGCGTTTAGTTTTTTTTTTTTTTTTTTTTTTTTATAAATGGCAACTGGTTCCTCTAAATTGAGGAATATTACTGCCAGTGTCAAGTCAACTGTCAGCTGTCAAGTGATTGTGACGCATTCATGTGTACCTACCAATTTTACTCTTTTAGTAAAGAAAAAATTTTTTTTTTTAGTTGAGAAAATTTAAGACAGATAACCAATGATCAAAATAATTTATAGACATTACGGTAGATAACAAATAAAGGTGTTACTAATACGAAGGACATTATATAATGCATGCAAACACATAAGGTTAATTTCAGTTATAATTTTATAGTATATATTGTTAAGAATGAAACAAGTGCTTTCAAAGATGGTTTGTTACCTAGGCTTAGGAGAGATGAAACATTAACAGGGAGAGGGGCCCCCCGATCTACCAAAATGTCAAAGAGAGAAGGAGATGAGAAACGAGGGCACTTAAATAGTATATGGGTCACGGATCCTTCGTCAAGGCCACACTCACATAAAGAAGAGTCTCTAACATGTAATTTACATAAGTGAACGGGTGAAGAGCAATGACCAATCCTCAACCGAGAAATTGTGGCCGAAATATGTTTACTGAGGCGCAATTTGGAGAACCATGGTCTAAAAGTAATATGCGATTGTATATTGTATAACCATCCCCCTTTTTGGGAACTAGAGTTCCTCCAAGATGTATTCCAAGCCATTTCCAGATCATGTTTGGCCAGGGCAATCAGATCACAAGCATAAACTGAAAAGTAGTCTTCTTTACCGTGATCAATAGCGTGTTTAGCTAATTGATCAACCTGCTCATTACCAATTATACCTATATGGCTTGGGATCCAAGCCACTGTAACTTGAAGATGTTGCTCATGTGTAATGAGCAATTTAATTAAATCTATTATTTCCAAAAAAATAGGGTGAACACAGTTTTTGGCAAATGGATTACTGATGAGAGCCTGGACACAACTTTTTGAGTCTGAAAAGATAACAGAACAAGCAATATTGTTCTGTTTAATGTATTTGATACATTCCCGAATAGCTAAACATTCACCTGAAAAAACTGAAGAATAATGTGGTAGTTTATATGAGAAAGATAAATTAGAATTCATATGTAAAAAAGCAACACCAACAGAACCTTGTTTGCTTAATTTAGATGCATCCGTAAAGAAAATATCAGCCAAAGGCCAGCGTCTTTTTATAATTTCATTCAATTTAGTTTCAGCATCAGAGGATTGTTTAGTAATTTTAAGTGATAACTCCACTAAAGGTAGTGTAATTTTTGAGCTATACTGAACTGCAAAAGCTGGATGAATTTGGTATTTTTTAATAGGACAGTGTATACTCTCTAGCCTCCTGAGACTTACAATTAAACAAGGTAAAATTTTGTGGGACCAGTATGGTTTAGAAGCAATATATGAATTTAATATTCTAAGTTTGGAAAAAAGAGGATGAGAGGAATAATGACAAATTTTATAAATATATCTGTCAGAGAGATATTGTCGCCTAAGATTAAGAGGGGGATCAGAACACTCAACCTGTAAGGCATTAGTTGGTGAGCTTTTCATAGCGCCAACAACTATCCTTAGAGCTTTATTTTGAGTCAACTCTAACTTCCTTAATGCTGTTTTATTGCAAGGAGACAGTAAATGGGAGGCAAAATCCAAGTGACTCCTTACAATTGCATTGTATATTAATCTAAGAGAGTATGGATGAGCTCCCCACCAGACACCTCTTAAACATCTCATAATATTTATACTGCTCTCACACTTTTTAACAATATGGTCTATGTGGGCTACACCATTCATTCTACTGTCAAATATTTTACCTAAAAATTTTACCTCTTTCCTTACAGGAATTGGAGTCCCATTGCACTGAATATTTATATGGGGGATCTGGCGTTTTCGAGAGAAGAGAACCACTACACTCTTAGAGGCTGATAGGTCCAAATAGTTGTCACTAAGCCAAGAGGATAGAACAGTCATACCACTTTCAATATTATCCCTTGCTAAGCTGATAGAATAACTAGCAGAGTAAATAAGTAGGTCATCAGCATACTGTAAGACATTACACACATCCGGTATGTTATGATCCATATCGGCAGTGTAAACATCATACAGCAGAGGGCTGAGTACAGAACCTTGGGGTAAACCCTTCCATACTGTTCTAGTGGCAAGCTGAACTCCCGGATACCTCAGTGATATAGTCCTACCTGATAAAAGGTTAAAAATAAAATCTGTTATCTTGTTAGGAAACCTTAGCTGAACTAATTTGTTCCTAAGGACCCAAAGATTAACATTATCGTATGCCGCTGAGACATCCAGGAAGCCAGCCACCACTGACTTGTTTTGACTGAATGACAGATGGATATCAGTGGTGAAAATAGCATGATTATCAGAAATACTACGGCCCCTCCTGAACCCATATTGAGTATTAGCTAGTAGAGAATGGTGCTCCAGGAACCATTCCAATCTATTTTTTATTAGGTGTTCCACTATTTTTGGAATGGTAGATGAAAGAGCAATAGGGCGATAAGATTCAGAAAAACTAGGGTCCTTCCCTGGTTTTGGAATAGGAATAATTAATTGGTGTTTCCAGTTCTCAGGAATAACACCACTATCAATAATCAAATTTATTAATTTTAAGAAATAATTTAGAAAACTATCCTTGGACTTTGAGAGAAAGGAATAGGGTATACCATCAGGTCCAGGGGAGGAGTCCTTGATATGACTCAGTACTGATTTTAACTCGAGAAACGTAAAAGGCGAATCTAAAGTAGAAGAATTAGCCTGGTATGAATATAAATAGGGGATTTGGGACAAATTAGGAACTGAAGGGGGAGCTAACCGGTCTAAAAAATCATCTACCCAGTTTGTTGAGTAGTAAGACGGAGTATGAACTTTACGAGACAATCTGTAATGCTTAATTCTTTTCCAAACCAGAGACGAGGGGGTGTCAGGCGATAGAGATGAGCAAAATGAACGCCAGCCTTGTCGTTTTTTGTTGTTTAAAGTTCTCTTTGTAGCGGCACACACATTACGATAGTTTAGAAAAGAATCAAGGTTGATGTCAGTCGTACAGATTGACTCTGCCTCGTATCGCCTTTTAATAGCTTTAGTACAATCTAAGTCCCACCAGGGGGGGGAAGGAATTCTGCCTAAGACAATATTCTTTTTATTGAATATAGTCTCTGCAGACGTAAGTATGGAGTCTTTTATTCCCTCACAACACTCTTTAATGTTAATTAGGTTAGGTACAGGAAGTAGATCAATTTTCTCTTCAAGTAGAGCAGCATAAAGACCCCATTTAGTGGGATCAATAATAAAAGGTAAAAGTGGAGGAAGGATAGGAACATTAATATTTTGAGAAGGAAATGAAATTAGGATAGGAAAATGGTCTGAACCATGAGAGAAAGGAAGACAAGACCACGATAATAAGCTGGCTAAACAGGGAGAACAAAAAGAGATGTCAACAAAACTAGGTTGAATGTTGGGAAGAGTGCGGCGAGTAGGGGATCCATCATTTAGTACACATAAATCAAATTCGTCCAAAATATCTAAAAGTTTTATACCAAAAGAGTCATTATTGGGAGCTCCCCAGATCTGGTTGTGGCAATTAAAATCTCCCATTAAAATAATAGGAGGGGGAATAGAGGACAAAAAGCTACGTAATATGGGGACAACCGAATTATCCCGTCGTGAAATATAGACTGAGATAAAAGAAATGTTATTAAAGCGTAGAGATACAAATTGAATAAGGTTGCTATTATTTACAACAGAATGTTGATTAAAACTAAGGTTATTTTTAATAAAAAGGGCTGCACCGCCCCACCCATCACTTCTATCATCCCGGAGAAGTGTATACCCAGGAATCCTATAAGTAGAATGTGGTTTTAACCACGTTTCGGAAATAGCGCAAATAAAAGGTTTGTGTTTATTTAAAAGAAAATAAAGGTCGGTTTTATTTTTATTTAAACTTCTACAATTCCACTGAAGAATTTGATCCATTTTTTAAAAGATTAAAGATTGATAGAGTTATGGTCTGAATAATATTACACGCTACGTGGTTCGGTATATTAGAGTCAGTGTTGGGGATTCTCGTAATCAGGAAAAATAATTTAAAACAGCTTCCGAAATCAAGAACGTGTATTGCAGTTCACAACGATGGTGACAAAAAAAATATATAATTATGTCGGTAGTAATTAATACAAAGCGCCTATGCATATTGGAGTACGGTTGGGATGTTGTTAGACTAGTTGTTGCTGTTATGCTTCTAGTAGGCGTAGGCGTGAACATGCCCCCGGGCGTTGAAAGGTTCTCTTTCAACCAGAAGCGTCCACCTCAGGAAGTGGGCAAATCTTGCTGCAGGATCTACGAACGACTCCACTTGAAGTTTTAATGTCTGCCACCCGATTGATCCCATCAGATCCAGGATAAACTGCTACAACTCGGCCCAGTTTCCACTTTAATGGTGGGAGATGTTCTTCTTTCAAGACGACGAGACTGTCTACCTTAAGCGACATATGATTTGAGCGCCACTTTACTCTCTGCTGTAGTTCACCTATATACTCCTTGCTCCATCTTGTCCAAAAGTGCTGACGTAATTGTTCGATTCGTTGGAATCGATTTAAATGACTGGTAGAGGAGTTTTCGAGGTTTGGAACTGGAAGGGCTGTCAACGGTCGTCCAATAAGAAAGTGTCCTGGTGACAATGGCTGTAGATCATTGTGGTCAGATGACATAGCTGTGAGCGGGCGTGAATTTAATACTGCTTCTATTTGTACCAGAACAGTGTTCAATTCTTCATACGTAAGATTACAATTGCCCAATACTCTATGCAAATGATATTTAATAGATTTGACACCTGCTTCCCAAAGTCCTCCAAAATGTGGAGAGTAAGGTGGAATAAAATGAAAATTGATCTCCTCATTGGCCATGTTCGAAGGCAATGAAGAGCAGTTACTTTTTAAAAACTTGCCAATGTCGTTGTATGCACCGACAAACGAGGTACCATTATCGGAATAAATGTGTTTGGGTTTTCCCCTTCGAGATATAAACCTGCGTAGAGCCGACAAAAAATTATCACTAGTTAGGTCACCTACTAACTCTATATGAATTGCCTTTGTTGTGAAGCAAACAAAAATGGCAATGTATACTTTAATTAATTTACATCCTCGTCCACGACGATTCGCTGCCGTGACGGGGCCAGCATAATCTACGCCCACACACTCGAACGGGTAACCCCCTGGTTGCAAACGCGGACCTGGTAGATTCCCCATTAGAGGAGTGATAACCTTTCCCTTCATACGATTACAACGAACACACTGATGGTAACATAATTTTGCTAAATTACGACCACCAATAGGCCAGTACCTTTCTTTAATGGAGGCTAACATTAACTGTGGCCCTGCGTGCATTAATCGTGTGTGCTCATAAGACAATAAAAGCTTAGTTAAGCGATGTTTGGACTGTATCAATATAGGGTGCTTCTTATCATAGCAGAATGACGAATTTTCTAATCGACCGCCAACACGCATTATGTTATTTTCATCTAAGAAGACATTAAATTTATGCAATGGATTTTTTGGACTTAAACATTTCTTTTGCATTAATATTTCATATTCAGGGAATGACTCTGATTGAGAAATTTTGAGTAATATATTGAACGCCTCTTGTAACTCACTTGTGTTAAGATAGTCGGTCATTACAGGCTGCCGTTTACAAGCTTTAATAAATCTTAAAACATACGCTACTGTTCGCTTAAGTCTCATAATATTGGAAAAACGATTAAAATCTATGAAACTTTGACTGTCACATATTATGCGAGTCGCTAAGGAAGAGTGCAACGAAATTTCAGCACGAACTTCGGGAAGGGATTCCACTTTTAGTGGATTCAAAGGCCAAAGTGAAATATCATTATGTTTTAAAAATTGTGGACCGGACCACCATAGATCAAGAGACGGGATCGAAATTATTTTCACACCGCGCGACAGATGATCAGCTGGGTTTTGATCTGTTGGAACGTGTCTCCAGGAACAGTTACCTGTTCTCTCCAAAATGTCAGCGACGCGGTTGCGAACAAAAGGTTGAAGCTTGTTTGGTAACATCTTCAACCAACCTAATACAATCGTAGAGTCAGTCCAAAAGGTGGTATGTCCAATTTTGACTCTCAGAGAGGCAATTACCTTCTCATAAAGACGAACTCCTATTAAAGCTCCACAGAGTTCCAATCTTGGAATGGTAGTGGGCTTTATGGGAGCCACTCTACTTTTAGCGGCAAGCAGACGTACTAACGTATTACCATTGCTATTAATACTTCGTACATATAGACACGCTCCATATGCATATTGAGAAGCGTCTGAAAAAACGTGAATGTCTATTACTTCGTGAGAATGACATAGGACAAGACGGGGAATGCGAATGTTATTTAAAAGTGGTAAGCTGTCAAGTATTTCTGACCATGTTTTGGCAATGTCTGATGGTAACGATTCGTCCCATGACAATTTGTGCAACCACATTTTTTGTAGCAGCATTTTCATACAAATTACGCCAGGGGCTAATAAGCCCAAAGGGTCAAAAATTTGAGCTATAACTGAAAGCATTCCTCGTTTAGTTAAATTATATGAATTTGTTATATCTACTGATATACAAAGTTCATCAGAATTTGTCTTCCAGCAGACACCTAGTGTCTTACTAGATTCAATAGCGCTGATGTTCAAATCAAGCGATTGATTATCTGCTTGACCAGAGAGAACTTGAGGCTCGTTAGTTTTCCATTTTCGCAATGGCATGCCAGCTGAAGCTAACGCAGCAGTTACCTTAACACGTATATTTTTGACTGACTCTATTGTGTCATCGCCGGTGAGAAGGTCATCGACGTAGAAGTCATGAAGTATGATTTCAGAAATTTTGTCATCATCACACTCAAGACCAATCTGTTTGAGGCATCTGGTCGCAAGATACGGGGCGCTCGCTGTTCCATACGTCACGGTATTCAATTCGAAGACCTTAAGTGGATCTGACGAGTCATTACGCCAAAATATTTTTTGCAGAAACCTATCATCAGGGTGTACGATAATTTGGCGATACATCTTTTCCACATCGGCTGCTAAGATATATTTATGTTGCCTAAATCTGAGAAGAATGGATAGTAGGTCATCTTGTACAGTAGGACCTACCATCTGAAGATGATTACATGACACACCTGACGTTGTCGGACTACTGGCGTTAAAAACTACTCTGAGTTGCGTCGAGGAACGACTTTCTCGCAAAATTCCATGATGTGGAATGAAGTAAGTCTGAGAATGCGAGTCAAACTGGCATTCTGACATATGTCCTAGGCTTAAATACTCTGACATGAAATCGATATAACGTTGTTTAAATGAAAGTTGACTTTTAAACCTACGTTCTAATGAGAAAAGACAACGTTTAGCTCGTTCAGAGGAGTTACCTAAATTTTCTGTGGATTGTTTTAAAGGAATCCTTACACAGAAACGGCCGTCATCTAATCGTGTCGTATTCCTCACAAAGTGTTCCTCACACAATCTTTCTTCTTCAGAATAATATGATGACTTAGGGCTAACTTCTTCGAGCTGCCAAAAACGCGTTAAAAGGTTTTGGATGTCATCATTAAGAAGATTATTGCAGCTGGAATCAACTTTTATAAAATTACATGAAATCGAATGCGACCGGCGCGTTGAATAAATACTGTGCAAAGTTCCACAAACTAACCAACCAAGTCTTGATTCCCAAAGCTTCGGGTTGCCTTGTCCTAACTCAATCTTTTGTAACCCTAATAAGTCCCAAAAAACATTAGCACCAATCACTATATCCACTTCAGACGGCAGATAAAAGTGTGGGTCAGCTAAAGCAATATCACTCGGAATGTTTAAATTCGAGACATCTAATTGACGACTAGGAACAGTATCGGTAATAGTCGGCAAAACAAAGCAAAGAAGATTGGTCGAAAAGTTTTCAGTTAATGAAGTTATTAAAACACGACACGTTTTAGTCGTGTATGATTTTGAATTGTTGATGCCATAGATTGGCTTATGTATGTAATTAACGGGCAAACTTAATAATTGGCACATTTTCTCAGTCATGAGGCAAGACGTACTACCCGGGTCAAGCAACACACGCGCGATATGTTCAGAATTATATTTATCATATATTTTAACCAAGACAGTCGACAACAAAGTGTCTGAATTATTTTCTGATGTCATGTCAACACAAGCTGAGAGTGTCAGTTGAGTTGAAAGTCCATCTTGTGAGGATGGGTTTGAGGGCTTGATGGCACTCTCTACACCCATAGAAACAGATTTTGCGGCGGGCTTTTTGGGGTCTGTAACATGTAATAATGTATTATGCTTGCGTTTGCAAATTTTGCAACCATTCTTTTTACAATGATTGGCATAATGACCACTACGAAGACAATTATAACATAGTTTATATTGGGGTAATAAATCTAGTCTTTGCTCGTTTGTGAGACTGAGAAATTGAGAGCAGTTATAAAGAGGATGGTCACCATTACATTTTGGACACTGCTTTAATGCCATCGAGTTGTTGTTACCTGCTGCTAACTGCGGCTGTGTATTCGAAATTGACATCATAGTTTTAATCTTAGCATTAGATTTACTGGATTGATTAAATTGAACAGCACGAGATCGCTCCACGTTTTCAAGTAGTTCAGCGCGGTTTCGCATGAACTCGAAAAATATTTTTAAAGTTATCGGCTTCTCTTTATCTAACCTACCTTTGAACTCTTCCCAATGATGAGATGTTTTCCTATCTACCTTTTGAATCATCATATAAATGAGCAGAGTATCCCAATGGGTAGTGGGTTCCCCTAAAGATTCTAATGAACGTAAATTTTTATTAAAATGATCTATTATACTATTTAAGCCTTCAAAAGATTCTTTATTCAGTGATTCCAAATTAAATAAAGCTGTAACGTGGTTTTGGATTAATGCTCGCTTACTATCGAAACGCTCACACAGTAATTTCCATGCCACAGGATAGTTTAATGCAGAAAACTCAACAGATCGAATGACAGTAGTTGCTGGTCCGGAGACAGATGCTCTGAGATAGTGAAATTTATTGATATCGTCCATATCATCGTTCGTATGAATAAGACTAGCAAAAGTGTCTCTAAATTCGATCCAATTTTCAAAAGCTCCATTAAAGGTTGGGAGGTTTATCGTGGGTAACTCAACATGTTTACGATTACTTGAATGAGACGAGACTTCACTACCTGAGACTTCATTTTTGATGTTACGTGAAAGAATTTCTTGAGCGTGAGAAAGATGCTTGTAATACAACGTTTCAAAATCATTTCTTTCCGGTATTTGCAGGTTTACATCATCGACTAAACATTCCAGACGTAATTGCACCTCGTCATATTGGTCATACAATTTTTCAATCTTACCTATTCGTATCTGCAACTCATTTACCTGTGACTGGCTCAATGATTGGTTCAAATCATTTAAGTAATTAGCGAACGCAGTTAGACGGCCTTTGAAACTAGCGCGCTTTTTTATTAGTTCCTTTTCCTCCCTTTCGGACATTTTGGGAACTATTGAAGCGTGTGTCAAACCTGGAACGTATACAGGTAACAATATAAATAATTATGTATTTAATGAATAACTTATTAAGTCTAAGACTGCAATTACACAAAAGTACCTACATATACTGCCTACGTTATATATCTACAATATGTATATAATACATGTATAAGTTGTACTTTAGGTATTTTCAATTGAAAGTCTAATTTAACACAATTGTTATTCTAATGTATTATATACATTTACATTAATAGCGAACTAAGGAATGAAAGTCACAATTAAGTAGTAATTATGATTAATTAGGCACTGAATTTAACGGGAATTCGTTATAACAATAATAATTCAATTGCCTATATTCTGCTTAGCTGCTATATACAAGTGTGGGTAAAGTTACATTACTTGTATGTAGTATGTAATATACGTTGAACGTGGCACAAATTATAATTAAATAGGAACACAAAAAATGAACTACTAACCTTATTCGGTTTTTAGGCTGAATACTACCTGATTAAGAGTAATGGGTGAAATAATATACAATTAACGTTGAACACTGTCTGGAGTCCACAATCTACTTGCCACGACGATGTCCCGTTACCTCACGTTAACTGACCGTTATTCAAATTTTCACCAAATATCCTTTTTCTTATTTTCAATTTGCACTGATGATCGTTCTAATTATCCGGCTCGAAGGACCATGTTGGGGATTCTCGTAATCAGGAAAAATAATTTAAAACAGCTTCCGAAATCAAGAACGTGTATTGCAGTTCACAACGATGGTGACAAAAAAAATATATAATTATGTCGGTAGTAATTAATACAAAGCGCCTATGCATATTGGAGTACGGTTGGGATGTTGTTAGACTAGTTGTTGCTGTTATGCTTCTAGTAGGCGTAGGCGTGAACAGTCAGTAATTACTTTAATTAAAGAGGATATTAAATTTTGAATTGAATCAGACGATAAAACTTCCTTCGATACATGTTCATTTGATGGGTTAGGATTATCTTGATTATTAACAAGAGCACAGCCATTACTAGGTGTGGGGATTTCATAAGATTTTAACAATTCTCGGTGTGCCATTTGATCGTATGATTTAGGAAAAGAAGGTCTTGAAGAGGGTTTAAGAAAAACAGTTTTACGATAGGACTTAGTAGGAAAAGATTGACTGTCAGATATGGAATAGGAAGTAATTTTAGGAGGGGGTGGATTTGGTGAGGATGACAATACATTCGCGTAAGACTTATGAATCACAGGAAACTTGGACATTGCTTCTTGATAAGAAACGTTGTGAGAAGACATAAATTTTTTAATATTTGCTTGTCTACTATGCTCCAAGCAAATTTTATTGGTGGAAAAATGATGTCCTACACAAAAAACGCAAACAGCATCAGACTCTTCCACCGTGCAAGATTCCCCAGCATGATTTTCTGTGCATTTGTAACACCTGGGTTTAGACCTGCACTGTGCACGAGTATGCCCAAACCTACAGCAATTGTAGCATTGAATTGTTGGGTAGACATATTGTTCGACATGTAACAGTGTGTAGCAGCAATAAATTTCTTTGGGCAGCACTTGACCGTCAAACGTAAACACAACAGTCTGGGTTGGTAGCCAACTAGGACCCTCAGGAGAAGAAATTTTTCTACTAAGCCTACGAGTTTTGATTATCTTACCTGATTCTGGTGGAAGTTGAACTAATTCAACTATTTCGTCATGTGTCCACTCAACCGGTATTCCTCTTACTAATCCAATGCGGGATATGTTATGAGAGGGGATATAAACTTTATATTTATTTTGGGGAAAGATAGGATTATCTATAAAATTGTTGGCATCCTTTGCAGATTTAAAAGATATAGAAAGTCTATTGCGACCAATTTTTTTAATTCCATCCTGCAAAATACAAGACAGTTTATTTTTATAAAGGAAAGCTCCAAATTTGATCGGGTGTAAGGTGGACCCATTAGTTGGAGAGGCCTCAGCTAGCTCCACATATACGATAAATGGCCCACAGTCACCACTGGCGTATAGTGACCTTGTGAGCGGATGACCCTGGCCAACCGTCTGAGATGGGGAAGTTTCCATATTGGAAGAACCTAAAGATGAAGCAGTAGAAGATTTATCTGGATTTATAATTACTGTATCTATATTCAAATTGGAATTTGATAAAGCCTTTTGTAACTGAGATGATGAATTATTAGATACTATTTTTTTCTTTGAAATTGGACTGTTTTTTTTAATTATTTTTATAGAGTTTAATTTTTTTGAACTAGTATAAGGTATACTAGGGGCTGCTGAAGTAATATATGAGGCTACATATGATGCTGTGGAGGGAGAAGGGGACGGGGAAGGTGTGAAAACATTCTGGTTACTTATGTTCCCAATAGTCACATTATGTGCAGCCAGTACAAAATTTCTATCACTATCCGGTGGAGGGTCGGGTTCTGGTCTACGATCAGTTATATCAAACTCCATCCTTTAAGCACAATTAACACAAAACAATTAACAGAAGGTGACAAACACACGACAATACACTCGACGAGACACAAACAAAACTTACCACCATACAAAACAAAAAACGATGAATATATAGTTTTGTCTTTTAATATATTAAACTTATATACACATATACAACACTCAATAAACTAATCCAGTAGAAGTAACACTTAATAGCACTTAAATTTTTAAATTTATTTAATTATCTCACAACATAACCTCAAAGACATGAATGTCGCACGGTAGTTAGACAGAGACTCCCGCGTTTAGTTTAACTGAAAAAAGAATTCTTCGTATGAAGTAAAGCAAATCTCTTTTATTTTATTATTGTGAGGAAAAAAAAGATAGGTAAGAACACAAAAGTATGTAGGCAATTTGAAATTTGAATTTGTTCACCTACTTATGCTGGGGACTGTACTCCCAAAAACAAGGCCTTTGCAATAAATCGTATAATTTTAAAAACGTCCGATTTCGAGATTCACGTAATTTTATTTTGCTTAAAAATGTTTTATACTATGTTAAAATTATTTCATATTCCGGCATATTAGTAATTAAATAAAGGTATTTATAAATATGTAAACAAATATTACTCGAGTTACAGGGTGCGTGAAAAGTCAACTCGAGTGATTCAAAAACTCGAGTACAACTCGAGTGACGTACTGAAATTACTCGAGTGACTCAAAAACTCAAGTACAACTCGAGTGACAGTCGGGTTTTTTGTTTATCTTTTAATATTTTTACATCTTCCACATACCTCCAGTCCAGGCGATGGTAATGCCCCCCAGTTCGGAGTCGGAGAAACGCAGCAGGAAGGTTCCTGGAGGACACTTAGAGAGCATATCCTCGGCCTGTTTCTTCTGGATGAAGCCCATTATCAAACTGTAGGAGAATAATGATTTCTTATGTTTACGCGAGTGTTAGACATTTAAATAAAACTATTTTTCAAGCCCTCGAAACGTCGGGAGAAAATATAAATTACAAAACCGGGATAAAATCCGTAAATAGTTTTATTTAAATGTAGGAGAATAGTCAAATTTCTAGTTCAATCATTTTGTTTGGGGAATATCTGCGATAAATATATTATGTATCCACCAGCATTAAGCGTCATTTTTTTTTTTTTTTATTTATTAGGGATAATACAAACAGTTACACATTATATTTAGACTTAAGAATATTATACAGAGAATATAAATGCGTAACCTACACCGTTATCCACAGCATATATAGCATAAGATTAAGTTTCGCGAGCAAGAGTGAACAAGATCCTTTTCTTATTTTTTATCTATTTGAAGTGCTTATTCTAATTTAGACGAAGAAAACATTACTTTCAAGGATCGTACCCAATTGCCATAAGTATTTTTCTTTTGAATATCTTTCATGACTCATAGTCAGTCATATAAGAAGTTGAACGAATTCAAATTTATAAAGAGGAAAGATGTATGTTTGTTTGTAATGGATAAACTCAAAAACTACTGGATCGATTTTGAAAATTTTACACTAATAGGAAGCTACATTACTCTTGAGTGCTATAGGCTACTTTTTACCCCGGGAAAACTTTTTCACGCGGGCGGAGCCGCGAGCACAAGTCTAGTCGCCTGTATCCTCCCAGGATTTCAAACTATCTCCATACCAAATTTCATCGAAATCGGCTCAGTAGTTTCAGAGATAACTTCCTACAAACTTACAAACTTTACGTCTTTATATTAGTGTAGATATTTCTTGGTAAGCGAGGTTTAGATTTTCGCGCAACTAATTGCTGCAAGAACTTGCTAATCTTATCTTAATAATATTATAAACGCAAAAGTTTGTGATTTTTTTTGGATCTTTGAAGTAAACGAAGAAACCACTGATCGGATTTGGATGAAATTTGGCACACGGGTAGACCATGTCGTGGATTAACATAGGCTTTCAACCCGGTAATTTGCTAGCATAGGAAATAATAGTTATTTTTAATCTGATTAAGTAGATGGCGCTGGCATCGTTCTGTATTTTAGCGACATTATGTAGCGGGAAAGACTTCTCAAGCGGGCAACACCTGGTCTTAATATAACTACACTAGTAGTGCTCGCGGCTCCACCCGCGTGAAAGTATTTCCGGGACAAAAATATTTTCCCGGGATAAAAAGTAGCCTATAGCACTCAGGAGTTATGTAGCTTCCTATTGGTGAAATAATTTTCAAAATCGGTTCAGTAGTTCCTGAGATTAGCGCGTTCAAACAAACAAACAAACTCTTCAGCTTTATAATATTAGTATAGATAACATATAGATGACATGACTTGTATAGAGATGAGTGCCTCGGTGGCGTAGTTGTATTACAGTACGACTGCAAAGCTGAGGTCTCGGGTTCGATCCCCGGGTCGCGCAAAGTTATATTAAGTTTTTCTATTCAGTATAAGCTCGGTGTCTGGAATTTGTGTACGATATGGCGATAGGCTCGCCCCCTATCACATCATGGGACGGAATAATGGCGAAAAGTGGGTGCACTAGTTGCGCCTCTGTCTACCCCTTCGGGGATAACAGGCGTGAGTGTATATGTATATGTATAGATAACTTACTGGTCACACCACAGCGCACGCAGGTAGTCCCTGGTCACCTTGACCACCATGTAGAACCACTCCCAGAACGTGAAGTTGCGGTCCGGCAGGGCGTCCTTGCAGAACTGTGTCCAGCTGACCGCCATGGAGTTCAGCTCCATCGTGTTGAGCGGCAGGCTCGTCCTGGTGGATATACTTCACTCAAACTATTGAACGCTCTTGGTTACGGTTCGTTACGATACGACAGTCGTGACGGAATCGTGTCGGATGGTCGTGTCGGATGATCGTGTCGTATGGTAACTGTGGTTTCAGTAAAAAAAATCGTGTTGGATGGTCGGACCGGGATCGTATCGTATGATCGACTCCCTTGAATATTACAGATATCTATAATCGTGTTGAATAAAAGTGTCTAAAAACTCAAAATTATACAAATCGCAACGAACGATACACACAATGAAATTCAATTTTCAGTCACTAGGGCCATTATTAATTCAAAATGCTTACCTGAATATCTTCTCAGCCAGGAATCGAAGGTTGTCCTCCGAGAGACTTCCACCTGTGGCGGAGCTGAACTTGATGCTCAGCGTCTCGGCCAGCTGGCCCCAGGTCACCTGGATACCGAAAATTATGGGTGTGGTATGAAGTGCCTTCTCAAATTTAGTTCAGGGATTTTTTTTTATTGAAGGCTCGACAAAGTGGCTTCACTGCATCTGATGGTAAATGTAGTGAAGCCCAAAAAATTATGTCGACCGGCAAGAGATAAACATCCCTGGTCGGTCGGCACAGTTATGCCGGCCTGCTTAATTGCTTCTTCACGCTCCGCTTGAAGGACCCTAAGTCGTAGGAAGGAGGGAACACGTACGCTGGCAAACTGTTCCACAGCTGTTGCCACTATATTTGGAGTATTTTTTATTGTTTTGTATGACGAGACGAGCATGCCGTTCGTTTGGTGGTAATGAAATGAAATGAAATCATTTATTCGAATCCATAAAATGTTAAACATTACTTAGATTCAGTCAATATTAACTCTACCACCAGTTCGGAAAGCAGTTTCCACCAGAGAAGAACGGGCAAGAAACTCTAGGGTTGCTCTTTTTAAAATCAGTTCCTAGGTATAAATTAGCATAATACAAATATAGACATACAGATTTTTATTTTGTATAGAGCAGGTTTAATTTACTTGCATCATAATACATTATCAACTCCCATTCGAGTGTGCAACCCTCTCAGGAATCACGCAATAATTTGATGATCTATCTATGTAGGTAAGCGATACGATCCATAAACAGTAGCACAGTAGTTACAAAGTACTCTGTGAGATTATTTATTAATACCATCCTATAGAAACTTCTTAACTGTATAATTTATTTATTTATATACAACTAATATTATAAAGCTGAAGAGTTTGTTTGTTTGAACGCACTAATCTCAGGAATTACTGAACCGATTTTGAAAATTCTTTCACTAATAGGAAGCTAGTTAACTCCTGAGTGATATAGGCTACTTCTTATCCCGGGAAAATATTTTTATCCCGGAAAAACTTTTTCACGCGGGCGGAGCCGCGAGCACTACTAGTAAAAAATAAACCGACTTCAAAACCACTACAAATCAAAAATAGGCATCTACTCCAAATATACGTTTTTACTAAACGAATAAAAATTATTTTTTATTTGTAGTGGTTTTGATGTCGGTTTATTTATTATTATCATTTTTACTTTATGCCAAAATCTGCTCTAAAATTTTACCTTATCAGGCACGGCGAAAGGCACGCGTCCTGGGGGGCTGAAGGCGTTGTCCCACGTGACCGTGGCCCAGCCGTGGGGCTCCTGGTTGCCGTGGACTATCACCACCACGGGAAGCGAGAGAGTCCACACCTGGGAACATAAACATACAGTTTATTATTATGTTAAATATTATAAATACAAAAGGTGTCACCATAATGTTGCAAATACAAAAAAAAAAAAAATTTGTGTGGTGGCAACACTATTTTTATCCTTCACTTGTAAATTTATCTGATCTCGCAGCGTTGTAGAATAAAACAAGTTATAAATAATTCTTACTTATTTTATCATTAAAAGCCCTAAACTTAATATTTATAGACTAGACTTTGCTCGTGACTTCGTCTATGTGAAAAATCATTTCCCGCTACAATTCTAGCATTATACTTTGTAAAATTTAAAGTATGATATTATCGGAAGTACATTTTACCGGAAAAAATACGAAACTTCATGTGCATGAGCTGTCAAATTTATCATCCTATACCGGGTGGAAGGGAAACGCTCTCTATACCGGAACGGTAAGAGAGAAGAACCATAATATTAACGAAAAACTATATTCATTTACAAAGCTAAGCGATAATACTTACGATTTTAGTATTTCCGTAATTCATGCGCGCGCAATGTAAAGCGTACAAAACAAAAAAACTGGGCGGCCGCCGCGCTGCGCCGGGACCGGCCCGCGGTCGTTAACCCGTCAGCTGATGTACGTGTTTCATTACGAATTTTTGAAATATTGACCTTTTTTACTACGTTTTTCAGAATAATAAATTGATTTATCTATCCATACGTGAAGCTGTACAGAAATTTGAGAAAATCCTACTAAAATTGTAACAATGCGATCGCGATTTTTTTAGTGCCATCACGTCAGGAATCACCAATACTATCACCTGTATTCGTTTCCGAGAGCGTTTCCCTTCTCTTTATTTCACATCCTAGCCCCGCTGTGCCACATGTAAAACGCCTGCGTTATTTAAAAATCCAATATTCAAATATCCCATGGTAGCAAATTACCGGGATAAAAAAAGCCTATATGTTAAGACATGGTCTACCCGTATGCTAAATTTTATCCAAATCCGTTCAGTAGTTTCTGCGTTTACTTCTAACAAACATCCAAACATCTTCACAAACTTTCACATTTAATTTACTATGATTGGACTGCACAACACGGTTCAAGGCGAACCACTGACCCCCCCCCCCTCCCCCCCCACTGCTCCTGCAACTGACCTGGAAAACGAGCTCTCCGCCTCCAACGTTGAACTGCGACTGGAACAGCAGCGTCAGCTTCTCGTCCATCACACTCTCGGTGCCTTTCTTCTCGGCGCGCTTGATTTTACGCAACTGCATGTTCCTGGTGGTATACAAGGTTCATAGAAACACAAAATTCAACAATGAAATGGAACAGAAAGGAATGAAGAATGGTAAACATTCTACCAGAAGGTATAGATGAAAGAAAGAAAGAATAATTTATTGTCGCGGTACACGTGATACAAAAAAGAAAAGCAAACAAACAAAATGCAACATAATATTCACCGCGACAACTAGGTGGCCATCTCAGCATAAACTGTGCTAAGAAAATCCAAACACAGCACTGATTTTCACTGACCACCTAATGTACTGAACAGATGTGCATATTATAATCTTCTATTATATAAAAATGAATCCCTATTTTCCTTGGTCACGGCATCACGCGTGATCGGCTGGACCAACTTCCTTATTTTTTTTTTGATGTGTTTATTATTGTCAGGAGAAGGTTCTTATGAAAGAAAAAATTAAGAAAATTGTGCGGAAAAACTGCTGGACCGATTTTAATGAAATTTTTTTGTGTGTCTTCAGGTGGATTCCAGAATGGTTTAGATTACAATTCTATCCGGTAGGTAGCGCTGTACTCGGGTTCTAGGATTTTATTTCCTTTTTAGGGCAGGACAACGTCTGTCGGGGCCGCTAGTAGATAATAAATATTTTCAATATTACCAACTTCACCAAACTACCAAAATATTCATCTTGTAATAATCATATTAAATAGCCATTTTCCAACATCAACAACATTACTAACTATCATCATCATGATACCCACTGCTGAACATAGGTCTCCCCCAAATATTTCCAGATAGACCTGTCAAAAGCGACCTGCATCCAGCGTGTTCCTACAACCTTGTTATATTACCAACTATAAATTACACTATTAAGGCCTAATTTCACATGCTCTCTTAGTTACTTCAACAGCCTGTTAACTGCCTTAACGGACTGTTTAGATTTGTTTGTGTCCCACCATGCCCTAACAGGTGATTATGTTCTTTAACTAGGCGTTCTTTCATGGAACGCGCGATAATTTATTATTGCCTTAATTTTAATGCCCGTTAAATAAGAAATTGGTTAAATTAGATCTTATTGATATTTATACATGGTCATTTCGTCACTCCTCAACATCCTAAGTCAATAAAATATATTCTCACTAATTTTCCAACGTCACCAAACTCGCCAACTCCACCAAACTCGCCAACTTCACCAAACTCATCAAACACCTCACCTGAAGCTCACGCTGAGCTGGCGGCTGGTCGGCTGGTACTCCATAGTGCCAGTGTTGTTCAGGATGTCACCACATTCAACCGGTTGCTTTCCTTTGCCGGCCTGTGTCTCGCTCTTGAGTAGCAATTGCGCTTGCTGTTCCGATATTATCACGACCTAGAAATATAGTTTATTGGGATATGGTGTTAAAACTCTCCATAGTGGCCCACGTACGTCGCGTTTCAGGGTCAGCCTGTGTATGGAGTTAAAAAGGCCGGCATAATTGTCATAAACTATAACTATAAGGTGCTGGATGGTGTTGCTACTGTTTATGGGTGGTCGTATCGCTTACCATCAAGCGAACGGCATGCTCGTCTCGTCATTCAACGCAATAAAAAAAAAAGGTACGTAACCCTAAAAATAAATATACTCACGCTAACTCTTGGCGGTGTCATGTACACGTTCAGCTGACCGCCGACAAGAAGTCGGACCGTCGCGGTGAACCTACCAACAAACATTCAAATAATTTACGACCATCATTTTATACCTTGAACTGATTGCAAAGAGCAACACTAGAGCTACTTGTCCGTTCTTCTCTGGGGAGAACTTTACGAACTGGCGGTACAGTTAATATTGACGGTGTCTAAATAATTTATAATATTTTATGGGTTCGAGTAAAACTGCCTCGGTGGCGTAGTTGTACTATGGTACGACTGCAATGCCGAGGTCTTGGGTTCGACCCCCCGGGTCGGGCAAAGTGATATTGAGTTTTTCTATTCAGTATCAGCACGGAGTCTGGAATTTGTGCCCGATGTGGCGATAGGCTCGCCCCCTATCACATTATGGGACGGAATACAACAATACATCGAGGCAGACACTTTGAATATCACTAACCGTGTATTGGTCTTCATGACTTGAGGAGGCTGCTTCTCAATCACGAAGGTCGAAGTCACCAGCGTGGACAAAAGTCCAGTCACCTGGAACAAAGACGAATTTATTTTAATAAAACATAGAGGGATGCAATGAAACAGTAAAAAAAATAACAAATAACATGTTTCCTCAGACAGAAAAATGGAAATGTAAAGAGAGAGCCTTACTTCAACGATTTGTTAACAATAAGTTATTTTTATTAAAACATGATATACAAAGTATACACCCATCCAGTAAGTAAGTCATTGAGTAGCTGAATAAAGCTCGAACGAATAACTCAGCAACGAAATAAAAAAAACTTAACACATAAGCCGCTAATGCAAAAAAAAAACACACATCGATGAAACAACTCATTGAGTAATTTAATAAAAAAAAAAACACCACACATTCAAACAGCTCACTCGGCGATCGACTCATTAACCAATCGAACTACTCACGGTTCGACCGACCAACTCACTAACCGACCGACCAACTCACTAACCGACCGATCAACTCACTATCCGACCGACTAACTGACTAAACATTTCCAACTCCTCCCTATCTTTCTTTTTAATTAATTTCGTTGCGGGTTACAGACATATTAGTGTTCCCTGAGACTCGCCGAGCTTCACCGCTCGGTGTCATAAAATGCGTGCCACTGTCGATCCTGGCTTACCGGAGTTGCAGTGGCGGGTGTGAGGGCGGGATAATCTCTAGCCTCTCACATCGAGCATTCGATCGAACCGCTCACTATTCGACCGATCAACTCACTAACCGACCGATCAACTCACTATCCGACCGACCAACTCACCTGCTTGCTCATGTCGTCGAGCATCTCCGCGAGGTGTGGCTGCCGCAGCTCCACTATGGTCTTGGTGTTGATGCGCGTGACGTTGTTGACCTGTTGGCGCGTGCTCCAGATGAGGTCGGCGAGGAGTTCGCACCACTCTTGGATGGTGTTCAGGTTGGACTGCATGGGCACGCCGTTGCCGCTGAGCTGCTGTTCACGCTTCCATCTGTTGAGAATATTCAATTGAAACACATATACACTTATGCCTTTTACCCCCCGAAGGGGAAGGCAGAGGCGCAATTAATGCACCCGTTTTTCGCCGTGTGTGTTCTTTTTTAGGGCAGTACAACGTCTGTCGGGGCTGCTAGCTCCCCTATGAATATGGGAATTAAAATGGTAGTGGTACAAGCTAAATGTACTCACTTGATAAGCTCGTCGTCCAGGACTTGGCTCTGGAGTTGGCGCAGCGTGGCGATGTTGTCCTTCATGTGGTCGACCAGCTCGATCTGCGACTGGCTTATTTGAGCCACCTGGGTAAGAAGGTTGTCTTACTGTGTCATATATTCACTACATAGTATAAAGTCGCTTCCCCGTCTGTCTGTCCCTATGTATGCTTAGTTCTTTAAAACTACGCAATGGATTTTGATGCGGTTTTTTTTAATAGAGTGATTCAACAGGAAGGTTAATACGTACTTTTATCTCGGAAAAACACATTAACGCGGGCGGAGCCGCGGGCAAAACCTAGCACTAATAGAAATGCGTAAGTTTGTGAGGATGTTTGTTAGAACTAAACGCAGAAACTACTGAACGGATTTGGATGGAATTTGGCACACGGGTAGACCACGTCCTGGATTAACACATGGTTTTTTATCCTGGTAATTTGCTCCCATGGGAAATAATAGCATTTTTTTCTAAGTAGATGGCGCTGACGTCGTATTCTGTTTTAGTGACTTTTGTAGCGAGAAAAGCTTTTCACGCGGGTGAAGCCGCGACCAACACTTAGTCTATACTAATAAAGAGGAAAGATTTGATTGTTTGTAATCTTTTGACTATTTATCCAATGGACACGATATGGAAATAATGCGCAAATATTTTTTTCTGTCAATCCTGACGGGGGGCGAGGTAGACACGGACAACACACATTTAACAAAAAAAAACCACACGTGCAGGGCTGAATATAATGTCGCTTTTTACACAATAACACAACAATAATCACAATTTCTGTGGAGCACCGCTTAATGTCATTATGGTAGAATGTAATGACATATCGCAAGTCATATAGGTTTTAATAAAGTTTACGACCAGCTGCGCATGTATGATCAACGAAGGGTTCGCCCGGTCATCCCATCTCCTTGTTAAATGAATGCTCTAAGTTGGTAATGGATAAACTCAAAAACTACTAAAACGTTTTTGAACATTCTTTCACTAATAAGAAGATACATTACTCCTGCTATAGGCTAATTTTTTTTCCGGAAAAATATAAAGCTGGACTTTATATTATGATTTTTCATACATGTCAATGGCCATGTAGTGCCTGGTTAATGATTTTATATTTTTTTTATAGAATCCTGAAAAAGAATCTCCTTTATCATCATCATCTCCTTTAAGAGAATCAAATACGGGTCCTGAAATTGGCAATCGATGGCGAGGGTCGGAGTAGCTCAATTGGAAGAGCACCGGCACGGTGCGCCGGAGGTCGTAGGTTCGAGTCCCGCCTTCAACTGTTTCTTTTTCAGGATTCTATAAAAATATAAAATCATAAAGCTGGACTTTCATCCTGGAAGAACTATTTCACGCGAGCGGAGCGGCGACCAAAAGCTAGTATTTAATATTCGTTTGAAAATCAATTAGAATATTCATTCGAATTTTAACATCAAATTACTATTAAACCTGGCAATGAAGCTGCTCCAAATTAGCTACCACAAGCGTCTGAAACGCAGACATCCAAAGCCTGGGTGCATAATTTTATTGAGTGGTTCCCATTGGAGGCCTCTCTGGTACATGCGAAATGAACAAAGAACATAGCTCATAGTTTTTGGCTGATGGCAGATCACCCAAGAAAACAAAAAAAAAAAAAGACGTGTGGCACTCGGAGACTGCCGCGGTAAAGCTATTGCATAGCATTTATCGACTTATGTAATTATAATTATTTATTTTTTTCTATTGTCCAAATTTCACTCGTGCCCTAACGCAGAAACTCTAAGCAGGCAATTCTAATATTAATTGAAAAAATGAAAATCCTCCTAGCCAGTTTCGGCCACGGCCGCCAATCTCAACGGAGATCAGCCAGGTACGCAGGAGATATTATAGTGCACAAGTGTGTGCGCAATACACAGGTGCACTCGCTATTCCTTCACTCTCATAGTCCGGTGAGACGGCAGACATGACCGGAGAGAGATCAGGCGCAGGACCAACGGCTTTACGTGCTTTCCGAGGCACGGGGGTATCACACCGCCAACTTCCTGACTCCGAGCTGCGACTGAGTAATTTTTTAAGATGGAAAAACCCAGTCACAAAATTTCAAAGTGGTTATAATATTAATTATAACCTCTTTGAACAGATATAAAATAAAAACGTTTTAAAAATTCAAACTTAGAATCACGTTTGACATCTCGATACGTTTCACTGACTGGAACAATTTTTAAATACACGGTAATTTCGACCTTTTATCGTTTAACATTCAGCTCATATCCTCTTACATATTGTATTCTTACAAGACTGCGATATTCAATTTACTTATGGAATTTTACACTCTACATGGTTGTGATAGAGTTGAAAATAGTGAGGGGTGTTAGGTTATTTTCGTTACGAAATTTCTGGATTCGGTCTCCACGCTCAAGGCCCGCGATAAAAGCTATGCAATAGCTTAAAATCTTTTAAAGCCCAAAATAACTTACAAAAGCGTTCAGTTTCCTCTCAGTGTCCTCGATCTGGCTCCGCAGGCAGGCGACCAGGTCACGGCGCTCGTTCGTCATCGACTGCTGGAGATAGTTCATGTGTCCTGGAAGAAGCTCATCAATATACCAGGGGCTTGGAAGACTTAAAAGGAGAGATAACTCAACTAGTGCTAAGAGGACAATGGGCTAAGAGCTAAAAAGTGGACGATAGCCTTGTTGGGAATGGAACGGTCTGCAGAGACAATGTCCGGAGGTTTAAAACCCAAACACACGTCGGACTTTTTTTTCGGAAATTAAGTGTGTATTGTTTATCAATTATCGTTCGCTTCATCGCAGTAGCAATAGGCAATCTACCTACATACATGAGAATTCTCCGTAAGAATTTCGAAGGTATGTAAAGTCTGCCCGCACTAGGCCAGCATGGTCTCAGAGGAGGCCCGTGTTAAGCAGTGGGCAGTATATAATACAGGGCTGATTGCAAGTGGTCATTGATATTCCATATAACACCACACACACTCAAGTTTTTATCCCTGAAGGGGTAGGCAGAGGCGCAACTAGTGCACCCACTTTTCGCCATTATTCCGTCCCATGATGCGATAGGGGGCGAGCCTATCGTCTTATCGGGCACAAATTCCAGACTCCGGGCTGATGCTGAATTTAAAACCCAATATCACTTTGCCCGACCCGGGATCGAACCCGAGACCTCAGGATTGCAGTCGTAGTGTAATTCCACTACGCCACTGAGGCAGTCCATATAACAAGGAGGTAGATATGTCATGAACACGCGCAGCCTAAAAATTCGAAAGTAACCCAATTGGGATAGTTTTATACATTACACTTGAATGACAAATACTGTCTATTATAGTTCATACTGATTTAAATACGTCAATTCATTCACATACGTAATATCAATGTATGGGCACCGACTCCAAAATTTATTTGTAATGAAAAAAAAATCCAAACAAAAATAAACAAAACACGTCGAATTGTGAACCTCCTCCTTTTATGAAATCGGTTAAAAACTGAGGAACAAGATCCCTTTCACTGTCTCTCATCGCAATAAAAATTAATAGTCCAATGAATTTTTTTTTTGGCTTAGCGTACACTCAGTCGAAGCAACATTTTCTGTTTATTTACATTTTATACACGGAGTAAAGGCGGACTTAATGCCATAGGCATTCTCTACCAGTCTATCTAAAGTGGTGCAGAGATACAAGAAGGCAGGTGCGTAAATAATGGAGAATTAAGTAAAGAATAATATGTCTTCAAAATATATATACTGAATAAACCTATGAATAATAATGAAAAATACTAATAAAACAATACAACAAAATACTAATAAATATACGTATTAATAGATAATAAATAACATATTAATAAAATATTATACAATATATATTAAATAATATTAAATAAGTGATGATAATCACGCCAATTTTGCCGAAAATAGATCTCGGACCTTCTTTTTCAACACATAGCGATTTGTAGATGTTCTCATATCCAGGGAGAGTGCATTCCAGAGTAGGACACTTTGGACAGGAAAAGAAGAATGAACGAAGTCAAGTCTATTTCAAGAGGGAAGGAGTGTTTAGTAAAGTTCAATCAAAGTTTTTACTGGTGGTAAGTCTCTCCTATGTAAGAGTCCGTCTGGGTGGGTACCATCGCAATGTCTATTTCTACAGCCAAGCAGCAGTGTTGTGTTTCGGTTTGAAGGACATTGCAGCCAGTGTAATTACTGGACATAATGAGACTTAACATCTTATGTCTCAGGATGACGAGTGCAGTGGAATGCCACACAGTACTTTGTAACTCAAGGTGCTGGATGGTGTTTCTGTATGGGTGGTCGTATCGCTTACCATCAGGCGAACAGCATGCTCGTCTCGTCCTTCAAGCCATAAAAAAAAGTTTGCTAGGTCACAACCTCTATCCCGCGGCCGCCATCTTGGAAAAAGGGGTACAGATGGTCTTTATAGTTTTTCCATTGATAAACAGGGTCATTTTTACATTGCGTTACTAAATGAAACCACATATTCGTCTATACCTCTGCTAACATCATGCTATAAACTATCAATGAATAACGAATACTTTCGCCAAAAATCCCAGTTGTAGTATTCCAATTTTTTATCATTTTGTAGTTTAGTGCGAATATGGTGTGTGCGTAAGTGTATTTCTGACTGAAAGTGTAATGTTGCTGCTGCGAGGAATTCTCCTAGAGCAGTCATAGTGGCATTAGGTCGTGAAAACTTAAAGTTCCAATTTATTGATATTTATTTTGTTCGAAATTTACACTTTTTTTATTTTACATCTATAGTTAAAATAAATTAATGAAAAGTGTTACTTTCAATGAGATAAGTATATGGTTTTATTTATTATCGCAATGTAAAAATGGCCTCTTTATAAAGTTTATCGAACAAACTTTTTGTCGTACATAAAATTGCGCCTTCAAATGCAAGCAATGTAACTGTTCAATGACCATATTCCTAGAACTATCACACTATACCGGGTGGAAGGGAAACGCTCTCTATACCGGAACGGTAAGAGAGAAGAACCATAACATTAACGAAAAACTATATTCATTTGCAAAGCTAAGCGATAATACTTACGATAATAGTATTTCCGTAATTCATGCGCGCGCAATGTAAAGCGTACACAAAACTGGGCAGGGTACAAACTACAAAGCAAACGCCGTCAAGGCGGCGCAGCGGCCACGCGGTGGTTAACCCGTCAGCTGATGTACGTGTTTCATTACGATTTTTTTGAAATATTGACCTTTTTTACTACGTTTTTCAGAATAATAATTTGATTTATCTATCCATACGTGAAGCTGTACAGAAATTTGAGAAAATCCTACTAAAATTGTAACAATGCGATCGCGATTTTTTTAGTGCCATCACGTCAGGAATCACCAATACTATCACCTGTATTCGTTTCCGAGAGCGTTTCCCTTCCACCCGGTATGACCCCAATCTTTGACCCCTAAACCCACCTTTATTCTTTAAGCACTCGTGGTACTGAAGCGAGAAGGACTCTATGTTCGCTTGGAGGCTGCGAATCTCCTCGGCAGCCATGTTGACTTTCTGACGCACGGTCTGAAGTCCTGTGATGAGCTGGAAAAGATACAATTTAATATCTATGCTAATATTATAAAGCTGAAGAGTTTGTTTGTTTGTTTGTTTGAACGCGCTAATCCCAGGAACTACTGGTTCGAATTGAAAAATTCTTTTTGTGTTGAATAGACCATTTATCGAGGAAGGCTTTAGGCTATATAACATCACGATGCAACTATTAGGAGCGAAGAAATAATGAAAAATGTGAAAAATACGGGGAAAATTATTCATCCTTGAGGGCTTCCCAGGGCCTGATTAACCATTAGGCTAATTAGGCTGCAGCCTAGGGCGCGAGGATTGGGGGGGCGCGCTGAAATCGTGTCATCGCATGCACTATTAATCTAGCATCATTGCATCTACCCTACATATTACAACTAGACCGAGCCAAAATACTAAAACTAAATGCACTGTGAACTGAAAAAGCCTGGGACTCCCTGATTTGTTACTTTAAAAAGCGCGCGAAAAACAAACTGATTTATCACTCGAATCGGTCGGTGGTCGAGCGACTCGCTCGACTGCGATGTTGCCAACTCACTCGTCTCACTCACTCGCTTGGAGCGACGTCAACGACGCGCGAGGACTCCCCAGTGGTTAATAGTCAGTATACTTTGCCGCGCTTCATTCTCTTTCGTTAATCGTCGTTCGTCCGTCATATTATCACGCACTCGAATATATTCGTTTTTTGGTGATTGATATTTATTGTCCTTTCCTTCATATTTCGGTATTTTATTAAGACTATGAGTAGTAATGAGAGTATTTCGCTAGTAAAAAAGCCAAGTGGAACAGAATACAGAAAAAAAGCAAAAGAAAAGGAAAAGAAGAAAGAAAACATTTTAAAACATACTCAGGGCCTGATTAACCATTAGGCTAATTAGGCTGCAGCCTAGGGCGCGAGGATTGGGGGGGCGCGCTGAAATCGTGTCATCGCATGCACTATTAATCTAGCATCATTGCATCTACCCTACATATTACAACTAGACCGAGCCAAAATACTAAAACTAAATGCACTGTGAACTGAAAAAGCCTGGGACTCCCTGATTTGTTACTTTAAAAAGCGCGCGAAAAACAAACTGATTTATCACTCGAATCGGTCGGTGGTCGAGCGACTCGCTCGACTGCGATGTTGCCAACTCACTCGTCTCACTCACTCGCTTGGAGCGACGTCAACGACGCGCGAGGACTCCCCAGTGGTTAATAGTCAGTATACTTTGCCGCGCTTCATTCTCTTTCGTTAATCGTCGTTCGTCCGTCATATTATCACGCACTCGAATATATTCGTTTTTTGGTGATTGATATTTATTGTCCTTTCCTTCATATTTCGGTATTTTATTAAGACTATGAGTAGTAATGAGAGTATTTCGCTAGTAAAAAAGCCAAGTGGAACAGAATACAGAAAAAAAGCAAAAGAAAAGGAAAAGAAGAAAGAAAACATTTTAAAACATACTCGTAAACTGGAAACATTTTTTACGAGCTCTGCAGAAAGGAACAAAACGGTGAAGAATGCTGAACTATCGCCAGCGATTTCTTGCCCTGGTCCTTCTATCGCGGACTGTTCTTACGTTTCTCCGTCCAACACTAGTCCTATAGTAGCGACGACGCCGACGACCTACAATGAAGACGAAATTCTAATAGAAGAAAAGCCGTCTATTCCGTCAAGTGACCCTTTTTTTTTTAACGCGGAGAATGTGACTAATTACTACCGCCCAGCCTTCAAGGGGAAGACTGAGCGGTTATGTTGGGTTCACCGTGCCTTACGACCCGACGTTAAGCCGCCCGGAGAGATGGAAAACGTCGGGCGACCGCCGGGCCGAGTCCCTAACCTATGTACACCGCACGGCATACCAACCAAAACTCCGCGGTGGCCATCTTCGGCGCATTAGGGACGGCTGCGGGCTTCCTCCGACTCACGTCTAAGTTGTCGTCCGCAAACGCCCCTGCGCGTACCGCTATTGCGGTCCGTCTCCTGTTGTTAGGGGGGCTCAGAAGCCCCCGTACACCGAAGGACGCCCTCGGCGTCAAAGGCAGCGTGAGGCCTAACCGCCACGCTGCCGTCCATCACGGGGGTCACAAAAGTTGGCTAGACTAATAGGTGGACGGCCCCTTCCGCCCACCTGCTACCCCCGGAGGCCCCTATTAGTCGCCTTTTACGACAGGCAGGGGATACCGTGGTGGAATTCTCCAAACGCCCCCAATCCACAGGGCGGGAGACGTCGGTCAGTCGTCCACCCGACGCCTCCTACACGTCTCGTCTGGCGGCGAGAGGGATCACCACTGCGCTGGCGATCCCTCTCGGCACTCTCCTTCCACGAGAGGACCACCTCGCAGAAGTGGGCCACCACCTGCCAGGCCTCCCGGCCGCCGACCATGGAAACGACCACGGCTGGGAGCGAGAGATCTTCTCCGATGACTGCTCTGAGAGCGCTGCGTTCCTCATACCAGGTTGGGCAAAACTCCAATGTATGTTGGGCCGTATCCAGCGGGCAGTTGTCACAATGGTGACACACGGCCGACACCTCCTTCCGTACCACCCGAAACAGGAACTCACCGAAGCAACCATGTCCGGTGAGCACCTGCGTCAGGCGGAACGTTGCCGCTCCGTGGCGCCTGTCCAGCCAATCGGCAAAGACAGGACGCACTGCCTCTACGACCCTGAGCCCCGACGACGGGGCCTCCAGCCTGAGACGTCAAGTGACCCTGGACTGTGGCATGTAAACGATGAATTTCAATATTATATTGTTAAAAAAGGACTGCAACAATACGAAAAATTAGACTTTTCCAGATCAGAAAGGTACTATACATACATATACACTCACGCCTGTTATCCCCGAAGGGGTAGGCAGAGGCGCAACTAGTGCACCCACTTTTCGCCGTTATTCCGTCCCATGATGTGATAGGGGGCGAGCTTATCGCCATATCGGGCACAAATTCCAGACTCCGAGCTGATACTGAATAGAAAAACTCAATATGACTTTGCCCGACCCGGGAATCGAACCCGAGACCTCAGCATTGCAGTCGTACCGTAATACAACTACGCCACCGAGGCAGTCTAGAAAGGTAGTATAAAAATTAAAAAAGATTTCTATCTAAACATATGTTTGTGATAAAGCTTGTTAATGGCGAAATTGTGAAGAGAAGCTGGTTAGTATACTCAGAATCCACAGGTCACGTGTTTTGTGGTCCTTGTAAATTATATGGAGGAACATCCATATTTGCCAAAAGTGGATTTAATGACTGGAAAAATTCTAACTGATCATGACAATTCTCCGGATCATCGTAAATGTTTGGGACAATAATATGTATGTAGAGGAAACTTTTACAACGATTGGATACCCAAAATAATCAAACAATATAATGAAGAAATACGTGTAATAGAAACAATTAATTTTTTAGCTTCTCGTGGCCTTCCATTTCACGGTCAAAATGAAATTATTGGATCTGCACTAATCAGAAATTTTCTTGGCTGTATTGAGCTTATATCCAAATTTGATCCTTTCATGGCTGAGAGTTTGGTGAGATTTGGACAAAAAGGCAGAGGTGCTCCATCGTACTTGTCATCCTCTATAATCGATGAATTTATTTTACTTCTCGCTGATAAGATAAGATAAGATAATTTTTATTTGTATAAACATGAGTATTCATACGCACATGAGTATGCAAGATGTTTCATAATTACAGTAGAGACATCATGTTTAGCCGCAGCAGCGGCGTACCTACTGATGAAGTTCGACTTTCGATTATTGGAGAAATAAAAAAAGCAAAATATTATTCGATTAGCATTGATTCTACTGCAGATATTCCACACACCGATCAGTTGACATTTATAATTCGTTATGTTTTGCCTGACGGAGAACCTGTCGAACGTTTTGTCACCTTTTTACCCAATTGCGGTCATAAAGGTGAAGACATGGGGAAGGCTGTTCTGGCGACAATTGATAAAACTTTGGGACTTGATATTAAAGACTGTCGTGGCCAAAGCTATGATAATGCTAGCAATATGTCTGGTCTTCAGTCAAGAATTAAGAGGCCGTATCTAAAATTTTGACTGTTTCAGCTTACTCTTCATAGTGATTTTTTTTTTAAAATAAGCTGATCTGATTAATTTATAATACACTAGCTTTTGCCCACGGCTTCGCCCGTGTTAATAAGTTTTTCCGGGCTAAAAGTACATAAAAACCTTCCCGTTGAATCACTCTATGACTATGACGTTGATACAACTCTTAACAAATAATGCATTAATTTCGACCAAATTTCATTACCATAAAAACGGTTCTAGTGAGTTAATCTTAAAAGATAGACATATACTGTTGCGGACATTTTTTTAGATCATTTCAAGAGGAATAATTCTTTCATACATATATTTTTGATATCTTGAACCGTTTTCGCAGCGCACGCAATGGAAGCCCTCAAGGATGAATAATTTTCCCCGCTTTTTTCACATTTTCCATTATTTCTTCGCTCCTAATAGTTGCATCGTGATGTTATATAGCCTATAGCCTTCCTCGATAAATGGTCTATTCAACACAAAAAGAATTTTTCAATTCGAACCAGTAGTTCCTGAGATTAGCGCGTTCAAACAAACAAACAAACAAACAAACAAACAAACAAACAAACAAACAAACTCTTCAACTTTATAATATTAGTATAGATTATCGGAAAGACTATTTCAACACTAATAGAATAAACGAGCGAGATTTTTCATATCTTTCTTTAATTTCAATCTAGCCACCAAGTTCCAACGTCTGTTTCAGAAATTTTGACGTACGGAGACTCAAACTTGTCGTTTTCAATCAAAATCGTGCTTGAAACTAATTAATAAAAATTACTATTTATTGGTATAAAAGTCGCCTAAAGGATAAAGGCAACTTCACACACTAGATGACCACGCACATGGTTAATGGCCGCAACAACTAACTTCTCTATAGAAATTAAGCCAATACAAGGCATGCGGCCAAACACGACATGGATTTGGTTTTCTACTTGGTAGCCTGGAGTCACTTGTCATGATTTTGGTCGTATAATTCGCGAGGTCGTATAAAGCGCCTTTATATACGGTCAGCTAAAAAAATGGTTTGCCACGCTAAGGCTGAATATCTTGTAGATTAATGGACCACATTAGTTGCACTGATCGATCTGAAAACATTTATAGGTAGAATGAACCATGTTAAAATTTTCACACTAGTAAACAAAGTCAAACTATTATACTACTTTTTAGGCCTACCGTATCACTTACACCTGGCGGGGGCGCGTCCTCATAATTAGCCTAGGGCGGTCAGAACTCTTAATCAGTCGCTGAACATACTCGTAAACTGGAAACATTTTTTACGAGCTCTGCAGAAAGGAACAAAACGGTGAAGAATGCTGAACTATCGCCAGCGATTTCTTGCCCTGGTCCTTCTATCGCGGACTGTTCTTACGTTTCTCCGTCCAACACTAGTCCTATAGTAGCGACGACGCCGACGACCTACAATGAAGACGAAATTCTAATAGAAGAAAAGCCGTCTATTCCGTCAAGTGACCCTTTTTTTTTAACGCGGAGAATGTGACTAATTACTACCGCCCAGCCTTCAAGGGGAAGACTGAGCGGTTATGTTGGGTTCACCGTGCCTTACGACCCGACGTTAAGCCGCCCGGAGAGATGGAAAACGTCGGGCGACCGCCGGGCCGAGTCCCTAACCTATGTACACCGCACGGCATACCAACCAAAACTCCGCGGTGGCCATCTTCGGCGCATTAGGGACGGCTGCGGGCTTCCTCCGACTCACGTCTAAGTTGTCGTCCGCAAACGCCCCTGCGCGTACCGCTATTGCGGTCCGTCTCCTGTTGTTAGGGGGGCTCAGAAGCCCCCGTACACCGAAGGACGCCCTCGGCGTCAAAGGCAGCGTGAGGCCTAACCGCCACGCTGCCGTCCATCACGGGGGTCACAAAAGTTGGCTAGACTAATAGGTGGACGGCCCCTTCCGCCCACCTGCTACCCCCGGAGGCCCCTATTAGTCGCCTTTTACGACAGGCAGGGGATACCGTGGTGGAATTCTCCAAACGCCCCCAATCCACAGGGCGGGAGACGTCGGTCAGTCGTCCACCCGACGCCTCCTACACGTCTCGTCTGGCGGCGAGAGGGATCACCACTGCGCTGGCGATCCCTCTCGGCACTCTCCTTCCACGAGAGGACCACCTCGCAGAAGTGGGCCACCACCTGCCAGGCCTCCCGGCCGCCGACCATGGAAACGACCACGGCTGGGAGCGAGAGATCTTCTCCGATGACTGCTCTGAGAGCGCTGCGTTCCTCATACCAGGTTGGGCAAAACTCCAATGTATGTTGGGCCGTATCCAGCGGGCAGTTGTCACAATGGTGACACACGGCCGACACCTCCTTCCGTACCACCCGAAACAGGAACTCACCGAAGCAACCATGTCCGGTGAGCACCTGCGTCAGGCGGAACGTTGCCGCTCCGTGGCGCCTGTCCAGCCAATCGGCAAAGACAGGACGCACTGCCTCTACGACCCTGAGCCCCGACGACGGGGCCTCCAGCCTGAGACGTCAAGTGACCCTGGACTGTGGCATGTAAACGATGAATTTCAATATTATATTGTTAAAAAAGGACTGCAACAATACGAAAAATTAGACTTTTCCAGATCAGAAAGGTACTATACATACATATACACTCACGCCTGTTATCCCCGAAGGGGTAGGCAGAGGCGCAACTAGTGCACCCACTTTTCGCCGTTATTCCGTCCCATGATGTGATAGGGGGCGAGCTTATCGCCATATCGGGCACAAATTCCAGACTCCGAGCTGATACTGAATAGAAAAACTCAATATGACTTTGCCCGACCCGGGAATCGAACCCGAGACCTCAGCATTGCAGTCGTACCGTAATACAACTACGCCACCGAGGCAGTCTAGAAAGGTAGTATAAAAATTAAAAAAGATTTCTATCTAAACATATGTTTGTGATAAAGCTTGTTAATGGCGAAATTGTGAAGAGAAGCTGGTTAGTATACTCAGAATCCACAGGTCACGTGTTTTGTGGTCCTTGTAAATTATATGGAGGAACATCCATATTTGCCAAAAGTGGATTTAATGACTGGAAAAATTCTAACTGATCATGACAATTCTCCGGATCATCGTAAATGTTTGGGACAATAATATGTATGTAGAGGAAACTTTTACAACGATTGGATACCCAAAATAATCAAACAATATAATGAAGAAATACGTGTAATAGAAACAATTAATTTTTTAGCTTCTCGTGGCCTTCCATTTCACGGTCAAAATGAAATTATTGGATCTGCACTAATCAGAAATTTTCTTGGCTGTATTGAGCTTATATCCAAATTTGATCCTTTCATGGCTGAGAGTTTGGTGAGATTTGGACAAAAAGGCAGAGGTGCTCCATCGTACTTGTCATCCTCTATAATCGATGAATTTATTTTACTTCTCGCTGATAAGATAAGATAAGATAATTTTTATTTGTATAAACATGAGTATTCATACGCACATGAGTATGCAAGATGTTTCATAATTACAGTAGAGACATCATGTTTAGCCGCAGCAGCGGCGTACCTACTGATGAAGTTCGACTTTCGATTATTGGAGAAATAAAAAAAGCAAAATATTATTCGATTAGCATTGATTCTACTGCAGATATTCCACACACCGATCAGTTGACATTTATAATTCGTTATGTTTTGCCTGACGGAGAACCTGTCGAACGTTTTGTCACCTTTTTACCCAATTGCGGTCATAAAGGTGAAGACATGGGGAAGGCTGTTCTGGCGACAATTGATAAAACTTTGGGACTTGATATTAAAGACTGTCGTGGCCAAAGCTATGATAATGCTAGCAATATGTCTGGTCTTCAGTCAAGAATTAAGAGGCCGTATCTAAAATTTTGACTGTTTCAGCTTACTCTTCATAGTGATTTTTTTTTTAAAATAAGCTGATCTGATTAATTTATAATACACTAGCTTTTGCCCACGGCTTCGCCCGTGTTAATAAGTTTTTCCGGGCTAAAAGTACATAAAAACCTTCCCGTTGAATCACTCTATGACTATGACGTTGATACAACTCTTAACAAATAATGCATTAATTTCGACCAAATTTCATTACCATAAAAACGGTTCTAGTGAGTTAATCTTAAAAGATAGACATATACTGTTGCGGACATTTTTTTAGATCATTTCAAGAGGAATAATTCTTTCATACATATATTTTTGATATCTTGAACCGTTTTCGCAGCGCACGCAATGGAAGCCCTCAAGGATGAATAATTTTCCCCGCTTTTTTCACATTTTCCATTATTTCTTCGCTCCTAATAGTTGCATCGTGATGTTATATAGCCTATAGCCTTCCTCGATAAATGGTCTATTCAACACAAAAAGAATTTTTCAATTCGAACCAGTAGTTCCTGAGATTAGCGCGTTCAAACAAACAAACAAACAAACAAACAAACAAACAAACAAACAAACAAACTCTTCAACTTTATAATATTAGTATAGATTATCGGAAAGACTATTTCAACACTAATAGAATAAACGAGCGAGATTTTTCATATCTTTCTTTAATTTCAATCTAGCCACCAAGTTCCAACGTCTGTTTCAGAAATTTTGACGTACGGAGACTCAAACTTGTCGTTTTCAATCAAAATCGTGCTTGAAACTAATTAATAAAAATTACTATTTATTGGTATAAAAGTCGCCTAAAGGATAAAGGCAACTTCACACACTAGATGACCACGCACATGGTTAATGGCCGCAACAACTAACTTCTCTATAGAAATTAAGCCAATACAAGGCATGCGGCCAAACACGACATGGATTTGGTTTTCTACTTGGTAGCCTGGAGTCACTTGTCATGATTTTGGTCGTATAATTCGCGAGGTCGTATAAAGCGCCTTTATATACGGTCAGCTAAAAAAATGGTTTGCCACGCTAAGGCTGAATATCTTGTAGATTAATGGACCACATTAGTTGCACTGATCGATCTGAAAACATTTATAGGTAGAATGAACCATGTTAAAATTTTCACACTTGTAAACAAAGTCAAACTATTATACTACTTTTTAGGCCTACCGTATCACTTACACCTGGCGGGGGCGCGTCCTCATAATTAGCCTAGGGCGGTCAGAACTCTTAATCAGTCGCTGGGGCTTCCATTGCGTGCGCTGCGAAAACGGTCCAAGATACCAAAAATATATGTATGAAAGAATTATTCCTCTTGAAATGATCTAATAAATGTCCGCGACAGTATATATCTATCTTTTAAGATTAACTCACTAGAACCGTTTTTATGGTAATCAAATTTGGTCGAAACTAATGCATTATTTGTTAAGAGTTGTATCAACGTCATAGTCATAGAGTGATTCAACGGGAAGGTTTTTATGTACTTTTAGCCCGGAAAAACTTACTAACGCGGGCGAAGCCGTGGGCAAAAGCTAGTAGATGATAAAGGCATGACTATAAGCAGTGCTAGTCTAGTTGGGAATGGAACAGACTGCCGACATGAATGTCCACAGGCTCAAAGCCCTAGGGCACGCACCTCTGACTTTTCTAGTTATTTTTTTTTATGGTGTTGAATGACGAGACGAGCATGCCGTTCGCCTGATGGTAAGCGATACGACCACCCATAAACAGTAGCAACACCATCCAACACCTTGAGTTACAAAGGACTGTGTGGCATTGCACTGCGCTCGTCATCCTGAGACATAAGATGTTAAGTTTCATTATGTCCATTAGTGACACTGGCTACAATGCCCTTCAAACCGAAACAACAGTGGATGCACACTGCTGACGGTAGAAATAGACATTGCGGTGGTACCCACCCAGACGGACTCTTACATAATTATAAGAGGCCTACCAATTGGTAATATCATTGTGAAAGTATTTCTGTAAAATCAGCGCCGGCCCTAACATGTTTAATTAAGCACACTCAAAGACTCAAATAGGACTCAAGGGTAAAGGATTCAAGGGGTAAATAGGACTCAAGGGGGGAGGATTCAAGGGGTAAATAGGACCCAAGGGTGAAGGATTCAAGGGGTAAATAGGACCCACGGGTGAAGGATTCAAGGGGTAAATAGGACTCAAGGGTGAAGGATTCAAGGGGTAAATAGGACTCAAGAGTGGAGGATTCAAGGGTTAAACAGGACTCAAGGGTGAAGGATTCAAGGTGTAAATATGACTCGAGGGTGGAGGACTCAAGGGTGAAGGATTCAGGGTGTAAATAAGACTTGAGGGTGGAGGACTCAAGGTGACGGATTCAAGGGGTAAATAGGACTCAAGGGGTAAATATGACTCTAAGGGTAAGTAGGACTCAAAGGGTAAATATAACTTAAAGGGACTTACAAATGTGGGTCTTGGCATATCATTTTATTTATAGGATTTGACCTCATGCACTCACCTCGCTGTATTTCCTCTCGGTCTGCGGCTGGGCGACGTACTGAGTGCCCATGGCGGCCTGGATCACCTCCATCTCCATGGCGAGGCAACGGCGCATGTACGCGTACAGCTCGTGCGGGGCGTGACTGTTGAAAAAAAAAACGCGTGTCAGTAGCGTTGCATGATTGGGGCGGAAGGGGCGGCACGTTTAGGGGGGGCGAAAAATGCTAAACAAAAAAACATTTTTTTTTTACTTTTTGTCCACGCGTAACTTTTTTTATTGCATTGAATGATGAGACGAGCATGCCGTTCGCCTGATGGCAAGCGATACGACCACCCATAAACAGTAGCAACACCATCCAGCACCTTGAGTTGCAAAGTACTGTGTGGCATTCCGCTGCGCTAATCATCCTGAGACATAAGATGTTAAGTCTCATTATGTCCTGTAGTTTCACTGACTACAATATCCTTCAAACCGAAACACAATAGTGCATGCACACTGCTGCTTGGCGGTAGAAATAGACATTGCGGTGGTACCCATCCAGACGGACCCTCGCATAAGAGAGACCTACATCTAGTAAAATTTTACCTGTACTGTATATGGAAGTTCTTGGCAGCGTCCAGCAGTTTCATCTTGGTGACGAACAGCTCAGGGGACAGCATCAGGTCCGCGTGGGTCTGTATCTCCTGCACCAGCTCGTTAACGAAGTTTCGCTGCTGGTCTTCTGGCTCCGTTGCCCTGGAAAGATCATTTGATCATTTATGACTTAGGGTCCTTCAAGCGGAGCGTGAAGAAGCAATTAAGCAGGCCGGCATAATTGTGCCGACCGACCAGGCATGTTTATCTCTTGCCGGTCGACATAACTTTTTGGGCTTCACTACATTTACCATCAGATGCAGTGAAGCCACTTTGTCGAGGCTACGATAAAAAAAAAATTGAGTATTGTACATTCATACATACACTCACGCCTTTTATCCCCGAAAGGGCAGGCAGAGGCGCAACTACACCCACTTTTCGCCATGCGTATTCCGCCTCATAATAGGGAGCGAGCCTATCGCCATATCGGGCACAAATTCCAAACTCTAGGCTGATACTGAATTTAAAACTGAATATCATTATTCCCGACCCGCGGATCGAAACCAGGACCTCAACACTGTAGTTCGTATGCAATGCAATCAGCCGTGTATTATATACTGCCCACTGCTGAGCACGGGCCTCTACTAGCCTCTACTACTGAGAGGGGTTAGACCTTAGTCCACCACGCTTGCCTAGTGGGGGGTTGGCAGACTTCACATACCCTCGAGATTCTTATGGAGAATTCTGCAGTCGTACCGTAATACAACTACGCCACCGAGGCAGTCAATGGCTTGAGTATTGTACCTTCTTTTAAATTAACTTGATAGCTTTTGGCAGTCCGTCGGGAAATGTTTAGGGAAGGCCTATTAGGACTTCGTGTGGCTATGATGATAATGAGCTTGATAGTATGATGATGATATGATATATTGTTATATTTCTACTGCCTCGGTGGCGTAGTTATTTATTCTTATTTTTATAATATATCCAATCCGTGAGTCACTGAAAAATGAAAAATGAAATCCTCCTAGCCAGTTTCGGCCACGACGGCCAATCTCAACGGAGATCAGCCAACGCAGGAGATATTATAGTGCACAAGTGTGTGCGCAATACACAGGTGCACTCGCTATTCCTTCACTCTCATAGTCCGGTGAGACGGCAATCCGACATGACCGGAGAGAGATCAGGCGCAGGACCAACGCGCAGCCGCGCAGGACCGCGGCTTTACGTGCTTTCCGAGGCACGGGGGTATCACACAGCCAACTTCCTGACTCCGAGCTGCGACTGAGTAATTTTTTTTAAGATGGAAAAACCCAGTCACAAAGTGTTTTGGCCCGAACCGGGATTGGAACCCAGGACCTCAGCGCGCAAATCGTACTCGTAACGCAATACAACTACGCCACCGAGGCAGTCAGTATCCACTAAGTGAGAGTTCCAGTTGAAAACCAGCGCCAGGTACACCTTGCCTGGCATTTTATGCTGAACTGGATCCTTTTCGACAGTATCATGGGATGCACGTTGCCCACGTGCTTTGTGTAATATATATTAAGTCCTTTTTTGTTAATTGTTTGTGTGCCGTCCCAGTATATTGTGCGAATAAATGTTTCTTTCTTTCTTTCTTTTTTTCTTCTTTAGTTGTAATAAGACTGCAATCCTGGGGTCTCGGTTTCGATCCCCTGGTCGGGTAGTGATATTGGATTTTCTATTCAGTATCAGCCCGGAGTCTGGAATTTGTGCCCGATATGGCGATAGGCTCGCCCTACGCCCTAGGCGAGAGGCTACTGCGAAAAACGAAATCCGTAGTTTCGGGTGACGGATCGCACGTTTTCTTACTACGAAGTGTTACGGATCCGACGACGGATTCGAAGACGGATCCGATGTTCGGATTTTGACACTAATGACATTTTTACTTTCGTTGGCCCTACTTTGAAAACCAATTTGACATAAAATACGTCGTTTCTTCGTTCGGATCATAACCTCAATTTCACGAAAGCTTTAGACCTTTCGTTTGATATTCGTTTAGAACTTCAAAGTTGTTAAAATGGCTCGATTCCTTCTTTATGAAGAGTTGTTGCATGAGGAAAGTATTGAGCGAAGTTGAAAGCATCTCCAACTGCGTGAAACCTTCATTCATCGTAACATTCATTTCTTTTTGAAACGATTTGTGAGGATATAGTTCCACTGCTTCCCCAAAAAAAAAAAATACGGGGTATTGATCCCACCGCTAAGGTAAGCTACAGAGTAAATATTACTTTCTATCTTTCTCAAGTACCTAATGTAATACAGAAAAGGGCACGATCTGCCATGGAGCGTACCTTCGGTATTTTAAAAGGCAGACGGAGATGTCTTTTGGCTGCCAGATAACTACATTATAGCCCTGAAGTTGCTGGAAAAATTATTATTGCTTGTTGTGTACTACAAAACATATGTAATGCAGCTGGTCTGGATCTATGGCATTTCACTGATCGCAATTGGAGGGTCAAATGCAACAGAGAGCTGAACATCATGTAGCAGGAAGTGCTCTTTTAGAAGGATACCATGCTTGAAATGAATTAATACATTTACTCAATAGAAATAAGAGGTGAACTTTTACATGATTATTATTAACTAGCCTAGCCTGCATTATTACTGAACATGTATAGCCTACAAATATTTTATCTAATATTAGTATAGACAAAAAGATGAATTTTATGCTATCCTTTGTAGAAAGTTCCTATGACTTAGAATTTATTAAACTTTAAGCATATTATGTTGTCTTGTTTCAGAATGTAATAAGGAGGGCTAGTTTTGGAATTGTTCAGTTACTCTTGTGGCTGACTGTACGTATCTACTCTGTGCTAGAGCCTCTAGCAGTAAACATAAACGCCATAGCCCTCATTACACTACTACCACCTCGCGAGATCAGTGACATGACCAACACTGTTCCCAAGCTAGAAGGAAATCACCTCCCAAATATATTATGTATTATGTAGGAAAATAAAACAAAATTGTTACAATTTTTCTACTAGATATTTCATTTATTTATTCAACTCTTTTAACTCCTCCAGAATCCCCTCCAGTACTTCCTTTTTTTCAGTTTCAATGCGAAGGATACGATTACGGATGGCGCACTCGTCTTCGTATTCTCCTTGAAGCTGTTAGGTGAAATCATAAGAAAAATGAAATTATTTATTGTAAAGATTCTAACACAACTTGCCTACCTTATCTCACAAAAAAAAATGTTGAAAGCAGACAAGTACATTAATTATAGTGGATTATATACATAGCGTATTCTAATAGATAGTGTTAATTAGATGACTTGTTTTTCTACATGTACTGATTTTGTAATTTTGTTAAGAGCCGACTAGTCTACGATTTAGTATAACGCTTGCTCAGCTTTAACTGTAAAGGTGTTGTATTTTCATTCACGAATAAATAATTTTTTGTAAAGTGCATACTATTATTATCCTAGTAGGTAAGAATATTACCTTCTACAAGTGCTGCAACGTTTTCACGGTCCCCCCATGCTATTAAGGTGGCATGTTATTGTCTCCAACAAACGTTTGCTTGTAACCCGCTCCTCCAGGCCATGCACTATCCCACGAGCGAGATCGGGGTGTTCTCCCATAAATTCCAACAGACCTGCACGCTCGTGGCAGTCATCTTTAGCTGAAATGTTTTGAAAAATAGTATAAAACATAACTACGTTTATCGTAAGTTCGTAAGTAGGTAATGATGATTTTTATAACACTTAGTTCAAATCACAGAAATTGCATTTTGTTACACAATAACTGCCTTTCAATGCAAAAGATCATTCGTTTAAAGAGAGTAAACATCATTTTTTTAATAAACTTACCAATACAGAATTGATTTATAAACAGTAAAATCCAGGTTGTCAATGTTACAAATGTCAAGTGCTTAAAAAGGCTAATTGCACAGATAATAACTCCACAAATGCAATAAGACAAAATAATGCAAAATCAGCAAAAATATTTTTAATTTTGTAACAAATAAATAAAAAAGAATAGATATACCACATAAAATCTAATTAGATATTCAATTTATTTGTTTTTTTTCACAAAAATGTCATAATCGGTAAAAATTTACGGTTTTTGAAGATACAGCTCCCTAATGCGACACAAATATTCATTCGAACGATTGTTTATGGATCCGAAAGTAACGGTGACGGATCCGAAGTAATTTGGTAGTAAGGTTAAATCCGAAGTTCGTCGTTTCTTCGTTTCGGACCGACGTTTCGGATTACGTTTTTCGAAGTAGCTCTTCTTATCACATCATGGGACGGAGTAACGGCGAAAAGTGGGTGCACTAGTTGCGCCTCTGCCTACCCATTCGGGGATAAAAGGCGTGGGCATGTGTGTGTGTATATTTTTCACTAGATGTTGCTCGCGGCTTCGCCTGCGTGAACAGCATTTCTTGCTACAAAAACCCCTTCATTACTATAGTGATCCATAGCTCCATTTGTACGCCATCGCCAACGGCCGAAAAAACTAAATTAAATTATTTGTTAGAAGTAAACACAACTACTGAACGAATTTGGATGGAAGCCACACGGGTCCATGTGTTGGATTAATATATAAGTTTAATATCCCGTTATATGCTCCATTGGTAATGTTTCATCCGATTTTTAATGGATGTCGCTGGCGTCTTAAGGCGCGATTCCATTAGGCAAGTTACTTGTATGCAAGTTGCAAATTGCATGCAACTTGAAAAAACCTGCATACAAGCTACAACTTGCATGTCGGCAGTTTGAACTTGTAAATTTTCATTCAAGTGACGCACAAATTGAACGGGCAGAGGTAAGTTGCGTATTTCGAATTGCAAACGAGTGACATGGTGTCTTTTGCTGTACAAATTATCGAAACATAATGGCTGTTAGGTGGGGCACGAGAAAATAATTATCTTTATTGAGGAGTATCACAGAAACGATTGCCTTCCACACATAAAGAAAGAAAAAAGAATTGAGAGGTGTCAAGGGACACCCGGATGGAACGAAGTTGATTTCGATTAATTAATGAAGATATTGTAATAAAATTTTATTTCTTTTAAGTTATAATAATAATTGTATATTTCATTAAAACGTTACCACATCAATGAAAACATTTACTTCTACCTACACAATAGATATGTCATCTAATCACGATCATCACCTAAGCAAGCATTGACATTAAAATTAACATAAAACTAACGAAAAAAAAACTACTCTAAAAAGCATTTAAATCTTAGAGTTACGTAGTTATACTTACTATAAGATTTAAATTGTCTTTTTTCATTTAAATTTCGAATGTCACTTTTACGGCCAGTTCTTTATTGTTACTGGCTGGTTTCACAGGGCAAGTATAAAAGTGTCGTGACAACTTTTCGTAACAATATTTTCCGTCTAGCCCCCTTTCACAACGCGCAATAAGGAACTTCGTTCCAAAAAGAAAGAAAACCATTTATTTTTCACAGTCGCGACACAGATACAATTGACATAAAACGACAATGATTTCCTACACAATTTTGAACGTCTCCACTTGTATTCAAGTAAAACTTCCATGCAATTTCCACATTCTCGAGAACATGTTTCCAATGTAAGCAACTTGTACGCAAATGTGACGTCATACTTGCATACAAAACTTGCCTGCCTTGAGGGATGCTTGTGGCGGGAAAGTCTTTTTAACCCCCGACAAAAAGAGGGGAGTTATATGTTTAGGGTGTGTATCTGTATGTCTGTCTGCGGCATCGTAGCTCTTAAACGAATGAACCGATTTGGACGCGGTTTTTTTTTATTTTTTTTTTTGTTAGCAACTTATAGCAGATACAGTGTGTTTGGGCTCATAAGGATGGGCTCAACGAGTAGGTGATAAATAGTTGATTATCAAGCCCCTATGATGTAGAATAAATTAATTTAAAAAGTGTTAAATAAAAATTAAATTGAAATTTAAATAACCCCCGACACAAAAAATCTCTAAAAAGTAAAATAATAATAGTGTCTTTGTCGTTTAAGTACCTAGTAATATTTTGACCCAAGCGTCCTCACGTCGGGGGACCGAACTCCGGACCTGGGAGATGAAAATACTTCTTTAGCGGTCCCCCGACGCGACGACGGTTGGGTTAAAATATTACTAGGTACTTAAACGACAAAGACACTATTATTATTTTACTTTTTAGAGATTTTTTGTGTCGGGGGTTATTTAATTTGTATTAATATTAGTAAGAAGATTGCACTCACCATATCCGGCTCTCGATCCACGGTGCCAAGCAATGTCTCACTTCTATTGGAAAGATGTCCACGTAGATCATCCGTACCTGGGGACAGACAAAAGCATAGTCACATTACACATATAATAAAATCCATTCCTAGCCGATTTCGGCCCCGGCGGCCAATCTCAACGGAAATCAGCTAGGTACGCAGTATAGTGCACAAGTATGTGCGCAATACACAGGTGCACTCGCTATTCCTTCACTCTCATAGTCCGGTGAGACGGCAGACACGACCGGAGAGAGATCAGGCGCAGGACCAACGGCTTTACATGCGCCCCTAGGCCCGGGGGCATCACACCGACAACTTCCTGACTGCAAGCTGCGACTGAGTAATTTTTAGGGTGGAAAAACCCAATGTTTTTTGCTAGACGCGGGACTCGAACTCAGGACCTCAGCGCGCAAATCATAACGTGTACGCAATATAACTACGCCACCGAGGCTGACATTCTAATAGAATTGTACTATATTCGGCCCGCAGTTTCGCCCGCATTACAGTTTTTCTTGTATAAAAGTCACTTTATACACAAACTATAGATTTTTTAACAGTATCCGGTATAATTGTAAGTACCAAGCGACAATAAACTGATACAGATCGAGAGATCTTGCAATATGGTCACTCAGCGACACTTTGGTACAAAACGCCTTACCGTCCAGTATAAGTAGATCCCCGACTTTTGTCAGAAAGGCACTCGCAGTCACAATAAAATATATAAATTACTAGCTTTTGCCCACGGCTTCGCCCGCGTTAATAAGTTTTTCCGGGCTAAAAGTACATACATAAAAACCTTCCCGTTGAATCACTCTATCCAACACATTTATTTGTATAAAGATTAATATTATGACGTTGACACAACTCTTAACAAATAATGCATTAATTTCGACCAAATTTGATTACCATAAAAACGGTTCTAGAGAGTTTATTTTAAAAGATAGACATATACTGTCGCGGACTTTTTTTTAGATCATTTCAAGAGGAATAATTCTTTCATACATATATTTTTGGTATCTTGAACAGTTTTCGCAGCGCACGCAATGGAAGCCCTCAAGGATGAATAATTTTCCCCGCATTTTTCACATTTTCCATTATTTCTTCGCTCCTAATAGTTGCATCGTGATGTTATATAGCCTATAGCCTTCCTCGATAAATGGTCTATTCAACACAAAAAGAATTTTTCAATTCGCACCAGTAGTTCCTGAGATTAGCGCGTTCAAACAAACAAACAAACAAACAAACTCTTCAGCTTTATAATATTAGTATAGATTTCTCTACTATATTATGCATGTATTATATACAAACCTTCCTCTTGAATCACTCTATCTATTAAAAAAACCGCATCAAAATTCGTTATGTAGTTTTAAAGATATACATAGGGACAGACAGCGGGAAGCGACTTTGTTTTTAACCCCCGACAAAAAAGAGGGGAGTTATAAGTTTAGGGTGTGTATCTGTGTATCTGTATGTCTGTCTGTGGCATCGTAGCTCTCAAACGAATGAACCGATTTGGACGCGGTTTTTTTTGTTTGAAAGCTGATGTGACTGCGATGGTTCTTAGCTATAATTTATGAAGATCTGTTCAGGCGTTTGAGGATTATCAGCTCATTTCCAACTTAAAAAATCCAATTGACTTTAAATTTGGTGTACTGTCACTTTCAATACATTTGTAAACATGAGTTGATGCTGCGGCAACAAGTAGTCTGCGGGATACCCAACTCCTTAGTAACGTATAGCAGATATAGTGTGTTTGGGCTCAATGAGTAGGTGATAGGTAGTTGATTATCAGGGCCCCATGATGGAGAATAACATAATTTAAAAATTTTGAAATAAAAATTAAATTAAAATTTAAAAAACCCCCGACACAAAAAATCTCCAAAAAGTAAAATAATAATATTGTCTTTGTCGTTTAAGTACCTAGCAATATTTTGACTCAACCGTCGTCGCGTCGGGGGACCGCTAAAGAAGTATTTTCATCTTAGTGGTCCGGAGTTCGGTGGGCAGTATATAATACAGGGCTGGTAGTAGTATCAAATGATATTTAACACATAAAGGTCATTGACGTTCCTATTCTTATTTGAATCTCATATGTATATGGATTTAGTTGTTACTAGCATTTGCCCGCGGCTCCTCCCGCGTGAATCCGGTCCCAGGTGTGGTGTGGTCAATTAGCCGTGCCCATTATGAAAAAAAACCATACAGCCGCGTCGTTTTAATTTTGTCAATGTGAATTACTTTAGTTCTGTTTACAATACTCGTGGGGGTTTACGGAGTTCTTATTGTAATTAATTAGGTATCACTACGTAGTATATAAAAAAAACGATTGACTTTAAATTTGGTGTACTGTGACATTCAATATATTTGTAAACATGAGCTGATGCTGCGGCATCAAGTAGTCTGCGGGATACCCAACTCCTTAGCAACTTATAGCAGATATAGTGTGTTTGGGCTCATAAGGATGGGCTCAACGAGTAGGTGATAGATAGTTGATTATCAAGGCCCCATGATGGAAAATAAAGTAATTTAAAAAACTTTGAAATAAAAATTAAATTAAAATTAAAATAACCCCCGACACAAAAAATCTCTAAAAAGTAAAATAATAATAGTGTCTTTGTCGTTTAAGTACCTAGTAATATTTTGACCCAAGCGTCCTCACGTCGAGGGACCGAACTCCGGACCAGGGAGATGAAAATACTTCTTTAGCGGTCCCCCGACGCGACGACGGTTGGGTCAAAATATTACTAGGTACTTAAACGACAAAGACACTATTATTATTTTACTTTTTAGAGATTTTTTGTGTCGGGGGTTATTTATACTATGTCTAATTGACTTTTACGTCAATTTAAATAAAAACATTATTGCTAAATTAGCTTAATATAATATTTAACCCGTCAAGCCCCGCTTATATATATATATATATATATATATATATATATATATATATATATAGATGTATGAGAAAAAGTTTTTTTTTTTTTTTTTTTTTTTTTTTATAAATGGCAACTGGTTCCTCTAAATTGAGGAATATTACTGCCAGTGTCAAGTCAACTGTCAGCTGTCAAGTGATTGTGACGCATTCATGTGTACCTACCAATTTTACTCTTTTAGTAAAGAAAAAATTTTTTTTTTTAGTTGAGAAAATTTAAGACAGATAACCAATGATCAAAATAATTTATAGACATTACGGTAGATAACAAATAAAGGTGTTACTAATACGAAGGACATTATATAATGCATGCAAACACATAAGGTTAATTTCAGTTATAATTTTATAGTATATATTGTTAAGAATGAAACAAGTGCTTTCAAAGATGGTTTGTTACCTAGGCTTAGGAGAGATGAAACATTAACAGGGAGAGGGGCCCCCCGATCTACCAAAATGTCAAAGAGAGAAGGAGATGAGAAACGAGGGCACTTAAATAGTATATGGGTCACGGATCCTTCGTCAAGGCCACACTCACATAAAGAAGAGTCTCTAACATGTAATTTACATAAGTGAACGGGTGAAGAGCAATGACCAATCCTCAACCGAGAAATTGTGGCCGAAATATGTTTACTGAGGCGCAATTTGGAGAACCATGGTCTAAAAGTAATATGCGATTGTATATTGTATAACCATCCCCCTTTTTGGGAACTAGAGTTCCTCCAAGATGTATTCCAAGCCATTTCCAGATCATGTTTGGCCAGGGCAATCAGATCACAAGCATAAACTGAAAAGTAGTCTTCTTTACCGTGATCAATAGCGTGTTTAGCTAATTGATCAACCTGCTCATTACCAATTATACCTATATGGCTTGGGATCCAAGCCACTGTAACTTGAAGATGTTGCTCATTACACAATTTAATTAAATCTATTATTTCCAAAGAAATAGGGTGAACACAGTTTTTGGCAAATGGATTACTGATGAGAGCCTGGACACAACTTTTTGAGTCTGAAAAGATAACAGAACAAGCAATATTGTTCTGTTTAATGTATTTGATACATTCCCGAATAGCTAAACATTCACCTGAAAAAACTGAAGAATAATGTGGTAGTTTATATGAGAAAGATAAATTAGAATTCATATGTAAAAAAGCAACACCAACAGAACCTTGTTTGCTTAATTTAGATGCATCCGTAAAGAAAATATCAGCCAAAGGCCAGCGTCTTTTTATAATTTCATTCAATTTAGTTTCAGCATCAGAGGATTGTTTAGTAATTTTAAGTGATAACTCCACTAAAGGTAGTGTAATTTTTGAGCTATACTGAACTGCAAAAGCTGGATGAATTTGGTATTTTTTAATAGGACAGTGTATACTCTCTAGCCTCCTGAGACTTACAATTAAACAAGGTAAAATTTTGTGGGACCAGTATGGTTTAGAAGCAATATATGAATTTAATATTCTAAGTTTGGAAAAAAGAGGATGAGAGGAATAATGACAAATTTTATAAATATATCTGTCAGAGAGATATTGTCGCCTAAGATTAAGAGGGGGATCAGAACACTCAACCTGTAAGGCATTAGTTGGTGAGCTTTTCATAGCGCCAACAACTATCCTTAGAGCTTTATTTTGAGTCAACTCTAACTTCCTTAATGCTGTTTTATTGCAAGGAGACAGTAAATGGGAGGCAAAATCCAAGTGACTCCTTACAATTGCATTGTATATTAATCTAAGAGAGTATGGATGAGCTCCCCACCAGACACCTCTTAAACATCTCATAATATTTATACTGCTCTCACACTTTTTAACAATATGGTCTATGTGGGCTACACCATTCATTCTACTGTCAAATATTTTACCTAAAAATTTTACCTCTTTCCTTACAGGAATTGGAGTCCCATTGCACTGAATATTTATATAGGGGATCTGGCGTTTTCGAGAGAAGACAACCACTACACTCTTAGAGGCTGATAGGTCCAAATAGTTGTCACTAAGCCAAGAGGATAGAACAGTCATACCACTTTCAATATTATCCCTTGCTAAGCTGATAGAATAACTAGCAGAGTAAATAAGTAGGTCATCAGCATACTGTAAGACATTACACACATCCGGTATGTTATGATCCATATCGGCAGTGTAAACATCATACAGCAGAGGGCTGAGTACAGAACCTTGGGGTAAACCCTTCCATACTGTTCTAGTGGCAAGCTGAACTCCCGGATACCTCAGTGATATAGTCCTACCTGATAAAAGGTTAAAAATAAAATCTGTTATCTTGTTAGGAAACCTTAGCTGAACTAATTTGTTCCTAAGGACCCAAAGATTAACATTATCATATGCCGCTGAGACATCCAGGAAGCCAGCCACCACTGACTTGTTTTGACTGAATGACAGATGAATATCAGTGGTGAAAATAGCATGATTATCAGAAATACTACGGCCTCTCCTGAAACCATATTGAGTATTAGCTAGTAGAGAATGGTGCTCCAGGAACCATTCCAATCTATTTTTTATTAGGTGTTCCACTATTTTTGGAATGGTAGATGAAAGAGCAATAGGGCGATAAGATTCAGAAAAACTAGGGTCCTTCCCTGGTTTTGGAATAGGAATAATTAATTGGTGTTTCCAGTTCTCAGGAATAACACCACTATCAATAATCAGATTTATTAATTTTAAGAAATAATTTAGAAAACTATCCTTGGACTTTGAGAGAAAGGAATAGGGTATACCATCAGGTCCAGGGGAGGAGTCCTTGATATGACTCAGTACTGATTTTAACTCGAGAAACGTAAAAGGCGAATCTAAAGTAGAAGAATTAGCCTGGTATGAATATAAATAGGGGATTTGGGACAAATTAGGAACTGAAGGGGGAGCTAACCGGTCTAAAAAATCATCTACCCAGTTTGTTGAGTAGTAAGACGGAGTATGAACTTTACGAGACAATCTGTAATGCTTAATTCTTTTCCAAACCAGAGACGAGGGGGTGTCAGGCGATAGAGATGAGCAAAATGAACGCCAGCCTTGTCGTTTTTTGTTGTTTAAAGTTCTCTTTGTAGCGGCACACACATTACGATAGTTTAGAAAAGAATCAAGGTTGATGTCAGTCGTACAGATTGACTCTGCCTCGTATCGCCTTTTAATAGCTTTAGTACAATCTAAGTCCCACCAGGGGGGGGAAGGAATTCTGCCTAAGACAATATTCTTTTTATTGAATATAGTCTCTGCAGACGTAAGTATGGAGTCTTTTATTCCCTCACAACACTCTTTAATGTTAATTAGGTTAGGTACAGGAAGTAGATCAATTTTCTCTTCAAGTAGAGCAGCATAAAGACCCCATTTAGTGGGATCAATAATAAAAGGTAAAAGTGGAGGAAGGATAGGAACATTAATATTTTGAGAAGGAAATGAAATTAGGATAGGAAAATGGTCTGAACCATGAGAGAAAGGAAGACAAGACCACGATAATAAGCTGGCTAAACAGGGAGAACAAAAAGAGATGTCAACAAAACTAGGTTGAATGTTGGGAGGAGTGCGGCGAGTAGGGGATCCATCATTTAGTACACATAAATCAAATTCGTCCAAAATATCTAAAAGTTTTATACCAAAAGAGTCATTATTGGGAGCTCCCCAGATCTGGTTGTGGCAATTAAAATCTCCCATTAAAATAATAGGAGGGGGAATAGAGGACAAAAAGCTACGTAATATGGGGACAACCGAATTATCCCGTCGTGAAATATAGACTGAGATAAAAGAAATGTTATTAAAGCGTAGAGATACAAATTGAATAAGGTTGCTATTATTTACAACAGAATGTTGATTAAAACTAAGGTTATTTTTAATAAAAAGGGCTGCACCGCCCCACCCATCACTTCTATCATCCCGGAGAAGTGTATACCCAGGAATCCTATAAGTAGAATGTGGTTTTAACCACGTTTCGGAAATAGCGCAAATAAAAGGTTTGTGTTTATTTAAAAGAAAATAAAGGTCGGTTTTATTTTTATTTAAACTTCTACAATTCCACTGAAGAATTTGATCCATTTTTTAAAAGATTAAAGATTGATAGAGTTATGGTCTGAATAATATTACACGCTACGTGGTTCGGTATATTAGAGTCAGTAATTACTTTAATTAAAGAGGATATTAAATTTTGAATTGAATCAGACGATAAAACTTCCTTCGATACATGTTCATTTGATGGGTTAGGATTATCTTGATTATTAACAAGAGCACAGCCATTACTAGGTGTGGGGATTTCATAAGATTTTAACAATTCTCGGTGTGCCATTTGATCGTATGATTTAGGAAAAGAAGGTCTTGAAGAGGGTTTAAGAAAAACAGTTTTACGATAGGACTTAGTAGGAAAAGATTGACTGTCAGATATGGAATAGGAAGTAACTTTAGGAGGGGGTGGATTTGGTGAGGATGACAATACATTCGCGTAAGACTTATGAATCACAGGAAACTTGGACATTGCTTCTTGATAAGAAACGTTGTGAGAAGACATAAATTTTTTAATATTTGCTTGTCTACTATGCTCCAAGCAAATTTTATTGGTGGAAAAATGATGTCCTACACAAAAAACGCAAACAGCATCAGACTCTTCCACCGTGCAAGATTCCCCAGCATGATTTTCTGTGCATTTGTAACACCTGGGTTTAGACCTGCACTGTGCACGAGTATGCCCAAACCTACAGCAATTGTAGCATTGAATTGTTGGGTAGACATATTGTTCGACATGTAACAGTGTGTAGCAGCAATAAATTTCTTTGGGCAGCACTTGACCGTCAAACGTAAACACAACAGTCTGGGTTGGTAGCCAACTAGGACCCTCAGGAGAAGAAATTTTTCTACTAAGCCTACGAGTTTTGATTATCTTACCTGATTCTGGTGGAAGTTGAACTAATTCAACTATTTCGTCATGTGTCCACTCAACCGGTATTCCTCTTACTAATCCAATGCGGGATATGTTATGAGAGGGGATATAAACTTTATATTTATTTTGGGGAAAGATAGGATTATCTATAAAATTGTTGGCATCCTTTGCAGATTTAAAAGATATAGAAAGTCTATTGCGACCAATTTTTTTAATTCCATCCTGCAAAATACAAGACAGTTTATTTTTATAAAGGAAAGCTCCAAATTTGATCGGGTGTAAGGTGGACCCATTGGTTGGAGAGGCCTCAGCTAGCTCCACATATACGATAAATGGCCCACAGTCACCACTGGCGTATAGTGACCTTGTGAGCGGATGACCCTGGCCAACCGTCTGAGATGGGGAAGTTTCCATATTGGAAGAACCTAAAGATGAAGCAGTAGAAGATTTATCTGGATTTATAATTACTGTATCTATATTCAAATTGGAATTTGATAAAGCCTTTTGTAACTGAGATGATGAATTATTAGATACTATTTTTTTCTTTGAAATTGGACTGTTTTTTTTAATTATTTTTATAGAGTTTAATTTTTTTGAACTAGTATAAGGTATACTAGGGGCTGCTGAAGTAATATATGAGGCTACATATGATGCTGTGGAGGGAGAAGGGGACGGGGAAGGTGTGAAAACATTCTGGTTACTTATGTTCCCAATAGTCACATTATGTGCAGCCAGTACAAAATTTCTATCACTATCCGGTGGAGGGTCGGGTTCTGGTCTACGATCAGTTATATCAAACTCCATCCTTTAAGCACAATTAACACAAAACAATTAACAGAAGGTGACAAACACACGACAATACACTCGACGAGACACAAACAAAACTTACCACCATACAAAACAAAAAACGATGAATATATAGTTTTGTCTTTTAATATATTAAACTTATATACACATATACAACACTCAATAAACTAATCCAGTAGAAGTAACACTTAATAGCACTTAAATTTTTAAATTTATTTAATTATCTCACAACATAACCTCAAAGACATGAATGTCGCACGGTAGTTAGACAGAGACCTGAGAAAAAGTTTTTAACAATAAATAAACCGACTTCAAAACCACTGCAAACCAAAAATAATTCAACTTTATATTCGCTTAGTATATACGTATATTTGGAGCCGATGCCTAATTTAAATTGCCAGCTAAGCCAAGGAAATACAAGATCAAATATACGAAAACATTGTTCAATTTAAATTAGGCACCGACTCCAAATATACGTATATACTAAGCGAATATAAAGTTGAATTATTTTTTGGTTTGCAGTGGTTTTGAAGTCGGTTTATTTTTTGTTAAAAAGTTTTTATTTATTGATTTTTTGTTAGTTAATTATAGAATAGTGTATACAATACATCATAGATATACGACTGCAGCATTTGCGAGTCATCTGCTGTTAGTTATTAAAGAATTCCATAGTGTATCTCCGAAGATCTTCATCAGGTCTTCATAAATTATATACGAAAACCTTCCCTGAAAACTATACATTTGAACATCGAAAACCACATCCAAATCGGATCAGTAGTTTTTGAGAAACGCGCGGCTATGCAAATTTACATACATACATACGGATCGAATACAGAACCTCCTTTTTGAAGTCGTTTAAAAACCCTATATATATGCAGCGACTGATTAAGAGTTCTGACCGCCCTAGGCTAATTATGAGGACGCGCCCCCGCCAGGTGTAAGTGATACGGTAGGCCTAAAAAGTAGTATAATAGTTTGACTTTGTTTACTAGTGTGAAAATTTTAACATGGTTCATTCTACCTATAAATGTTTTCAGATCGATCAGTGCAACTAATGTGGTCCATTAATCTACAAGATATTCAGCCTTAGCGTGGCAAACCATTTTTTTAGCTGACCGTATATAAAGGCGCTTTATACGACCTCGCGAATTATACGACCAAAATCATGACAAGTGACTCCAGGCTACCAAGTAGAAAACCAAATCCATGTCGTGTTTGGCCGCATGACTTGTATTGGCTTAATTTCTATAGAGAAGTTAGTTGTTGCGGCCATTAACCATGTGCGTGGTCATCTAGTGTGTGAAGTTGCATTTATCCTTTAGGCGACTTTTATACCAATAAATAGTATTTTTTATTAATTAGTTTCAAGCACGATTTTGATTGAAAACGACAAGTTTGAGTCTCCGTACGTCAAAATTTCTGAAACAGACGTTGGAACTTGGTGGCTAGATTGAAATTAAAGAAAGATATGAAAAATCTCGCTCGTTTATTCTATTAGTGTTGAAATAGTCTTTCCGATAATGTATTATAAATTAATCAGATCAGCTTATTTTAAAAAAAAATCACTATGAAGAGTAAGCTGAAACAGTCAAAATTTTAGATACGGCCTCTTAATTCTTGACTGAAGACCAGACATATTGCTAGCATTATCATAGCTTTGGCCACGACAGTCTTTAATATCAAGTCCCAAAGTTTTATCAATTGTCGCCAGAACAGCCTTCCCCATGTCTTCACCTTTATGACCGCAATTGGGTAAAAAGGTGACAAAACGTTCGACAGGTTCTCCGTCAGGCAAAACATAACGAATTATAAATGTCAACTGATCGGTGTGTGGAATATCTGCAGTAGAATCAATGCTAATCGAATAATATTTTGCTTTTTTTATTTCTCCAATAATCGAAAGTCGAACTTCATCAGTAGGTACGCCGCTGCTGCGGCTAAACATGATGTCTCTACTGTAATTATGAAACATCTTGCATACTCATGTGCGTATGAATACTCATGTTTATACAAATAAAAATTATCTTATCTTATCTTATCAGCGAGAAGTAAAATAAATTCATCGATTATAGAGGATGACAAGTACGATGGAGCACCTCTGCCTTTTTGTCCAAATCTCACCAAACTCTCAGCCATGAAAGGATCAAATTTGGATATAAGCTCAATACAGCCAAGAAAATTTCTGATTAGTGCAGATCCAATAATTTCATTTTGACCGTGAAATGGAAGGCCACGAGAAGCTAAAAACTTAATTGTTTCTATTACACGTATTTCTTCATTATATTGTTTGATTATTTTGGGTATCCAATCGTTGTAAAAGTTTCCTCTACATACATATTATTGTCCCAAACATTTACGATGATCCGGAGAATTGTCATGATCAGTTAGAATTTTTCCAGTCATTAAATCCACTTTTGGCAAATATGGATGTTCCTCCATATAATTTACAAGGACCACAAAACACGTGACCTGTGGATTCTGAGTATACTAACCAGCTTCTCTTCACAATTTCGCCATTAACAAGCTTTATCACAAACATATGTTTAGATAGAAATCTTTTTTAATTTTTATACTACCTTTCTAGACTGCCTCGGTGGCGTAGTTGTATTACGGTACGACTGCAATGCTGAGGTCTCGGGTTCGATTCCCGGGTCGGGCAAAGTCATATTGAGTTTTTCTATTCAGTATCAGCTCGGAGTCTGGAATTTGTGCCCGATATGGCGATAAGCTCGCCCCCTATCACATCATGGGACGGAATAACGGCGAAAAGTGGGTGCACTAGTTGCGCCTCTGCCTACCCCTTCGGGGATAACAGGCGTGAGTGTATATGTATGTATAGTACCTTTCTGATCTGGAAAAGTCTAATTTTTCGTATTGTTGCAGTCCTTTTTTAACAATATAATCTCGAAATTCATCGTTTACATGCCACAGTCCAGGGTCACTTGACGTCTCAGGCTGGAGGCCCCGTCGTCGGGGCTCAGGGTCGTAGAGGCAGTGCGTCCTGTCTTTGCCGATTGGCTGGACAGGCGCCACGGAGCGGCAACGTTCCGCCTGACGCAGGTGCTCACCGGACATGGTTGCTTCGGTGAGTTCCTGTTTCGGGTGGTACGGAAGGAGGTGTCGGCCGTGTGTCACCATTGTGACAACTGCCCGCTGGATACGGCCCAACATACATTGGAGTTTTGCCCAACCTGGTATGAGGAACGCAGCGCTCTCAGAGCAGTCATCGGAGAAGATCTCTCGCTCCCAGCCGTGGTCGTTTCCATGGTCGGCGGCCGGGAGGCCTGGCAGGTGGTGGCCCACTTCTGCGAGGTGGTCCTCTCGTGGAAGGAGAGTGCCGAGAGGGATCGCCAGCGCAGTGGTGATCCCTCTCGCCGCCAGACGAGACGTGTAGGAGGCGTCGGGTGGACGACTGACCGACGTCTCCCGCCCTGTGGATTGGGGGCGTTTGGAGAATTCCACCACGGTATCCCCTGCCTGTCGTAAAAGGCGACTAATAGGGGCCTCCGGGGGTAGCAGGTGGGCGGAAGGGGCCGTCCACCTATTAGTCTAGCCAACTTTTGTGACCCCAGTGATGGACGGCAGCGTGGCGGTTAGGCCTCACGCTGCCTTTGACGCCGAGGGCGTCCTTCGGTGTACGGGGGCTTCTGAGCCCCCCTAACAACAGGAGACGGACCGCAATAGCGGTACGCGCAGGGGCGTTTGCGGACGACAACTTAGACGTGAGTCGGAGGAAGCCCGCAGCCGTCCCTAATGCGCCGAAGATGGCCACCGCGGAGTTTTGGTTGGTATGCCGTGCGGTGTACATAGGTTAGGGACTCGGCCCGGCGGTCGCCCGACGTTTTCCATCTCTCCGGGCGGCTTAACGTCGGGTCGTAAGGCACGGTGAACCCAACATAACCGCTCAGTCTTCCCCTTGAAGGCTGGGCGGTAGTAATTAGTCACATTCTCCGCGTTAAAAAAAAAAAGGGTCACTTGACGGAATAGACGGCTTTTCTTCTATTAGAATTTCGTCTTCATTGTAGGTCGTCGGCGTCGTCGCTACTATAGGACTAGTGTTGGACGGAGAAACGTAAGAACAGTCCGCGATAGAAGGACCAGGGCAAGAAATCGCTGGCGATAGTTCACCATTCTTCACCGTTTTGTTCCTTTCTGCAGAGCTCGTAAAAAATGTTTCCAGTTTACGAGTATGTTTTAAAATGTTTTCTTTCTTCTTTTCCTTTTCTTTTGCTTTTTTTCTGTATTCTGTTCCACTTGGCTTTTTTACTAGCGAAATACTCTCATTACTACTCATAGTCTTAATAAAATACCGAAATATGAAGGAAAGGACAATAAATATCAATCACCAAAAAACGAATATATTCGAGTGCGTGATAATATGACGGACGAACGACGATTAACGAAAGAGAATGAAGCGCGGCAAAGTATACTGACTATTAACCACTGGGGAGTCCTCGCGCGTCGTTGACGTCGCTCCAAGCGAGTGAGTGAGACGAGTGAGTTGGCAACATCGCAGTCGAGCGAGTCGCTCGACCACCGACCGATTCGAGTGATAAATCAGTTTGTTTTTCGCGCGCTTTTTAAAGTAACAAATCAGGGAGTCCCAGGCTTTTTCAGTTCACAGTGCATTTAGTTTTAGTATTTTGGCTCGGTCTAGTTGTAATATGTAGGGTAGATGCAATGATGCTAGATTAATAGTGCATGCGATGACACGATTTCAGCGCGCCCCCCCAATCCTCGCGCCCTAGGCTGCAGCCTAATTAGCCTAATGGTTAATCAGGCCCTGTATATATGGACGCCGGTGTCCGTCGCGGGGCTTCACGAATCAATTATTTAGACGTCACAATATGGCGCAAAGTCGATCCTATTCTTACTTTCATCGCATTGTACGCTGCAACAAAACTTTTACACCTTTCACATGAATTTTAATGAATTTCACAGGGTAGGTGGTTCATCTATAACAAAAACTTCCCTTTTTATTAGCAACTAAGTTTTTATAGGTATATTTATTTGTATAGATCGGATATTCGGTTCATTAAACAAGTATGAATTTATTCGTTAAAATGCCAAACCGATATGGTGAAAATAATTATGTTTCATACATATACATATACACTCACGCCTATTATCCCCGAAGGGGTAGGCAGAGGCGCAACTAGTGCACCTACATTTCGCCATTATTGCGTCCTATGATGTGATAGGGGACTAACCTATCGCCATATCGGGCACAAATTCCAGACTCCAAGCTGATACTGAATACAAAAACTCAATATCACTTGCCCGACCCGAGGATCGAACCCGAGACCTCAGCATTGCAGTCGTATCATAATACAAGTACGCCACCGAGGCAGTTATGTGTGTATTTAACCGACTACAAAAAGGGGCTTCTGTATTCAATCCGTATGTTTGTATGTATGTATGTATGTATGTATATATGTATGTATGTATGTATCTATGTATGTATGTATGTATATATGTATGTATGTAATGTATATATGTATCGAAAAGTCACAAGTGCGGTTGTGTTTCAGACGGTTCCATACCCAATCTTCTTTACTTGAATTCGATTAATGACAATTAGCTATATTTTTTTGGTCATGCTCATCCCATTTAGGTGTACACTAAAAAAACTAAGGATGATGACCCCCAGCTCCGTATGCCATAGCTTGGAAAAGGGAAAAAGCGAGAGAAAAGAGATATCATACCTTCTGCAGGCTATCCGGCGGAAGCTGCTGAGCCCTAGCCCAGAGCGACATTGTGTACCTGTAACAAATACCGATAACTCTTATTACAATCCGTTAAGGTCCCTTTTCACGAAAATCACGTTAATATTTTCTGGTCAATTGAATTTTATTAGATCACTAGCTTCTGCCAGCGGCTCCACCCGCGTAAAAGTTTTTCCGGTATAAAAGTCCTGGTTTATATTTTACCGGGATAAAAAGTAGCCTATGTGTTAATCCAGAACATGACCTACCTGTGTGCTAAATTTCATCCAAATCAGATCAGTAGTTTTTGCGTGAAAGAGGAACAAACATCCATACATCCAAACATCCATACATTCTTAGAAACTTTCGCCTTTATAATATTAGTAGGATTTTTACTGGTAGTAGGTACTACTGCAAGGTCTATTTCAACCGCCAAACAGCGGTGTGTAAGCACTGTGGTGTTCTGGATTGAACTTTGAAGAACATTGTAGCCAGCATAATTATTAGACACTAGCTTTTGCCCTCGGTTCCACCCGCGTTAAGATGTTTTTCCGGGATTAAAGTCCCGGTTTATATTTTCCCGGGATAAAAAGTAGCCTATGTGTTAATTCATGACATGATCTACCCGTATGCCAAATTTCATCGAAATCCGTTCAGTAGTTTTTGCGTGAAAGAGGAACAAACATCCATACATCCAGACATTCTCACAAACTTTCGCCTTTATAATATTAGTAGGATTATAAGACTGAACATCTTATGTTTCACTGTGACGAGCGCAGTGGCGTTCCACGAAATTAGTAATTCTGAGTTCTGTGCGGCGTTGCTACTGTTTAGTGGAGTTCGCATCAATATACATACATACGGATCGAATACAGAACCTCCTTTTTGAAGTCGGTTAAAAATAAAATTTACACTCACCAGATTCACTCAAACTGATGTTGAAAAAGTTTCTTAAACTTCTTTCTGTAAAGAGAAATATGATATTAATAACATAGAATTAAGCCCGATGCACATTGTTGCGATTTTTTTTATGCAAGCACGGCAATATGATCCTATTGGACCTGATGGCAAGCGGAAGGTATTTATGCCACCTGTCACCCACCTACTAAGCTCCTGTCATGCATCCACTAAGCCAGGGGTTCCTATACTTTAAAGATAACGGAACACTAATATATTTTAGCATGTAACCGTTTATTGATCCTATAAATAAAAAAAACTGCCTCGGTGGCGTAGTTGTATTATAGTACGACTGCAAAGCTGAGGTCTCGGGTTCGATCCCCGGGACGGGCAAAGTGGTATTGAGTTTTTCTATTCAGTATCAGCTCGGAGTCTGGAATTTGTGCCCGATATGGCGATAGGCTCGCCCCCTATCACATCATGGGACGGAATAATGGCGAAAAGTGGGTGCACTAGTTGCGCCTCTGCCTACCCCTTCGGGGATAACAGGCGTAAGTGTAATATATGTATGTATGTAAATAAAAAAAAATAACACCAACCAAATACCTTTTATTTTATGGAACTCCATATCAAATGAGCACAAATGAAATGAAATTTATATAAGAACATTTTTAAGAAAAGTGTAATATAATTGAAACATTATTCTAACTTCAAGTTTTAACCCTTCAAGCTACGCTTATATGGGTGTTTCTCAGTAAACTGGGCAACTTTAGTAAGAAAACTGTCTAGGCAACTTTTTTGCTTATATATTTATTAAATCTTATTCGAGGTATAAATATCCATCTCTTTATTAATATATGACAGATGAACCAAAATGATTTCCATTATTTTAGAAATTATTGAACATTTTCTGAAAAATCTATACAGGGGACTGTTGTCCGTGTCAGGGGACTGTGAACCTTACATGAAAAATACAATTTCAGTACTAATATTAAGTCTTTTTATTTTCATTAAGGTTTGTAGCTTAAGTATTATATAATAAACACATTTCACAATCATAAACTTTTTAATGTATTTAGTTATTCGACATGTCTTTTTGGATTTTGCGTCTATGAAATCAAGTATTTTGGATATCCATTTCTTACAAATGATTTGTGTTCTGTCATCGAATTCCTTGTAAGGAAGAGTGTTATTAACACACTTCTGACATTCTCTAGATAAACATTTCTCATTATAGCGGTCACAACACAGCTCCTGAAGCAATTTTGATGGCTGTTAAGAGTTTAAAATTTTTCCACTGAATAAGGCAGATAATTTTAAGTCTATATTTGAGTGGTTCACGCACAAACAAGTATCATGTTTAAAAAAATCACACTTAGTTATCAAAGGTTTGAAAACTCAGTGTGATTTTTTTTTTCTATTATTTGAACTTCTTGTATAACACCAGCATTTATCACTTATGTTTTCATTCTGCTTTTCTCTATATGGATTCTTTTTTCCCGTTACAAATCTACTATTAGAATCCTCTTCATAGAAATTTACAACTGCTCTTTCACATTCATCTGAAATTTTGTTTTTCCTTACCGGTCGATGTGCCTTTTTTTCCTTTTTCCATTGTAGGTTATCACAGCTGTTTTCCATTCGCTATATGAACCATCTTTTCTGAAACTATTTATGCTAAAACTCCTTTTTCTCTTATTATTTTCATCTCTGACAATATTTCTTGTAATCGATTTTTTTATACTTCACCGAATAGTGTTTTTGACAAGATCTTTTTTAAATTCTGAAGTATTTTCCATGTTCTGTAACTTAGAATTTGGTATATCTTTAGGCTCTGTTTTGTTGTATTTTATCGTGATAGTCGTTTCTTGTACTTCAATACTTTCTAGTTCAGAACTGTAATTTCTTCATTCTTTTTCTGCTTTATTTTGTATCTTAGTATTTTCTCTTTATTATGATTTTTTTATTATGTCCGCAACTTCAGGTGTTAGCAGTTGAGTTGAACTAGATTCATTAGAGTATGGAGTATTTTCTCTCATAAACAAGTTAGTAATATTTGCTAACACTTTTTTCCTATTGTGATACTAGGTGCAGTGCTCTTTCCACTTTTCTTCTTTGTATTCCGGTGTTCTCGTGGATTCATAATTTCAACAAGCTTCCTAGTTCTTTTTCTTAATATATTTCAAGTGTTCTTTTCTTTTTCTCTAAACTCTTAGCTTTTCTGCGGATTGTTTTTGATATAATCTGTCTGTGTTTCGCTCAGCTTCTCTTTTTCCTTAAAATTTCTTCCTAAGAATTTTTTGTCTTCCTTGGGGCTATACTCAAAACACATGTGTACCTGAAACTATAATAAAAATAATATAAAACAGTCCCCTGAAGACTGAAACAGTTCCCTGTCCTATTGAGGGACAGGGGACTGTTGCTAGGGGACTGTTTAGTTTGACTTAATTGAAAAGTAGCACAAAATGTAATTGATCCATGTTATTTTACTGTACATAGGAAATATTTATCTATTATAATGATTTAAACTTTTTGGGCCATGATTAAAATACATAAAAAGAAATGAAAATAATCCTTACCAGAGGACTGTTGGCTGACAGGTTACAATGTGGCTTCCAAGGAAGGATGCTCATGCAGCACAAAATAAAATGGCATTCAAACCGTAACTACAGTACCGGTGCAAACTTCAAATTGTTTGCTTTACGTTACACAAAAAAATGCCGTTGTTTAACCTTTAAACTACGTGGCGCATCATTTTAAATATAGACAAGGGAACTGTTCACAAAATGCGGAGACAAGCTTTAATTGACTTTTTCATTTTTTAACATAATATTAATAAAAAAATAAAAAGGTCTCATTAACAATCAAACAATATTGTTTGAATAATAAATCAATTTTATAGATTCCAATTGTTATTGTCTTTATTAATTTAGTTTGAAGGAACTATTCTGCGTTGGTGACACGCCAGGGGACTGGTTTTTGAGGACTATAAAGAGGATTTTGACACAATAAAGTTAATTGTAATAGATATTGAACGTTGAGCCAAAGTAGATTAGGTTATTATCTTTCATAATTATCAACTAAGTATGCATGTATGCATGATATGTTATTATTTTTTAAATATTACCCTGAGACAATGAGTTGTCCAGTTTACAGAGAAACACCCATATATATAGATGTATGGGAAAACCCTATATATATGGACACCGGTGTCCGCCGTGGGGCTTGAGGAGTCAATGTGAAGAATGAAATTGTTTTACTGTTGTTCGATGTTATGTCCGAGAATAATTTTGGCGGAACCCTGATGACTATTCTACGGAACCTACTGTACTACGCACTAAACTACTGTCACCATATTAGCTAGAGGATGACTTTGAGTTAACATAAATGCGAATGAATGGCAAAATGGATGTTTGTTAGAAATACATGCAGCACAGATTAAAATTAATATGGCACATGCGTAGACCATGCTGTACAGGCTACTTTTTAACCCGGAAATTTGGTCCCATGGTGAATATTTAATTTTTAACCAGATTTTTAAGTATTGTTATTGGCTTTTTCTATTCAGTATCAGCTCGTAGTCTGGTATTTGTGTCCGATATGGCGATAGGCTCGCTTCTATCATATCATAGGACGGAATACTCAAAACTGGGTGCACTAGTTGCGCCTCTACCTACCCCTTCGGAGATAAAAGGCGTGAGTTTGTGTGTAAAAAAGAAGTGATTTGATAGATTGCTAAAAGAGAATTTAAAAATATTTCTAAAAAGCCTGCTGTGCCAATAAATAAATAAGTAGTGTACAGCCCCGTCCGTTTTAACATATCAAATATGCAAGTAAGTTGTTTATTTACTGTAGCTACTCATTGAGATTGCCCTCCCCAACTGCCCGTTATCCTTCAAGATTCTCTGAAACCTCATGAATATATTCATTCAGTCACATGGTTTATTAATCCATTTTCCCTTACCTAACTTTTAATGTAAATAAACAAAACAGTTGTTGAATTTGGTACTATCTGTATTCTCCAATAATACTATGAGGACACACAGTGCTCCCGAAACGCATAGTGTCGGCCATTCTTTTATGGCATTGAATGATGAGACGAGCATGCCGTTTGCCTGATGGCAAGCGATACGACCACCCATAAACAGTAGTAACACCATTCAGCACCTTGAGTTACAAAGTACTGTGTGGCATTCCACTGCGTGAAACATAAGAAGTTAAGTGTCATTATGTCAAGTAGTTACACTGGCTACAATGTCCTTCAAACCGAAACAATGGTGCATGCACACTGCTGCTTGGCAGTAGAAATACACATTGTGGTAGTATCTACCCAGATTGGCTCTTACATATGAGACCTACCACTATTAATAGAATGCAGGCCTATTGCCATTTGCCTCATTTTCTGATTATACTGCTGTGGTAACTGAGAGGGCAGTAAGTCAAAAGTGGCCATATTCCTGATGTACTGATAATAATTGCACCTTTAGGATGAAAACTACACAATTCGAGAAGACAGAAAATGGGGTTATCGTCATAAAATTACTTAAAACGAAGTACTCAATACAACAATAGTTCAAACACAGCCATATTCAAGGAGGAAAAGGACAAAGCTGTTATATCGGTGCATTTTAATTATATTTTTATAAATATAGGTTTTAGTCATTTAAAAATGACAACGCAATTTTTATTTTTTGAATTGTGTCGTTTTCTTTTTAAAGATGCGATATATTGATTACCAGTGCAGTATAATATGGATAATGTACGAACCACAGATATACTAATGAATCCAGTTTTTCCTTAGACATACAATGATTACCACAGCACTATAATCCTGAGCAGAAAAACCCAATATACCTTTGCCTTGGATTCAAATTCTCAGTGCAACAACACCAAATATAAAGAGAGAAGAAACTGTATCATAAAATGAACTAAGAGAGATAAGATGAATTTGAGAATCGTCTTGAGAGGGCTTTTGGGGGCTTAGACCCTCATTATTCCTTTCCAGTTAACTTCTGTTTGTCAACCAGTCGCAAGTACTTCAAACAGTTACCATTGTGTTATTATTCTAAGGTTACCAGTACATTATTGTGAACAATAAATGCAACCGTTTAAAAAACTTTGTAGGATTTTGTATTGTACAAAAAGTAACCAGACAACATTGAAATAATAAAGTTGACAATAAAACCTCTTTTTGTTAAAATTCCCCCCACCCCCTCTTATCACCAGGCAATAAAAAGTCGAATGAATCACTTAAATTACAACGAAACTAGTCTAAAATAACCGCAACTACATTAAAAAGATGCAAAAAGTTCTTAGAAACTCAAAAATGTTGCTTAGGCGAATGAAAAAAGTTTATACAGCTAAGTAATAAAATTATTTACCTCAACTATTGCGTAGTTACCAAGGAGTCTGTAACACTATTTTTAATAATTTACGGAACAGATTTCATTTCACACCGGATGAGAGATTCGAAATTCAAATACACTTACACCTGTAATTTATCGAACGAGACCCTGCCGTGGCCCGACGAGCCAATTCCAAGAAATTCGACGCACGCACACTACCAAAGCATTTATACACACATGCAAGGTTTATATCTGGCGGTGTCAACAACTTACGTGAATGATAAACACTCTTTAGAAACACTGCTTCACATTCTTCTAATGCACTGAATTAGAGGTTTTAGATGCGGTTTAATAAAATATCCCGACGCAAATAGCTGCAGAACGGGACGGCGATAACAGAATATAAATTTACGGTTCGAGGAAATACTTGCAAAAAACACCGTCACCCCCGCACGCCGCGCGCCGTTTGGCAGGTAGTGGGATACCAGGGTAGGGATTTTTGTTTATCTCTAATTTCATGTTCAGGAAAAATATTCCTAAAGCTAACTATACTATTTATGAGAATGAACTAGATACATTTTTGGGATTAATGATTATTATTCCCGTTTGCTAAAGTTTCAGATTATGATATAATATAAAAAAAATATTCAATCATTTCATTCTTCAATGATTTCAATGTTTATTTTTGGCTTAGAATTATATTTTTTTCTATAAATTATATTCGTTATTATTGTTAATTTTAAAATTTAATTTTAAGTAATTTATTTAATATTACATTTAACAAAAAACTGACATAACAGAATACCTAATTCGTGTAAATTTGGCTTTAGACTTTATTACCTAATCGTGAATTTATTTATACAATTAGATTAATATATTTTGCTTTGCTTTTCAATAAAAAAAATATGTTATATTTATCTAATAATCAATGACCAGGAGAACATTCATAATTATAGTAATCAATTTACTAAAACTGTGAATTTTGTACTTTTTGGTAATAACTGTAAAAGGCAGCGACTATATAACCCCTAGACTCCTAATGTTCAATATTTCTCTTCAAATTAATTCTGTCAACTACCTGAGGTTTGAGGAAGCGGGGTACTGCATTATGATTGGTTCTTCCAACACCTTATCGCATTATATAACCTTGGAAACATAGGCATAGGGATGGGACGAGTTAAATGAAAACACGATTTTTTTATCGATATTACTTTTATGTAATAAAGTTTTATAGTAATATTATTATTATTTATTAAACATATTAATATTTTAACGAAACTCTTTATGTTATCGAATGACAGATGGCGCTTAGTAAGTCGCATCGACATTAACAAGAATATTTGAGCTTACTTGTAGGAATAACACAAAGAATAACTCAAAACAATGGTTATAATCAACAAACAAAATAAAAAATTATCCTAATAACGTTTATTTCTGATACCGCTAGTCAAAAATATTACCTAATCATTTTTAAAATTAATTAACTATTACTAATGAACTAACCATTTAAATAAGAAGCCTGTTAAAATTAAATAGGCCTCAGATAAATTGATTAGTTGAGTATTCGGGCAATAGTTTCTCTTATTTTTAATTTTATCGATAGAACTATCGACAAATCCTTTTGGTGTATCACTTACTTTAAATGTTAAAAAACACAACGAAATAGAAAATATAAAAAGTACTTTCGTCGGAAAGAGATGCAAATATTACAAGATGGCGCGTAAACACCCAACATGGCCAGTCTAAGATGAACTCCGTAAAATTTTAAATAAAATGTGATTATGTGTCGTTATTGACTTGCCTGTGAAATGTAATGCCATTTTTCTGAAAATTTGAATTATGGCTATTTATACCACACCATTTTATTGTGCACGGGTTCATTACAATAGTTATTTATTCGCAAACACGGAAGTATTTACAGCTCACAGTTGTGGTCGCAACTGACTTGAAGATTTTGAATGGATCTATTTGTCAGATGTGTTGCCCGAAGCCGATCGTCTGTTATTAGGAGTCTAGGGGTTATATAGTCGCTGGTAAAAGGTAATAAGCTGACAACCCACACCTAATTTCATGTAATATTGATAGATGGCGCTGTCATAGAAACGTTTCAATTGACGCAAAACCTTTTAGTTTTTTTTTTGCATTCAATCTTATAATATGTAATATTATAGTAAGACACCACAAAGGAAAACACTGACTAAAGATCTATTGTCACCATTTTTTTTGCATTATGACTCATTTTGAGTTCTTACAATTTAAATCCAATTGCTTGAATACATACACACTTCCTTTTTCCTTCTTCCTTGAAGGATATGCCATCAACCATTATAATTAATGTGATAATCTGTTATGTAACATGAATTAATTGTTATTATTGACTTTAACATAAGCGTAGTTATGGCATAGCATGGCTGTATAATGTGTTTAATTAATACACAACCAAGCAAATACAAAAAATAAAGATATTCCAGCAAGTTTTTTTAATAAAACATTGTTTCATTTTTTATGTTCTTCAGGCATACCTTTGTGTAGATAAAATTTATTGATAGGTACTAACGTGTTGTTATCCTGTCTGATGCTATGTAATACTTTTTTTATTTCATTTTATTTCCGTACACATATATTTTTATACTTAAGTATATAAATAACTTTCTTTTACATTATTTTGTTTCTACTGAAAAGACTTGTAAACAAAGCTTTTTAGTCTAGATGTTGAGATGTGTACTCGCTGTGGTTAAGGGCTCTCTTAACCTCTGAGCCGCTTTAAGCGCTTACAAGTTACTTAGAAGCGAGATAAAAGTTCCCGCCATGAATGCAACATAAACGCTGCGCTACAAAGCGGTAGGTATATTTGACTTTGCACCCGAAAGGACCTAAAATGTCCCTAATCCAAGCAGCAAAGTTTATAAAAAGGTGAACGGTATTCGTACCAAAATGGGGTAAATTAAGAAAGACGTCAGTCGACGATACACGGATAGTACAACTATGTTAAAAAAAAAATTATTTTCTTGCGTTTCTGCAAGAAACATAAAATATCTCTGGTTACTATAAGGAGTCGCTTAAACGAAGCGAACGTGAAATGAGGATTGACACTTGAAATCAGAACGACCGCTCATAAACATTAGCAACACCATACGGAACTTTGAATTACAAACTGCGTGTCATTCAGGGGCCAGCGCTCGTCACCATGAGACATTACACATTATAGGTAACGCTGGCTGCAGTGTCATTCAAACGGAACACAACAATGCATGCACACTGCTGCTTGGCGTTAGAAATAGACATTGCGGTGGTATGTACACTTGATTTCAACAATTTCGTAGGTTAGATGCTTGAAATAGGTTTATTAACAGGCAAAGGCGTCGCCAAGTGTTCAGGGAGGAGCAGCTGCCCTCCCCTAGAGATTTTAAAAAAGTTGCCAAATAGTAATTACTAGCTTTTGCCCACGGCTTCGCCCGCGTTAATAAGTTTTTCTGGGCTAGAAGTACATACATAAAAACCTTCCCGTTGAATCACTCTATCCAACACAATTATTTGGATAAAGATTAATATTATGACGTTGATACAACTCTTAACAAATAATACATTAATTTCGACCAAATTTGATTATCATAAAAACGGTTCTAGTGAGTTAATCTTAAAAGATAGACAGATACTGTCGCGGACATTTTTTTAGATCATTTCAAGAGGAATAATTCTTTCATACATATGTTTTTGGTATCTTGGACCGTTTTCGCAGCGCACGCAATGGAAGCCCTCAAGGATGAATAATTTTCCCCGTTTCTTTTTCACATTTTCCATTATTTCTTCGCTCCTAATAGTTGCGTCGTCATGTTATATAGCCTAAAGCCTTCCTCGATAAATGGTCTATTTAACACAAAAAGAATTTTTCAATTCGAACCAGTAGTTCCTGAGATTAGCGCGTTCAAACAAACAAACAAACAAACAAACTCTTCAGCTTTATAATATTAGTATAGATAGTATTAGTAAAGTAACTGCCTCGGTGGCGTAGCGGTATTGCGTACGCACACAGAACAGAGATAGAGATAGAACTATAATGTGGGCGTAACCTTTCACCCTCTAGTTAGCAAGGCAGCACTAAATCCCGTTTGAGCGGTCTCAGTCTTCATTACGCATTGTCAAAGCTTTAATAACTAGAAAAAATAGTTAAAAATATTAAAATGCCCTATTGTGCTATTCTGGAATGCAGAAATCATAGCTATAGCAAAAATGTGTCCCACAGAGGTATTTCATACCGTCGGTAAGTAATATTTTCTGGTTTATTGCTTATTTAGCTGAAAAATGTATATTGATTTTCTATGTCAAATATGGCACAAAAATTACAATTTAAAGTGTTTCTTATTTCTTACATCATAAGGTTAATTTTCGAAAACGAAAATCAGTTGTTCTAGAATGATTTGTCACCAATTCGCAGTGTCACCGCTACTCAATTAGTGCATGCATGGTCGATAAAATGTTATCGATAATTATCAATTTTTCACTAAAGCGCTATGTTGTAGCATAAAAACTTTCAAACCCCATACTCTAATTATTTTCGTAAAACATGAACGGATTGAAGGCTGTATGGTTGTGTACCTTGGCCTACAAGTCGTGTGTTGTAAAACAAGTGCGAGTAGTGTTGTCAGTTTTCCAACTGCTTGTTTTGTTTGTATACAATAACTAGCTTTTTCCCGCGGCTCCGCCCGCATTAAAAAGTTTTTCCGGGATAAAAGTCCCGGTTTATATTTTCCCGGGATAAAAAGTAGCCTATGTGTTAATCCAGGACATGACCTACCCGTGTGCCAAATTTCATTGAAATCCGTTCAGTAGTTTTTGCGTGAAAGAGGAACAAACATCCTTACATCCATACATCCATACATCCAAACATCCAAACATCCAAATATCCATACATTCTTACAAACTTTCGCCTTTATAATATTAGTAGGATAAATGCTACATACGTATTAAAACTATGATTGCGTGTGCAGTATTTGTAATAAAATTAGTTTTATTTAAAACGTACATTTGAGAATTGTGAGTGGTCTGGTTCTAATTTTGGTTATATCAATTTCAGTTCATCTCTGGTTGGGATTGCAACCCTACCGGTGAACGACATCTCTTCGACCTCTTGAGCGGCAGCACCAAGCGTGTGAGCACGTAATTTCGTCACCGGCTCGTATGTGCCCATAAATTACGAAGGCTTGGCCAAGGGCCCCGCGGAGTGTTCGCTATGATCACCTGTACCTGTAGCCGCTTAGCCGTCCTATACGTATCAGTGACCCCGTGACGGCGAAGAGCGTTTTGTTCTAGTGCACGATGAACATATCAGGAATCCTTCGCGGAAGTTGACAGGAGAATACTCGCCGGCCTGCCGATTTTGCGGGTTCTCTATTCATTCCCGGGAGTTTTACCTCAGGCACAATTTTCATTCACTTTGTCTATCGCGGGTAGAGTTAAAACTGCCTGCATCACCAGAGAGTAGGATATCTTCCTCAGCTGCATGAAGCCTCAGTGATTCCTGACTCTGCATCAGAGGATCGACGACACACTCTTATAGGTATTTTTCGAAATTAAACAACAAAAGTATTTAAATTACGAAAAAAGTATGTAACAAAACCGGGTTCCGGCTAATAAGGTAAGGTGGGAGAACTTACCTTATTAGCCGGAACCCGGTTTTGTTGTATTTCTGTCTTGAGCTAAGTTTAGCCGATAAGTAAATAAATATAATATCAACTTCAAAGGTGTGTATTGTTTTATTTAACCCACTGTTATAGTAGCAGATACATATTATATAGCTAACGATGTTATACAGAAAAATATCAAAAGTATAACTGAATACAAGTTTAACCTTTGCTCATCCTCACACTTCCTGAGGTGAAGTACGTGCTGACTGCTGGCTTGCTAAACCATTGCTTAGTGTATTCTTCTATCTCAACCCGTAACAAAAGGTCAAGAAGTTCGTAATTGTGCTATTAAACTGTGGAACAAACTTCAATGTCTTTTGTCCGGCCTACTAGGCCGGCATAATTGTGCCAACCGTTAAAAAATATTTTCTTCCCTTACCGGTTGACAGTGGACGATAGCCTAGTTGGGAATGGAACAGTCTACCGAGACAATGTCCGGAGGTTCGAAACCCAAGGCCTCTGACTTTTAAGTTACGTGTGTATTATTTATCAATTATCGTTCACTATAACGGTGAAGGAACACATCGTGAGGAAACCTGTTAACCTGAGAATCCTCCATAAGAATTTCGAGGGTGTGTGAAGTCTGCCAACCCGCACTAGGCTAGCGTGGTGGACTAAGGCCTTAAACCCTCTCAAGAGTAGAGGAGGCCCGTGCTCAGCAGTGAGCATTATATAATACAGGGCTGGTATTATTACCGGTTGACATTTTCCTTAAACTTTACTCTATTTAACTCCGGCAGTGAAATTACTATAATATGTATAAATACTCATTATAATTTATTGCAAACTAGCTATACTGTAATACTGTGTAGGTAATACATTATGTAATTTAACATACATGTTTGCAGTATTGAAATTTTAAATTAAGAATTTAAAATCTATACTAAAAATAAATTTTAATTTACTGAGTGAAAATTTTATTCAAGATATTTTCAACATCTTTTCCGGCGCTTATCAAAATAATATTATATATTTTTGTAATAAGTCAATTTCATTAATTAATATTATTTATAATTTTTAGCCATAACATAAAAAACATCGATAGGTTTACAAAAAGGTATCATATGGGTGCAACACTATTAACGCATGCTTAGCGTACTTGGTGTCAATCAATAACTTTTCTTAAATCGACAGCCATAGAGATCTTATGAATGCCATCACCATTATATGCCATCTAGCGTGGAGTAGTGGAATGAAATCGAATTAAAATCAAAATTCAGGCTGAAGGAATAATATCGTATGAATTTATGTGAATTTTTAAAATATGAAGTTTATGGAATGGCATTAAGGTTAAATTTAATGCAAATGATTTTGTATTATACGTTTTATGTTTATTGCTGATTTTGGCCAATCATAATGAAAAGATGATAGTATGTGAATATACGCATGTGTGAGTTTGGCGACACTGGTTTTCTTAGTAAATTGATGCTAAACTCTATCCATTCTATCTTTAATTCGTGCGTACGCATTACGAGTACGATTTGCGCGCTGAGATCCTGGGTTCGAATCCCGGGTCGAGCCAAAAAAATAATTGTGACTGGGTTTTTCCATCTTAAAATTTGCTTAGTCGCAACTCGGAGTCAGGAAGTTGGCGGTGTGATACCCCCGTGCCTCGGAAAGCACGTAAAGCCGTTGGTCCTGCGCCTGATCTCTCTCCGGTCATGTCGGATTGCCGTCTCACCGGACTATGAGAGTGAAGGAATAGCGAGTGCACCTGTGTATTGCGCACACACTTGTGCACTATAATGTCTCCTGCGTACCTGGCTGATCTCCGTTGAGATTGGCCGCCGTGGCCGAAACTGGCTAGGAGGATTTCATTCATTTCATTAGTAAAGTATAGTTTGTAAGTTTTATGTATTGTACAGTCAAGAGCTCGTGAAGCTTTACACGTTGAACTCTGTACCGTTATATTTACAATCGCTGTAGATGCATCTACTCTCGACTTTACCTACAATTCATACTTTTCTCATTGTCCATATCAACTTGCCACCGCCCTCTCCTCCCTCGGGCCATCGGCTGGCGACGTCTTTTTTACAGGGTGTAAACCTAATCTATACTAATATTATAAAGCTGAAGAGTTTTTTTGTTTGAACGCGCTAACCTCAGGAACTACTGAACCGATTTTGAAAATTCGTTCACTAATAAGAAGCTACGTAACTCCTGAGTGCTATAGGTTACTTTTTATCCCGGGAAAATATTTTTGTCCCGGAAAAACTTTATCACGCGGGCGGAGCCGCGAGCACTACTAGTAAAAAATAAAGCGACTTCAAAACCACTACAAATTAGGCATTGACTCCAAATATACGTATTTACTAAGCGAATACAAATTTTAATTATTTTTTTTTTGTAGTGGTTTTGAAGTCGGTTTATTTTTTATTAAAAAGTTTTTATTTATTGCTTTTTTGTTAGTTCATTATGGAATGGTGTAAACAAAACATCATAGATATACGATTGCAGCATTCGCGAGTCATCTGCTGTTAGTTATTGAAGAGTCCCATTGTGTATCTCCGAAGATCATCATCAGATCTTCATGAATTATATACTAAAACCTTCCCTGAAAAATATACATTTCAATATCGAAAACCACATCCAAATCGGATACATACGGATCGAATACAGAACCTCCTATTTGAAGTCTGTTAAAAAAAGGTCATTAATGGCACATCACTCGCCGTCCTCGTCTGAGCGTGAGGCTCTAGTCGATTGCAGCAGGGGGGGGGGGGAGTCGATCTTACTAATATTATAAAGGCGAAAGTTTGTAAGAATGTCTGGATGTATGGATGTTTGTAACTATTTCACGCAAAAACTTCTGAACGGGTTTCGATGAAATTATGGGTAGATCATGTCCTGGATTAACACGTAGGCTACTTTTCATCCCGGGAAAACATAAAGCGGGACTTTTATCCCGGAAATTTTTTTAACGCGGGCGGAGCCGCGGGCAAAAGCTAGTTAAAAATAAAATTACTTCTGCGTAAGTACCTGCAGTTTTTATCATTATGTTCGTTATAAAAAAAATATAGTAGGTAGTAGGTTGCTTTAAAATCCTGTAGGTGGGAGCATCAGACAATTCTGGGATGGGCACAACCTATGCTTGTTAGGGGAAGAACTGCCTTCATTTGACCACAGTCGTTCCTCGCAGGTGCATCCAGCAGAGGAGTACGGAGCAGGTTTCTGAACGGGCACAGCAGTGTCTCTTGCAGCTACGTTGCAGCCAGCCGCCCCGTCAAAGAAAATTATAACACTACAGAAGCCCCGCGTAATGACTGGGCATTATGCTTAACCTCTTATCTTTAAAGTTATTTATATCTCTACTATATCTAACGTAGTGTTATATTCTGATGGCTCTACTGTTTATGGGCGGTCGTATCGTTCACGATCAAACGACGAGGCCACGATCGCGTATTGCGCCTCTTTTTCTTGATATGTACTTACCTACCCCTTCTACCAAAATTGAAAGTATTTTGATTTGGATTGTTGTTTTTTACCGGATTTCCATAATTATTTCCACGTTACAGTACCCATGTAAACATTTGGGTCTCTGCCAACTTCTACGAAAATAATTGAGCATAAACAAACAATTCGATTTTGTGCCGTCGTGTTTTTGATCAATCAAACGTGACATTTGTCAAAATTATTATGTGAAAAAGCAAATATAAAAATTCTCGTATAATATGGAAAGAAATAAACCGAAGAAAACGAAAACTTTGTAAGTACTTATGTACGGTATTACCACACTCTTACTAATATTATAAATGCGAAAGTTTGAGATTTTTTTGGATGTTTTGATTTTTGTAAACGCAGAAACTAAACGGATATGGAAGAAATTAAAATTTTACACACTGACTGCCTCGGTGGCGTAGTTGTATTACAGTACGACTGCAAAGCTGAGGTCTCGGGTTCGGTCCCCGGATCGGGCACAGTGATATTGAGTTTTTCTATTCAATATCAGCCCGGAGTCTGGAATTTGTGCCCGATATGGCGAAAGGCTCGCCCCCATCACATCATGCGACGGAATTACGGCGAAAAGTGGGTGCACTAGTTGCGCCTCTACCTACCCCTTCGGGGATAACAGGCGTGAGCGTGTGTGTGTGTGTTAATTCTTACACACGGGGACATCATGTCCTGGATTAACACATAGGGTTTATATCCCGGTAATTTGTTCCCATGGGAAATAATGGATATTTTTAATCTCATTCCTGAAATAGACGACGCTAGCTTCGTACTGTGTTTTAACTTTTAGGGACTTTTGTAACGGGAAAGGCTTTAAATGCGGGGGAAGCTGCGAGAAACACCTAGTTCTTTATAAAATTTTGATTAAGTTTCGCTAAAGTCTACAGACACGCTTAGGCAGGGGCGCAACTAGTGCACCCACTTTTCGCCGAGCGTATTCCGTCCCATGATCTGATAGGGGGCGAGCATATCGCCATATAAAGCAAAAAGTTCAGTTTCCGGGCTGATACTGATTATAAAAACCCGATTATAATTTTGCGCCGGGGGGAACGAACCCGAGACCTCAACACCGCAGTCGTATCGTAATATAACTACGCTACCGAGGCAAGCACTGACACAGCAGAAAACCAAATATGTATCGCTTTTCTTGAATTTCAGTGGAATGCCACGCAGTAGGTACATTGTAATTCAAAGTTTTATTACTTCTGTTTATGGACGATCGTGTTACCGTCAGGCGACTGGCATGCTCGTCTCATTAATTAATTTTAATAAAAAAAATTAAAAGTGTCACGATCGTCTGTCAATGAGTACACTTAAAAACTGTATGTTATTGGCTGTATGATTTTTTTCTGCAGACAAATAAAATACCCTATCCCATACACCCAATCGTGGCCGAACACGGAGCGCGCGCCGAAACACAAAAAAGCGACGCTACGAAGTGCACAGTAAGTTTTTAATGTCTATTGTCTCTTTAGATTTAAATGTTAGTCTAAGGATTTACAACCTAACCATATATTGTAGCAGGTACCGTTTTTTCGTCCGTGGCGGGGAGCACGTTTATAGGAAATTGACAGTCATGGAGTCATTATACTGCCCAGCGACTATATAACCCCTAGACTCCTAATGTTCAATATTTCTCTTCAAATTAATTCTGTCAACTACCTGAGGTTTGAGGAAGCGGGGTACTGCATTATGATTGGTTCTTCCAACACCTTATCGCATTATATAACCTTGGAAACATAGGCATAGGGATGGGACGAGTTAAATGAAAACATATTTTTTATCGATATTACTTTTATGTAATAAAGTTTTATAGTAATATTATTATTGTTTATTAAACATATTAACATTTTAACGAAACTATTTATGTTATCAAATGACAGATGGTGCTTAGTAAGTCTCATCGACATTAACAAGAATATTAGAGCTGACTTGTAGGAATAACACAAAGAATAACTCAAAATAATCGTTATAATCAACAAACAAAATAAAAAATTATCCTAATAACATTTCTGATACCGCTAGTCAAAAATATATCCTAATCATTTTTAAAATGAATTAACTATTACTAATGAACTAACCATTAAAACAAGAAGCCTGTTAAAATTAAATAGGCCTCAGATAAATTGATTAGTTGAGTATTCGGGCGATAGTTTCTCTTATTTTTAATTTTATCGATAGAACTATCGACAAATCCTTTTGGTGTATCACTTACTTTTCATGTTAAAAAACAAAACGAAATAGAAAATGTAAAAAGTACTTTCGTCGGAAAGAGATGCAAATATAACAAGATGGCGCGTAAACAGCCAAATGGCCAGTCTAAGATGAACTCCGTAAAATTTTAAATAAAATGTGATTATGTGTCGTTATTGTCTTACGTGTGAAATGTAATGCCATTTTTCTGAAAATTTGAATTATGGCGATTTATACCACACCATTTTATTGTGCACGGGGCCATTACAATAGTTATTTATTCGCAAACACGGAAGTGTTTACAGCTCACAGTTGTGGTCGCAACTGACTTGAAGATTTTGAACGGTCAGCTACATTGGATCTATTTGTCAGATGTGTTGCCCGAAGCCGATCGTCTGTTATTAGGAGTCTAGGGATTATATAGTCGCTGATACTGCCACTTTTAACTTAAAACCAAAAAGCTTTTTGTTGTTAATTTGTGTATAAAATATTATGTAGTTACTAGTTACAAACAGATGTCAGATTCAGCTTTAAATCAACATTGCCAGACTATTCAATTTTTACCATTAACCTCCATACATAATTAAGACAGATATCGCTACTGATACGAATCCATTTTAATTTTAAAAACTTAAAAAAAAGGTTGAATTATCTTTACACGACCTATCCAACAGGAATTATTGGGTACTTCTTTTCCTAAGTTAGTAGTTTTAGAAAGTTTGCAGCTTGTAACCTTTGGATTTTGGAATGACACGCGAGTTGTACAATAGTTGTAAGGTAAGTCTTGGTAAGGTAGTCACTGCTTTACTTCGACAATGTAGTTAGTACTGAGGATAAAAAAGAAACAAGGAAAGACGGGCTCAATGGACTAGTATCCAGAGCTGTAGCCAAGAAGTTTATAATATTATCTAATGGAGAGAGCGGTACACACATTTTTGTGAAGACAAAAAAATTACCTTTTGTGTTGTATTCTATCTCACTCACTCTTTAACCTATGTTGCCAAAGCTTACGGATTATTTCCCTACCCATAAAAAAATATCAATACCGTTATTGTCGTCTCAATCATGTATATATAAATATTTCCAACATATCTTATATAATGATATAAGTACTATTTTCATTTCAGAATTATTCTTGTTGAATAAGATATCCTTAAGGTTTTTTATCCTTATTAACATTTTAGTTTAAAAAATTTCCTCATTTAATTGGTAATTGCGAATACATACTTCGGCAACACTGTTATAAAACGTTAAGTTCGATGTCAATATAGTTGTCAAATAAATGTTCACTTCGAAATTTTCTCCGTAATTATCTACAATAATAAGTGTGTTTTAGTGATATTTTAATGTGAATTGTGTAGTTCACGGTTGCAGAAATATTTGGTATCCATCATTTAGTGTGAAATTCTACAGGTAAGTTCATTGTAATCAATATTGTGCAAATATTATAATTTTATCAATATTTATACGAATCGTAATAAAATACGTGAATATTTTATAAATGAACTGTAGAAAAACCTCGCTTAATGTGATTTGCTTTATATATGACTACTTTTTTCATATTAACGTAATGTTAAATGTGATTTTTTGTATTGTAAATAGTGTATGTAAACAAGAGGCTAGGGTGACCATGGTGTAAGCTTTGGTGGACCGGTTTGACCATGGTGCTAGAGTATTTGTAATACTAGCCGCCTTACTAATGAATATTATAAAGCTTATTAATCTTTAAATAATCATCGTAAATAAAAACTGAGGATCAACAGTTACAATCGAGTTCTCAGTGTATCCAGCATTGATTTATTGAAACTTTTATTTAAAATAAAATCGAGTTTGTATTTCTCTTTACAGATTTCTTAAAGATCTAGATAAGCAAAAATGTGGTTAAATATAAATACCATTAAAAGGTCAATTTGATGTCTGCAAGAATTACTAGTCAACATTTAAAGACAAAACATTATGATTCTGAATGTGATAATGTGTCTTCTACTTCTGGGAATATGGCAGTAGATGTCAAAAATAATTATTTATTACCAGAAACTCATCCTGTAAGTATATTATTTTTTATCATTTCACTGGTATAATTATGATCCACTTAGACTTTATTATTTACTAGCTTTTGCCAGCGGCTCCGCCCGCGTGAATGTGTTTTTCCGGGATAAAAGTCACTGTTTATATTTTACTAGGATGAAAAGTAGCCTATGTGCTAATCCAGGACATGATCTACCCGTGTGCCATATTTCATCGAAATCCGTTCAGTAGTTTTTGCATGAAAAAAACATCCATACATCCAGACATTCTTACAAACTTTCGCCTTTATAATATAATAAGATTAGTAGGATAGGGATGTTGCCGCCTCACATGAACAAATATGTCCTCGGCTATAACCCGGTGTCGGATAGAATCCTGACCATGAAGCTGAACACTAAACCGTGTGTGCTTAATATTGTCCAAATATACGCACCAACAGCATCAGCTCAAGATGAGGTCATTGAAGAGTTCTATGGGAAACTGGAGGAAACGCTGAAATTGATCCCTGGTCGGGAAATTAAAATGATCATTGGCGACTGGAATGCCAAAGTCGGTAGTACACTAACTGATGATCACATCAGAAGCACGGTTGGGAAATTTGGACTAGGCAGTAGGAATGAACGGGGTGAAAAACTGATCGAGTTCTGTATAGACAGAAATCTCAGTATCATGAACACGTACTTCAAACATCATCCTAGACGACTGTACACGTGGAGATCTCCAGGCGATAGATACAGAAATCAAATCGACTACATCATTCTAGATACTCGCTGGAGATCCTCAGTTTCTAACGTGAAGACCTTTCCCGGCGCAGAGTGCGGCTCCGACCACAACCTACTCGTAGCTAATTTTTCACTGCGTTTAAAAGCGCCTAGACGTCAACCACCGAAGTCTAGAACCTTGGATCTCTCTGAACAACCAATTTTCCGAGAAGCGTTAGAGGCGAAACTAAAAGATAGCCCAATGCAAGAACACGCTAACGCTGATACACAATGGAAAAACTTAAAAGGCCATATCAACGATGCGCTGGACGAGGTCTCTAAAAAGAAGAATCCGTAGCGGAAGAAAAAATCTTGGATCTCCGATTACTCGTGGGAGCTCATTCAGCGCAGAAAAGACCTAAAAACCAGGAGTCTCCGAGATCGTGCAATAATGGCTGAATACTCCGAGCTTAGCAGAGTTATCCAGGCCAGTTGTCGCCGTGACAGGATCGGTTTCATTGAGGGCATCTGCAGCGACATTGAGAGACACTCGAACAAGTTACAAACTGCAGACCTTTTCAAGAAAGTTAGAGTCCTTTCCAAGCAGTTTAAGCCTAAATCGTGGGTCATAGAAGATGCCGATGGCACTGTGCTACACGAGCTCGACCGCATTGCCGAGAGGTGGCGTACCTACTGTGAGCAGTTGTACACAGATCCCCATTCAACGCCCGGAGTTGGCCTGTACTGGAAGGATCTAGAACTGGAACCCATGATTCTTCGCTCCGAAATATCTACTGCGGTACGTTCACTTAAGAACAAGAAGGCACCAGGAAGCGACCAGATAACAGCAGAGGTGCTAAAAGCTATGGGCGACTTGGGTGTGGACTCACTTTTCAGGATCTGCTCACACATCTGGATTTACGGTGATTGGCCGCAAGACTGGTCGGAATCTGTAATTCTTCCGCTACACAAGAAAGGGTCAACCAAGAACTGCGGAAATTATCGAACCTTGTCCCTCATCTCACATGCCAGCAAAATCTTGCTCCATATTCTGAACAATCGCATCCGATACTACCTGGACTGGCAAATTCCGCAAGAGCAAGCGGGTTTTGTGAAGGGCAAGGGCACTCGAGAACAGATTCTCAATATCAGGCAGCTCGTTGAGAAGGCATACGAGTTTGACACGCCAGTGATAATGTGTTTCGTCGACTACAGTAAAGCTTTTGACTGTGTCAACTGGGGTTGCTTATGGAAAGTCCTACAAGAACTTGGAGTACCCAATCATCTCATCGCCTTACTTTGCACACTATATGGCTCAAGCCGCGGAGTCGTAAGAGTCGATAAAACAACCTCAAAACCCTTTACATTTCACCAGGGAGTACGACAGGGATGCATTTTATCGCCCATCCTGTTCAACGCCTATGGAGAGTGCATAATGAGACGTACCTGTGAAAACTGGCAGGGAGGCATCACAGTTGGTGGCGTGAAAATCACTAACCTGCGCTACGCCGATGACACTACTCTTCTTGCGGCTAATGAGTCAGAAATGGCTGCATTTCTGGACCGAATGGAGCGGTTCAGCGCGGAGATGGGACTTTCCGTAAACAGGTCCAAAACCAAGATCCTGGTGGTAGATAGATCTGGGAAGTTGGAACTCACTGGTGCACTGGACCTAGAAGCAGTGGACAACTTTGTCTACCTGGGTTCCAATATCAGCAACAATGGTTCGTGTGAGAAAGAAGTGCGCAGGCGAATTGGAATGGCTAAAAACGCCATGTCTCAGCTTGAAAGAATCTGGAGAGATCGCAACATCTCCGTCAAAACCAAGACCAAACTGGTACGGACCTTAGTCTTTTCGATCTTTTCGTATGGAGCTGAGACTTGGACATTGAAAGCAGCAGAGCGCAAACGCATTGACGCTTTTGAGATGTGGTGCTGGAGAAAGATGCTCTGTATTCCTTGGACAGCATTTCGTACAAACATCTCCATACTGCGAGAACTCAAAATCTCCTCGCGGCTGTCATCAGAGTGTCTACGCAAAATCTTAGAATATTTCGGTCACATTGCAAGAAAAGACGGTGACAACCTGGTGAAACTCATCGTGACCGGCAAAGTAGAGGGGAGAAGACCTCGTGGACGCAGGCCAACACGTTGGTCTGACCAGATTTGCCCCACTCTTGACTCTACAACTTACACCGCCCTCCGCACCGCATGTGACAGATATCAATGGAGAAAGCTCGTCCGAGAGAAAGTGATGCAGAAGGGGGGTCTCGACCCTCAGTATTGAGGAACACGACGCAAGAAGAAGTAGGATAGGGCATTAAGCTTGCGACCCACCAAATTTTATAACGGCGGTACATTGGGTGATATCTGAGTGTACTAAATGGCACCTCTGCCTCTGTCTAAAATATAGGTACTTAAATATATTATTATTGATTGATATTTACTTTTTACATTACATGTCAGCGAAATGAATATGAACCACCATTGAAACGTCAAGACTTGAAAGATTTCAATATATCAGTTAATGTGAAGACATCCAGTGAAATAAGTTTAAAGAAATAAAAGAAAGTATTGCAGCAGAAGATGAAGAGATAAAAGAAGAAAATTAATTACAAGTTATTTCTTATTAAAGTTGTTCATGATTATACAGTCTGAAATTGAAAATATTTTGCAGTGAAATTTTGCTAATATTTGAGATTTTTTTTAAAAGTATATTCCAAGTAGCAAGCAAAGAAAAATTACATATAGTGATGACATAAAGACTTTTGCTTTAACATTACACTTTTAGTCGCCGAAAACATTTTTGTTTTATAAATTCAAAGATATATTTGCCGAAAGAGAGCACATTATGGTGATCTTTAGCAAACTTTAATTGTTTTGTTGGCTTCTTCACAGAAGTTTTAGAATATTAAAAATAAATTTAAGGACGAAACCTCACCCGCAGAATGTAGCGTTAATTTTTGATTCCATGGCTCTCAAACAAGAATTTATTTGGTATTGTAATTTGTAAAACATCCACGTGTTTATTACTTTTGCTATAAATATCTACACAACTTTGTTTACAGTCAACTTACCTATGGAATTTCACACTAGATGTTGGATTGCAAATAATTCTGCAACCATGGATTACACAACTCATAGTAGAATATCTCTAAAACACAATATGTATTATTATGGATAGTTACAGAAAAAAAGTTCGCAGAATACTCGCAAAAATTGTAAAATCACACAAAATAGATATTCGTAATATTTCAAAATTACTTACTGAAAATTAGGTTATTAACTTCCTAAATGTGTATTATTTTTTTATGTATGATTGTTTACTTTTATGAGTATGTTTTTTATTTTTTTTATTATATTTAAATTTAACAATAACTGTAGTTTTCATTTTTAAATATCCCAATGTTTTTCTGTCTAACCTTACAGTCTCCATATTTGGTTATAAAGGCCGGCAAACAACGTGAACATATCCAGTCGCGGGGGAAAGTAAAACATATACAATGTGAGGCTGTGTGCCGAGCAAAAAAAAAGCACGCGGGGCCCCGTGCGAAGCAAATATTTTTTTTTAACAGCTTTGTAAGTAAGGTGCCATAAAACGGGCCCCCAAGGAGCTGTAAGATGCCCCTGTAACTGCGAGGCCCCAGGCGGTTGCCTGGTTCGCCCCCCTCCTCCAAGGCCGCCACTGAATTCACCACCGCGTGGTGAGGTATTTTTTTATGTAAGTGGAACTAGTAGTTCCGAACTACACATACCAAAAAAGTATGTAAGTAGGCCAATTTTGTTTGGAATAAACTTTCTAACTCAAATTATATTTTTTAAATATCAACTATTACTAGCCGCTGTAGTTGGTTTTCATAATTAATTTAAACCGCATTACTTTATAGAGATAAAAATAAATATTATGGTACGATATCATATTATTACACACTCACACACTCACGCCTCTTATCCCCCGGGTAGACAGAGGTGCAATTAGTGCACCCACTTTTTGCCGTTATTCCGTTCCACGCTGTGATAGGGAGCGAGCCTATCGCCTTATCGTGTACAAATTCCAGACTCCGAGCTGATACTGAATGGAAAATAGTCACTTTGCCCGATCCGACTAACCTGGGGATCGAACCCGAGATCTCAGCATTGCAGTCGTACCATAATACAACTACGCCACCGAGGAAGCCATATTATATCATATCATATTATTATGGACAGTTAATTATGTTACGTCCTGGTTTTGAAAATAAACCTTTGTCACTCTAAAGAGAGAGACAGCAGATAGCTGTGACGTCACATTTTAGTCTTCAGTTTGTTAAACGGAATGAAAAATCCATATGGGTATAACATTCTTGGCTGTAGCCCATAATATTTATTAAAAAAAAAATGACAAGCGATCGTATAGGGATGTGACATTAATTCGAAAGATCGATTCGATAAATTGATTTTGCCTTCCACATATTAATTGACTTTTTTGGAAAAATCTATTTTAGTTAAAAGAAATAATCGATTTTTAACATGGTCAATTTTTTCACTTCATATTAATTTATCAGAATAAAAATCAAATAAAATGATAAGTGTAAAAAATAAACTTCTGGTTTCAAAACTAAAATTCAAAAAATATTTTGCTAAACTTTATACAATAAAATAATTATTGCTGCGAATAAATGTTCAGTGCCATTTAACAATTAATTAGAATCAACATAAAATAAAACGATTAGTATAAATAATAAAACTACCTTTTGGTCTCAAAAAATATTTATTTATACATATAGGAATAATGGGAACATAGGGAATACGTCATATTGCTAATATGACGTATTCCCAGTAAAAGCATGTAGATTGTGTTAAAAGCAATCGGTTTTGTCCTATTACGCCCTATCCGGAACTCAATAGTTTTCGAGCAATTTAAGATTTATTGAATTTTAAAATAAAGCACTTATAGACTAAATAAAATTCAATAATATAAAAAGTACTGAATGGGGTTGGGGTATTTTGTTGTTTTCTAGTAAATAACATTCTAGGGATTTATAATAAACAATAAAATATTTAAAAGATATAATAAGTTTGAAATGATGGTCTTAAATCTATCAATTACGTATTTTATTTAAAAAAGATGTGTGGCACTCGGAGACTGCCGCAGTAAAACTATTGCATAAATTCTAATATTTATAACTTCTTTGAACAGATATAAAATAAAATATTCATCGATAGATGGCAAAACTAAAAAAAAATATGAAAGACGGGCTCAATGGACTAGTATCCAGAGCCGTAATATTTAAATAATAACCTCTTTGAATAGATATAAAATAAAAGAACTGGCCGTAAAAGTGACATTCGAAATTTAAATAAAACATCAACTGCGCGCGTTTGACATTTCGATACGTTTCACTGACTGGAACAATTTTTAAATACACGGTAATTTCGACCTTTTATCGTTTAACATTCAGCTCATATCCTCTTACATATTGTATTCTTACAAGACTACGATATTAAATTTACTTATGAAATTATACACTCTACATGGTTGTGATAGAGTTGAAAATAATGAGGGCTGTTAGAGTATTTCGTTACGGCATTTCTGGATTCGGTCTTCACGCTCAAGGCCCGCGATAGAAGCTATGCAATAGCTTAAAAAGTTTTTGACAAAAACTGCTGTTTATTTTTGAAAAACTTCTTGTGATTAAATGTGCAAGATACTTAAAAATCTTGTCTATTTATTTAGTTTTTAATGAGGTATAAAACATCAAAATTAATCTTGTAGAAGTTAAAAAAATACAAATGTTTGAGTGTTACTCTGGTACAAATTGTTTTGTTTGCATCTTATTAAAGCGTATAAAGATATTATTATATCAATTAAAATACAATTTTCTTTATTTTTACAAACCTTGCTCCACTTGTTAGCCTCTGTTCCTAATACAAATATGCATTCTGTGGCTTAATTATCTTTAGTAATTCTAAGAAATAAACTACTTGTGGTCTGCTCATCTGCATTAAATATTACTTAAATCAGTTCATTGCGTGATTAAGATGGCGCCATCTTTTAAAAGACTTGTTCATGTTACCGACGGTCTCAAGAACTTACTAAAATTGATCTGGAGTTTGATATGTAATTCGACTGTTAAAGTTACGCTAGCTGTTACTGCTGTTTATTTTATTACAAACTTTGACGTGATGCTAGTAATCGCACCCACTGAAGCATTTTAATTTTGCACTAAGTAATAATAATGTGTGTGTTTTTTTTAAATATTAAGTACTTTTATGTTTTCAACTATAATTCTTTACAATATTTTTCATTAGATTTTCTGTAAAGCAATTTAAATAACATAGGTACTGCATATATTATTATAACAATGATTAATAGCGCCGTGTTCATCTTTGGCAAAAACCAAACGCATCGATGATAGTAATCATATTCGTCCCTCCGGATAAGGCAAGAATAAGATATTCTTATCTATCTTTATTTATAAAAACACGATAACCACCAAAAGTAAGCATTTTCACTGTTTCATGTCTGTTAGTAAGTTATTGTGACCGGCTGTTAGTGAACTTAACGTCGCGTTTTTTCATTAGTCGCACAAATTGTGAAACTTAGAACGATTATTGAAAATCGATTATTTTTTCACATCCCTACTGTCATGTGAACAGTGAAATGTCATTGACAATTTGTCAATAAAATGTGTATGTCGCATGGACTGGTATTTGTTTGGGTAATGGGTTGTTTAAGAAGCTGTGTTAGTAAGTGACTTGAGTAGTATGTTCATCGTACTTTTTGAACAATTCCAGTGTGCTATGTAGGTACTGTGATTGGCGTTGAGGTGTTCCGCATTTGTGTTGGGGCTATTCCGTACTTGCGTTGAGGTGCTACATTGTGTACAAGACACTTTCTCTTTGTTTATTTACCGAAAGACGCTTTTTTAAACGTTTGTTGAGTGTGTGGTAATCTCTTTTACAATGCCTAAGCTTTGCGCTTTCGGGTGTAACCCAGCAGGTAAGTTCTCGTATTATGATTATACAATGTTGTTATTATATTAGCAGGGGCCTGAATCTTCCTACTATTATTAAGGCGAAAGTTTGTAAGTATGTATGGATGTCTGGATGTTTGTTACTCTTTCACGCAAAAACTACTGAACGGATTTCGATGAAATTTGGCACACGGGTAGATCATGTCCTGGATTAACACATAGGCTACTTTTTATCCCGGGAAAATATAAACCGGGACTTTCATCCCGGAAAAACTTTTTAATGCGTGCGGAGCCGTGGGCAAAATTTAGTATAATGCTACTAGGAACTTGTCAGAAACATCCAAATCATCTCCTATTACGGACATTTCCCATGCCAATGTGTCAGTGCATACTTGGGCATGTTGCAAGTCAAAGTTGTTTAAGTTTTATGAGTGGATGCTTATACATTTGAATCTGCTTATAACTCCATATATATTGACCACTATGACGTAATTGCAGTGGGTATATAGTTTGGTTTGCATATAAAATTCTTAACAACCAAGTTGGGATATAATGCCTTCTTATAATGACATGTTGGTTAGTATGACCTATTTTTTATTTTTTTATTTTTATTAAACACAAGACATAATACAGAATACAATCATTTCAATCATTAAAACTTAAGCACTAAACTATATTAAGTCTAGATTGCCTTCCTTAGACCTATGCCCTAATTGAAATTATCAGCGGAAGTGAAATCTACACAAACAATTAACTAACTTTACAAAGTATACATCTGCTTTTACTTAAGTGAGTTGTATAAACAAAATTTCTATGGAAACTAATTATTCTACCTATATACTACTTAGTTTTCTAATACTACGTAAAAACGATCCAGGCCTGCTATTCATTATGTCAATGGTACCATGTATTTCTAAGAAATTATTCCAGTTAAGGTGACATGTACATGATTCTTAACACCTTTCATTTTAAATCACAATGGGGAATCAGTTTGTACCTTTCTCTGTACTAAACTAAAAATGTTTAAAAAATAGAAGTTTATTGTTTCCAACTATACTTTGTACGATATGTTTATCACTTCCCTTTGATGTCATTATAAGCAGATTCTATTGTATGCCTTTATCCTCCTGGGACATCCAATTCTGAGTAAATTGTGTTTGATAAAGCAATAAAAATGAAAGTAATGGTCATTGTGTGTGCTTCATGTAGCGATGGTCTAAAATAAAATTTCTGCCTGATTTACAGTATCTGCTCTGAATTGTTTAAATCATAAAGATAGTTTTTATTACCAAAACTAAAGATATTCATTTAAGATGAAATAGTAAGACTGATAAAAACGAATTTTGTTAAATGTTTTCAGGTGTTTCTATGCATCGGTTTGCCAGCTATGACAAATTTCCTGAACGCTTTAAGGCATGGGTTTCTCTGTGTGGTGGAAAACTCGAAACAGTATCCGACTATGAATTCTTCAAGAAAAAAATTGTTTGTGATAGGCATTTATGCTAAGATCACAATCGTAATCTACAATTAAAGCTTTAGCAGTGCCTTCGCTCTATTTATCTGGTAAGAATTGCTGATATTGTTTCTGTAATAATAGATTGCTAAAATTAATAATTATTACATAATCAAGGAAGTTAAAAATATCATACCTGTCGGAGTGACTAAAATACTATAAAATAGGATGCTAGCTAATTACCAGTATTTCAATATTGCATAGTGAGATTTAAAATACACAATGTTGCAGATTAATTTGAATTTGTAAAATAAGTTGTTGATTTGACTATTTTTATTTATGAATATTGTATTACTGTTGACTTCAATGAATCGAGTAGTATGAAATTCTGTAGAGAGGAGCGAACCTTTATAATGAGAGTGCAGACGCGCTTCAGGGCATTCGAAGTTTAGTTGGCTAGCTCAACAGAACGTTGTTATTACTCTGTATTGTTGTTCAGACGAAATATATTACGTTTATATGAGAAAAACCAGCTTTTAATTATTATTGAAAACTTAAATCATGACGAAGTCTAAAACATGGAAATACCGCCTTCGCCCATACCTCCATCACCCAACTCCGAAATACCTATTGTACCTGTTGTAGTACAACAGGTATAATATTATTATAATGTACTAGTAGTGCTCGCGGCTCCGCCCGCGTGTAAAAGTTTTTCCAGGACAAAAATATTTTCCCGGGATAAAAAGTAGTCTATAGCACTCAGGAGTTATGTAGCTTCCTATTAGTGAAAGAATTTATAAAATCGGTTCAGTAGTTCCTGAGATTAGCGCGTCCAAACAAACAAACTCTTCAGCTTTATAATATTAGTATAGATGATTGTATTATAATGGTTCTCTTGAAGTTATCATATAGTGGTTGTAGGTCTCGTATGTAAGAGTCCGTCTGGGTGGGTACCACTGCAATGTCAATTTCTACCGCCAAGCAGCAGTGTGCATGCACTGTTGTGTTTCGGTTTGATGGACATTGTAGCCAGTGTAACTACTGGACATAATGAGACTTAACATCTCATGTAGGTTTCCTCACGATGTTTTCCTTCACCGTTAAAGCGAATTATAATTTATAAACAAAACACACGTAACTTAGCAGTCAGAGGTGTGTTTGGGTTTTGACCCTCCGGACATTAGCAGATCGTTCCTTTCCCATCTAGGCTATCGTTGCTTCCATTAAAATTGATATATATAAGATTGGTTTCAATAGTTTTTATTTTTATTGCATTAAATGACGAGACGAGCGTTCGCGTGATGGTAAGCAATACGACCACCCATAAACAGTAGAAATACCATCCAGAACCTTAAAGTCCTGTGTGGCATTCCACTGCGCTAGTCATCCTGAGACATAAGATGTTAAGTCTCATTACGTCCAGTAGTTACACTGGCTACAATGTTCTTCAAACCGAAACACAACAGTGCATACATACTGCTGTTCGGCGATAGAAATAGACAGCGGTGGTACCCACCCAGACGGACTTACATATGAGAGTCTTACCACCACTTTTCTACATTTAGTACTAGAAAAGGGGAAATATAAAACATTAATAAAATTATTTTTGTTATAGCCCTGAGAAAATTGACAAGTCAGCAACATCCATACCAATAAAGAGGGTGCGTAGTGAAGTATCTCGCCGCAGGAAGAAAACCAAATTCACAACAAGACTGGCAAATGCCAATAAATTATCAGAAAGTATTCTGTTTCATCAAGTAGTGGGTAGAGTGGTCAAAACAAATATTTATGAGTAATAGCAAGCTGGTAAAAAACCAATGGGCAGACATTTCACGATTGACGAGAAAGGTTAGCACAGTATGTGCCCAAAGTACTGTCAATGTAATACAATACAAAAGCCTTTATTTACTGTTCATGAACAAGACACATCCCTACGACGCGACTATTCCGACTACGCGCCCCATCACTATTGTTTCTGGCAACATTGATCTCCCGTTCGGCTAGCGTCGGCTGGCGTCGGCCATACATTTTTCTGCATTTATGTACTACAATAATTGTAATTTATCAAGAAATTAAATAGAAGTACAAAATGTAATCGTTTTCATTTTCGTCAATCATGGCGTCTCAAGATTTGGACCTTCGAAGTCGGATCACCAGAATTCACATGAAGAAGATGCCACGTGGTTAGCGGCGCATTGAAGAAGTCCCCACTGCACTAATACCGTATCCTTTTCATATAATTATTCAAAGCTTTTCACATCTTAATTTTCGTTAGCCAATAGCCAAGCTCATTGCCGGCTCAGTCAAATCAAATTGATGTTCACAATAAAGTGACATCCTTTCATGTTAATAATCAAGAGCAAACTGTGCAGTCTATAGCATTAGAACCAGTTTTGCTGTCAACGGCATTAGTTGAAGTTTTTCATAACAATATAAGCATTGTTGCACGTGCACTTCTTGATAGTGGCAGTCAGTGTAGCTTTGTCACAGAATCATTATGTAAAAAATTGCATTTGGAACCAATACAGTCCACACTCACTATTACAGGTGTAGGTAACACTGTCACAAGTTCAGTGCAGTCATGCAACCTACACATAAAATCAAAAGTTAACAATTATACAGCTCGTTTAAGCTGTTCAGTTTTACCAAAAATTACATCCAACATACCCAATATACCTATCGATGTAGGTTCATTAAATATACCAGAAACCATTGTTCTGGCTGACCCAAAGTTTTACATTCCTTCTGACATTGAATTATTGTTGGGAGCTGATGTGTTCTGGGGTTTATTACAAGAAGGTCGCTTACGTTTATTAAGTGGCCCTTATTTGCAAAATACATTATTGGGTTGGATTATTTCAGGTAGTTTAATTAGTGACAATTCACTAAATAAGTTCTGCAATAATGTTCAGTGCAACTTTACTAACAAATTGGTGGATGACCAATTAAAACGTTTTTGGTTGTTAGAGGAAGTTGACACAAGTTTACAAAATAACAATTTGCTCACTAATGATGAGCAATATTGTGAAACATTGTTTAATTCATCCACTTTTCGTGACAATCAAGGTAGATTCACAGTAAAAATACCTTTAAGGGAATCTGTCAATGTTCTTGGTGACTCTTATGACAGTGCAAAAAAACGGTTCTTGTCACTTGAACGTAGGTTAGATCGTGTTCCTAGTGTTAAACAAATGTATTGTGAATTTTTGGATGAATATTTGGCCTTGGGGCATATGACCCATATTGAAACGTATAATACGCCTTATTATTTCATTCCACATCATTGTGTTCAGAAGGACAGCACCACAACAAAATTGCGAGTAGTGTTTGACGCAAGTGCAGCAACAACTACTGGCAAATCATTTAATGATATTCAGCATATAGGGCCACCATTGTTGAATGATATTGTTGGCATATTGTTGCGTTTTAGGCAATATGCATTTGTGGCATGTGCGGACATTGAAAAAATGTACAGACAGGTCTTAATTCATCCTGATCAACGCAAGTTACAGTTAATTTTGTGGAGAACAGATAAGTCAAAATCGTTAGAAATGTATCAGTTAAATACAGTGACGTATGGCACAGCTGCGGCGCCATACCTAGCCATGCGTTGTTTACGTCAAATTGCATCGGAATGCAGTGATGCCGATGTGGTTCACGCTATTGAAAAATCTATGTATGTTGATGATTTAGTGTTGTCACATAATGATAAAAATACATTAATAAATCTTTGTGAGCGGATTAATAATACATTAAAATTAGGTTGTTTTCATTTAAGAAAATGGATGTTTAATTTTGATATATCTAATGAAAGTACCGTTTCTAAGTCTTTGTCACTTGCTGAAGGTACTCAATGCAAGACATTAGGTTTAGGTTGGTACCATAACACTGATGTATTACATTTTAATTCAAATCTAGACAGTAATGTTAATGACACAATTATTACTAAACGACTTATGTTATCAATAGTATCGCAGATTTTTGACCCATTGGGGTTGCTAGCACCTGTTGTTATTGTAGCAAAAATATTGTTACAGAAACTTTGGTTATGCAAAATTAATTGGGATGATCAAGTTCCCCATAATGTAGCATTACAATTCAAACGTTTTATTAGTAGTTTAAAAAGATTAAGTGAAGTTCGAATTCCACGACATGTTACTAACCGTCATTTACGACTTTTAGAGCTACATATATTCTCTGATGCGCGTCTTGATGCTTACGGAGCCTGTGCATATGTGCGTAGTTGTGGTATTAATACAGTTGATGGTGTCACAGTTAGGCTTTTATGCGCGAAAAGCAAAGTTGCTCCAATAAAGCCCGTTAGTATTCCACGCCTTGAACTTTGTGGGGCGTTATTAGGAGCCAAACTTTATGATAAAATAATACAAAGTATGGAATTTAAATTTGAAAGGGTGTGTTTTTGGACTGACTCGACCATAGTTTTAGCATGGTTGCGTATGCACCCAAATCAATTAAAAACATTTGTACAAAATCGTGTCAGTGAAATAAATGAGTTAACCAGTAACTGCAAATGGCGGCATGTAAGTGGCACAAGCAACCCTGCTGATTTATTGTCTCGTGGTGTAGACGTTCACAACTTAATTGAAAGTGAAATCTGGTGGAACGGTCCTGATTTCTTGTACACTAATATTGACGTAGATAACACTCAGCCTAATTTATTGAAATTAGATTTACCTGAATTGAAGTCACACGTTGCTGGGACCTCTTCCACTGGCGACATGTCGCAGTCGCCTTTTCCGTTCGAGAAATTTTCTTCATTTTGTAAAATGACTAGAACAGCCGCTTACTTACTCAGGTTTATTCATAACACGAGATTCAAAACAGAGCGTAGAGTTGGTCCATTAACAACAACTGAATTGCAAAGCGCAACTTTATTGTTGGCTCGTTTGTCACAAGTTCAATCTTTCCCAATCGAATATCATGGTTTGTTGAACAAATCAAAAAACATTAAATTTTTACGCAACATGTCGAGTCTTAACCCTACATTCGGTGAAGATTGTTTAATTAGAGTAGGAGGTAGGTTAAACAATTCTACGAACTTTGATCACGATAAAAAACATCCAATTTTGCTTTGTGGTAAACATCATTTTACACTTCTACTTTTTCGATATGAGCATAGGAAACTCTTGCATGCTGGACCTCAACTTCTTCTTGCGTCCATACGTGAATTATGGTGGCCATTGGGTGGTAGATTGTTAGCACGCAATACCGTACACAAGTGTGTAACATGTGTACGTATGAGTGGAAGGGTATATAGTCCTATCATGGGTAATTTACCATCAGAGCGGTTGGAGCCTGGTTTTCCATTTTTGTATACTGGCACAGATTATTGTGGTCCATTTTTTATATTAAACCGTAGCGGACGGGGCGCGAAACTAATAAAATGTTATGTTTGTTTGTTCGTGTGTTTTGCGACACGTGCAATACACTTAGAACTCGTTACAGATCTTTCAACGAAGTGCTATCTTTTATGCCTAAAACGATTTATATCTAGGAGAGGGAAGCCTTTGGAAATATTTTCCGACAACGGTAAAAATTATGTTGGAGCCGTTAGGGAAGTAGGAGAGTTTCTTGTAAAAAATTCTCAGGCTTTAGTCGAAGGTGCCTCTTTAGATAACATCTCTTTTAAATTCATACCACCTTATTCACCTCATTTTGGTGGGCTGTGGGAGGCAGGGGTAAAATCCGCCAAACATCATTTGCGGCGTGTCGTAGGTAATGCCAATTTAACTTTTGAGGAATTTTACACGGTATTGGTGCAGGTTGAGGAGATTTTGAACTCGCGACCGCTGACCCCACTATCAACGGATCCCAATGATCTGCAGGCTGTAACGCCTGCACATTTTTTAATTGGCCGACCATTGACGTCGCCCGCAACTGCGGATTTAACACAAGCCAACTTTCACCGACTGCCTCGCTTCAGTCGAATTGAACAACTAAGGCAACACTTCTGGTCTCGCTGGTCAAAAGAATATATTTCAGAACTTCAAGTTCGAACTAAATGGAAGACGCACAAGAATGATTTGAAGATTGACACGTTGGTCATCATCAAGGAAGATAATGTGCCTCCTCTAAAATGGCGCCTTGGTCGCATCATTGAATTATTTCCTGGAAATGATGGAGTCGCTCGAGTTGCATCCATCCGTACATCAGCTGGTGACATCAAGCGTGCATTCAGCAAGTTATGCCCACTTCCACTTCAATAATGAGAAGAGCGTGTACATCTTCCGGAATCCACAGTTTCCAGGCCGCGGGGGATGTTCATGAACAAGACACATCCCTACGACGCGACTATTCCGACTACGCGCCCCATCACTATTGTTTCTGGCAACATTGATCTCCCGTTCGGCTAGCGTCGGCTGGCGTCGGCCATACATTTTTCTGCATTTATGTACTACAATAATTGTAATTTATCAAGAAATTAAATAGAAGTACAAAATGTAATCGTTTTCATTTTCGTCAATCATGGCGTCTCAAGATTTACTAAAAAGAGAATACATTTTTTTTTCTTTTTACAGTTTTTTTCTAACTTTTAATGTCTTTCACAGCAGTCCTCTTTAAAGCTTGTCCTTTTGACAGAAGGCCTCCTCCAGCGATCGCCATTTTTCTCTGTCCCTAGCAGTCCGCGTCCACAATGGGCCAGCAATCTTCTTTAAGTCATCAGACCACCTTCTGAGTTGCCTGCCTCTTTTTAGCTTTGCATTAACTCGAGATGTCCACTCAGGTACCTTTTTCGTCCATTTAGTTCTTATTTCTCTTAACATATGCCCTGCCCATTTCCATTTCAGGACTTTAACTTTTCTCCCCACATCTTCCCACTTAGTGACATTTCTAAGGTCAGTTGCGCGTTTCCTGTCCACCTTCCTATACCCCAAGATACTTCTTTCCATACTTCTTTGACAAGAAATAAGCTTTTGGTTCGACGTTAGCGTATTCGCCAGGTCTCACCACCGTGTGTAAGTATAGGTAGTATGCAGGAGTTGAAGAGTTTTCTTTTAATTGTAAGAGGGTATTGATTATTCTTCAGTATGGTTTTCATTGACTAGAATCCTTTCCATGCCAATGAAGAAAAGGCAGTATATTTGAGGTGCGGACTAGAATGACGACATGACTTTTTCTGTCAACCGGCGTCAAATCATTCCACTAATTGATACTCCTTATTAATTTAAAGGCGTACAGAATAGTTTATTAACAAAAGATTTAATGTACACGACAAAAAATAAAAGAAATAATGTAAATGGGAGTACTATGAAAGAGTGTTTCATGCTGACTAGTCATACGGACTGCCTCGATAGCGTAGTTGTATTACAGTACGACTGCAAAGCTGAGCTCTCGGGTTCGATCCCCGGGTCGGGCAAAGTGATATTCAGTTTTTCTATTCAGTATCAGCTCGGAGTCTGAAATTTGTGCCCGATATGGCGATAGGCTCGCCCCCTATCACATCATGGGACGGAATAATGGCGAAAAGTGAGTGCACTAGTTGCGCCTCTGCCTACTCCTTCGGGGATAACAGGCGTGAGTGTATATGTATATATGTAAGTCATACGGAGAATTAAAGTTAATTAATAAAATAACTGAAGAACACATAAATCCCAGTAAAATAAATAAGATGCGAGTGAAGACTGTAACACAGCTATCAAGCCATAGTTTCGCAGTTGTCGTCGAGCAATTAACTGGAAGAAGAGATATTCCAGAGGAATGTCGTCAGCTCGTTGACATTACTTTGATTTTTAACCGACTTTAAAAAGGAGGTCCTGTATTCGATCCGTATGCATGTATGTATGTATGTAAATTTGTATGGCCGCGAGTTTCTCAAAAACTACTGATCCGATTTGGATGTGGTTTTCGATATTGAAATGTATATTTTTCAGGGAAGGTTTTATAGATAATTTATTTGACTCTCAATGTGAGCACTTTATCGCCCGAATACTCAAACGCTACTTAAATATTTGAGATGGCCTTACGGATTTAAGCATTCGTTAAGGTTGAAATTGGTATACTAAAACGTTACTTATCTCCTAATCTTAAATTTGAGGCGACTCAGTTTAAGGTCTGCTTATTGATTCAAATGGTATTCACAAACACTGCTTAAAGTTTGACAGCTATGTAAGGCCTCCTCATATGGCTGCTAATCAAGATTAATTTGAGAGTGCATCAGACTAGTCTCCAACCTTTATGTTCAAATCTTTAATAATTTTATTGCATAATAACTGCTTATTATATTCTCTTTAGATTTAATAAATCATCTTATTCTTCAATATCATCATTGTCTGAGGAGGAATATAGTAATAGTAAAGGTATCAATGGAAGAAATCGAGAGAAATTAAACGCTTGCGAAGAATACAATTATGATGAGTTTAAAAGAAGATTCCGACTAATCAAGGAAACTGTTCTTCATTTATGTTCTTTAAATCGGGACATTATCCAGCCGGACACAAAAAGAAACGCAAACAATCCAACCGATAGCCCAAGGTCATCGAGGTTATTTTTCACGGGAAACAACCAACGGTAGTTCATCCTATTGTGCGTAGTATGGCGGTTGAGTTAGCATTTATAAATATGTCTACTTCTGATGATAAAACTGATTACTGTAATAAGAATTATGAATATTATTGTTGTTGAGTTGTTTTTTTTCCAAAATGTCTAATGTCAACCCTGACCATACTGCCAAGTGGCAATATAATGCCAATATAAGCTCATCACATCAATGTTAAGAATATAATAATTAATAAATTATTTCTAATAATGAATATGCCATTCCTACATATTAAAAACCTAGGATGTTTTTTTAAACGTACCTACTTACCAATTTTACTATGTAGCATCAGCACAGTACACAAAATACACACGAAAATTAAATATAATAGACATAATATAACATTGGAAATCATTTTTAAACTACGCATTGTGTTATTCGATTTGTTTATTTTTTTAACATCTTAAAAATTATACTGCGTGAAACGACACATAAATATCAAATTTATTAAAATTGTAATCGGAAACAAACTTTTTATAATCTGTAGTAACATAATTTCTCCTCAACTGAGTTTTCCATCAAATCGTTTAAAGTACGTTTGAGAATGCCATTTAAAATAAGAAGCCTGTTAAAATTAAGTAGGCCTCAGATGACTTGGTTGGTTGAGTAGCGTTTGAGTATTCGGGGGTATATGTGCCAAATGAAAAAACTTATAAAGGGCCAGTAAAGACCAATTCCTCGCATGAGTTGTGGAATGAGGCCAAGAAGATTTTATAAACTGTAAAATTTCTTAATAAGGAATACCATACTATACCATGGTGCATGGTGTCAATAGTTATAAATATTTTATTGGCAGATAATATGAGTGGAAGGACCATCATTCTGATGATATCTTAAAAAGCACCCCACGCTTTTTTTTACAATAAAATACATTTTATTCTTATTTACACTATTATTAATTCAAATTTATTTCTATTTTTAGTTGGATTTCGTATTAAGCGTGTTTGCAAATTTTTAAATTTGTATTATAATAAGCATAAACATTATAAAATTAAAAAATGACGTATGAATATCGTGTTTCATTGAATAATAAATATTTTATTTTTATGTACTTTATGCATGTCTTAAATACCAGTTCAGTTTTAGTTTGCTTAAAATAATTTACAAAACCTATAACTATTTTTACCCGACTGCGAAAGAAGGAGGGTTATGTTTTGTAAGGGACAGTTCCCTTTGTTATTTAGCTTCACTAACTTATATAACTGGATGCGGCAAGCTGAAGACAGGGCGCTATGGCGCTCATTAGGGGAGGCCTATGTCCAGCAGTGGACTGATAAAGGCTGATGATGATGATGATGATGAACTTATAAAATATTGAACTGTACTTACCAGAAAATAATACGAAGAAGAAATTATTCTGTGACATGAGTGGTCGGTCTCATATGTAAGAGTCCCGCTTACCACCAGGCGAACGGCATGTTCGTCATTCAAAGCAAAAAAAAAAACATCAAATTTCGTTGATGAATAAAGCAGCTATTCATATTTGAAATACATACATAATATCACGCCTCTATCCCATAGGGGTAGGCAAAGATTATAGATTGCCACTATTCCCGATTCTGGCACGCTACTTTCTGTTGAAATCTATACTAATATTATAAAGCTGAAGAGTTTGTTTGTTTGAACGCGCTAATCTCAGGAACTACTGGTTCGAATTGAAAAAATCATTTTGTGTTGAATAGACCATTTATCGAGGAAAGCTTTAGGCTATATAACATCACGATGCAACTATTAGGAGCGAAGAAATAATGGAAAATGTGAAAAAAGCGGGGAAAATTATTCATCCTTGAGGGCTTCCATTGCGTGCGCTGCGAAAACGGTTCAAGATACCAAAAATATATGTAGGAAAGAATTATTCCTCTTGAAATGATCTAAAAAAATGTTCGCGACAGTATATGTCTATCTTTTAAGATTAAGTCTCTAGAACCGTTTTTATGGTAATCAAATTTGGTCGAAATTAATGCATTATTTGTTAAGAGTTGTATCAACGTCATAATATTAATCTTTATCCAAATAAATGTGTTGGATAGAGTGATTCAACGGGAAGGTTTTTACGTATGTACTTTTAGCCTGGAAAAACTTATTAACGCGGGCGAAGCCGTGGGCAAAAGCTAGTACTTAATATTATAAAGCTGAAGAGTTTGTTTGTTTGTTTGAACGCGCTAATCTCAGGAACTACTGGTTCGAATTGAAAAATTATTTTTGTATTGAATAGACCATTTATTGAGGAAGGCTTTAGGCTATATAACATCACGATGCAACTATTAGGAGTGAAGAAATAATGGAAAATGTGAAAAAAAAAACGGGGAAAATTATTCATCCTTGAGGGCTTCCATTGCGTGCGCTGCGAAAACGGTTCAAGATACCAAAAATATATGTATGAAAGAATTATTCCTCTTGCAATGATCTAAAAAAATGTCCGCGACAGTATATGTCAATATTTTAAGATTAACTCACTGGAACCGTTTTTATGGTAATCAAATTTGGTCGAAATTAATGCATTATTTGTTAAGAGTTGTATCAACGTCATTATATTAATCTTTATCAAAATAAATGTGTTGGATAGAGTGATTCAACGGGAAGGTTTTTGTGTACTTTTAGCCCGGAAAAACTTATAAACGCGGGCGAAGCCGTGGGCAAAAGCTAGTGTATTTATAAAATAGTCGACTACCTTATTGATATTAAGCTTCCTGTCTTACCTCCAGAGAAGCTTCACGCCTCAATCCACCACTAGCTTGCGTGGCGGAGTTCACCCTACAAAAGTTAATACCTTTTTAGGAAGAAACCACTGCCTCCATTGCAGCAGCGTTGTTGGCCGTGTGTGCCTCCGAGGCTGAAGGCAGATCCTACCGTGCCGCATCTGAAGTACGGTATATTTCCGAAGAAAACTTCGCTCGCCAGGTATATATGGGATTATTTTTATTAATTCTGGTATTTTTTTTTTTATGGCATCGAATGACGAGACGAGCATGCCGTTCACCTGATGGTAAGCGATACTACCACCCATAAATAGTAGAAATACCGTCCAGCACCTTGAGCTACAAAGTACCGTATGGCACTCCTCTGCGCTAGTCATCCTGAGACGTAAGATGTTAAGTCTCATTATGCCCTGCACTTACACTGGCTACAATGCCTATCAAACCGAAACACAACCGCATGCACACTGCTGCTTGGCGGTAGAAATAAACATTGCGGTGGTACCCACCCAGACGGACTCTTACATATGAGAGTCCTACCACCAGTGAATGTGTCTATTAGTATCATCGTACATAATGTTACAACCGGTCATAGTGTCCGACGTCAGTCGCCGTCCTGGTTCAGCCTGTGTCTATTCAGACAGGCCGGCTCGTGTCCTCTGACAAGGAATGATCATGGCTCGTCAGTCAATACTGACCGTACTCCATTTATCATCAAGTGCATTGGGTCACATTGCCGTTTAAAAGCGGCGATAGCATAATTGGGAGTGGAACGGACTGCAGAGACGAATGTCCGTAGTTTTAAAACCCAAGCACCCACCTCTGACTTTTCTATAAAGTTATGTGTGTATTCTTTGTGAATTATTCCTCGCTTTAACGGTGAAGGAAAACATCGTGAGGAAAGCTGCATATCTGAGAAGTTCTCTGAATTTCGAAGGAATGTGAAGTCTGCTAACCCGCACTAGGCCAGCGTGGTAGACTAAGGCCTAAAACCCTCTTAGTTGTAGAGGAAGCCCGTGCTCAGCACTGGGCAGTATATAATACAGGGCTGGTATTGTATGGTATGGCCGTTTAAAAAACTGGTAAAGAGGTATTAACAAAGTACGTGTTACTCGCGGTGTCTCCTGCGTGAACAGCCTTTCCGCTATAACAGTTATAGAACCGGCTGCTGTCACTGGACTGTCAGTCGGACAGTCTCTCCTCTACTTGTTTCCCTAATCGTTGATGTCTCATCTTCTCCTCAGTGGCCGTCCTGAGCCGAGGTTCGTAACCCGTTAGTGGGTTGCACTCAGCATGGTCACTTAATTTCAAGGGCTGCGGGCGCCTTAAGCGTTGACCCTAAAGACCGGTGTGGCCAGAAAAGCCGATTCGCGTCAGGCTACTGGCAGTAGGGACAATAACAAAAAAAATCCTCCACTTGACTCTAGTTTTGAAATAATATTAAATAGCATTTAAACTCTGTTTTCAGAGGACAATCCAAAACGGTAACGTCGAAACCAACGAACCAGTCCTCAGCCGTTATTAAGAACGAGAATGTTAAAGATAAAAAGAAGAGCTCCAGAAATGGTGTGTTTCTTTACGATTTTTAAAGTTGACTCTAGCAGAATCGATACGTGTCGGATCGAACCGTGTTTATTTGTATGCGCGGCAATTCTCGATTCCTAATTCCTATACTTCGTAAAATTTTCTTTAGCTCTGTGGCAGACGTCATTGAAATCAAGCCTAAAGCTTCGTGTTTTTTGGACGATAATGCAAAAAATATCTTTATTGGTGTTACTGCGGCAATAGTAACGCTCCTTACCGTCGATTATAAGTTATCGATAAAGAAAATAAAATAAATCGAATAGAAATAATTGTTACATAAAAAAAAAATATAATCAACTTTGAAACACCTTTAAACTAATTAAAACCAAACATATTTTTGGTTAATTTCTTTAAAATATTAGCTACCTACTATTCAATATCAATGCAAATGTTTTAAATGTCAAAATTTTAGCAATGATCGGTATGTTTTGACATGCTTCCGACATGTTGCTTCATAAGGCTCAAGTTCTTGTCTCTATTCGCTATTATTTAATCATGCTTAGGCTTTAACTATCATGCTTTATTCGTCATCTTTTCGTTCTAAAAATATCATTAACTAGTAGTGCTCGCGGCTCCGCCCGCGTGAAAAAGTTTTTCCGGAACAAAAATATTTTCCCGGGATAAAAAGTAGCCTATAGCACTCAGGAGTTATGTAGCTTCCTATTAGTGAAAGAATTTTCAAAATCGGTTCAGTAGTTCCTGAGATTAGCGCGTTCAAACAAACAAACTCTTCAGCTTTATAATATTAGTATAGATTTTCATACTTTGATCACTTTGAGTATCAACTTTTCATATGGCACTTCAGGCCGGAACTTGTTATTGATCTTGTTAGGAAATAGTCAAATCTAAAGTTATGCATTTTGACTTTCGTGTAACTCTATTTACATAAAGACATTGGCAAAATCACCGCTGCAACGGTGGAGCCATAACCTAAAAGAAGAAGAAGAAGGCTCAAGTTATTATTATTGTTGGTTCAGTCGCTTGCACATCGAATTTGGTGCGTTCCGTATCAAATCCCGTCGTCTGGACGACGCACCCCAGTCCACCTTCGCACGCGCAGCACGCTATTTGTCGTCGTAATGGGTTCCGAGCGCGACACTGTTACCGAGAACAAAAGTGTAATGAGGTCGAAGATGTACACGAAAATTATCACCATCAAATCTTTAATGCTTCACATGTTACTGTACTGTTGTCTGTATCTTTAAGTACTATGAACAGGGTGACTGGTAATATGACGTATTTCCGTTAAGAGCATATAGAGGAAATGCTAAAAGATGGATATAAAAAAATAACAAAAAACCCGACTGCGTCAATATCTGCCATCTTTATTAAATTCATTGAAGAACTGAAAATATAGAAAGAAGATTTTAATTTGAATATTTTATTTTTAATAACCTTAGTTGACAGTGTTCATAAATGCCGTCGGAGGCATAACACGCTCACTTCTCATAATTTGGTTGGTGATATAGGTAAAGCAACAAAATCTCGGAGTGAGCAGATGCCTCCGTCTGCGTTTGTGAACACTCACAACTCAGATTATTTAAAACCAAAATAAAATATTCACATTAAAATCTTGTTTCTCTCTTTACAGTTTTTCAATGAATCTAATAAAGATGGCAGGTATTGATGCAGTCGGGATTTTTGATTTTTTTTTAATATTTTTTATTTCTTGATAACTTTAATGCAGCTTTCACAGAATTACTTATTTTTCGTACTATTTACCTTTATATACAGAATAATGTACAAAATTAAACGTAGCGTGATCCCGTATTGCGTCTCTGCCAACCCTTTCGGAGATAAAATACGTGAATGTGTGTACTTTTTTCAGCCCAGTCAGCAGAACCACCTCTATTCGTGTTCCGAGCAATAGACAAGAGTTCTACCCGCCAACTGTCTATGTCAGAGACAATGCACATAGACGTGAAGCCAAGGAGAAATCTGCCGATGTCGCCGTTGCAAAGGAACATATCGCCAATAGCCAGAATCAGACGAACTTGATTTGACGTAAATTGAAATGCAAAATAAAATATTATTTGATTATGGGAGTTTAAATTTATACTAAAACTGGGTTTTGCTCGCGGTTAAGTAAGCGTGAACAGCTTTTCTCGCTACAAAAGTTGCTATGTGACGCTAGCGCCATCTTTTTAACTGACTTCAAAAAGGAGGTTCTATATTCGATCCGCATGTATGTATGTAAATTTGTATGGTCACGAGTTTCTCAAAGACTACTGATCCGATTTGGATGTGGTTTTCGATATTGAAATGTATATTTTTCAGGGAAGGTCTTAGTATTAATTTATGAAGATCTGATAAAGATCTTCTGAGATACACAATGGAACTCTTAATGACTAACAGCAGATGACTCGCGAATGCTGCAATCGTATATCTATGATGTATTGTTTACACCATTTGATAATTAACTAACAAAAAATCAACAAATAATAACTTTTTAACAAAAAATAAACCGACTTCAAAACCACTACAAATCAAAAAATTATTAAAATTTGTATTCACTAAGTATATTATACGTATATTTGGAGTCGATGCCTAATTTAAATTGGCAGCTAAGCTAAGGAAATATACGAAAACATTGTATAATTTAAATTAGGCATCGACTCCAAATATACGTATAATATACTTAGTGAATACAAATTTTAATAATTTTTTGATTTGTAGTGGTTTTGAAGTCGGTTTATTTTTTATTAAAAAGTTATTATTTATTGTATTTTTGTTAGTTAGATAATAAAATGGTGTAAACAATACATCATAGATATATGATTGCAGCATTCGCGAGTCATCTGCTGTTAGTTATTGCAGAGTTCCATTGTGTATCTCCGAAGATCTTCATCAGATCTTCATAAATTAATACTAAAACCTTCCCTGAAAAATATACATTTCAATATCGAAAACCACATCCAAATCGGATCAGTAGTCTTTGAGAAACACGCGGCCATACAAATTTACATACATACATACATACATACGGATCAAATACGGAACCTCCTTTTTGAAGTCCGTTGTAAAACGTATTTTTTGGTTTAAAATATTGTATTGCCATCGGTCCTTGATAAGTATGCCAAATTTCAATTTAATACGTTTTGAAGTGGATCAAAATCATGTTCAAAGTGTACGTTACATAGATACAGACATAGCTACATACATACATACGTCGTATAAATCGTGTTAAAAAGAACGTTAGATATGATCTACCCGAGTATCAAATTTCATCCAAATCCATTTAGTAGTGTCTGACTTCTAACATACAAACATTCGCATTAAAAATATTATATAGTAAGATTTATAACAGTAAGAAATAATATTATAAATGCGAAAGTTTGGCCAGAACGGCTGAGCGGATCGGGATGAAATTTGGCATAGAGATAGATTATCTGAAATAGCACTTAAGCTACTTTTTATCCCGGGAAACTAATTATAGACTGCCTCGGTGGCGTAGTAGTATTATGGTACGATTACAATGCTGAGGTCTTGGGTTCGATCCCCGGGTTGGGCTAAGTGATATTGAGTTTTTCTCTTCAGCATCAGCTCGGAGTCTGAAATTTGTGCCCGATATGGCGATAGGCTCGCTCCCTATCATCGTGGGACGGAATAACGGCGAAAAGTGAGTGCACTAGTTGCGCCTCTGTCTACCCCATTGGAGATAAAAGGCGTGAGTGTATATGTATGTATGAAACTATATAGCTGGATTTTACCGCGGAAAAAGATTTTCAGGCGAGCAAAAGTTAGGGAAGTATTAATAATGTGAGGTTCCTTATTGTGCAGCGTAAAATGTTAAAGACATTATGTTTTATTGTAAAGTGTTAAAATAGTTAAAATGTGTAAATATTGTTTAATGAGACCGCCGACAGTCTTTCTCCCTCTCTCAGTTTTTATAGCTCCGTTCCGCTCAACCACGCTACCTGAAACAGCACTAGTGTGGGAGCGGGACGGAGCTCTCGCGACTATATAAGGAGGTGTTCTTACCTCATTCGGTACGGCGGAGCTCTACTGTACACTGGTAAGACTGTCGGCGGTTGAGTTGCTCTTTTCTGATTTTATTGTTTGTATTATTATTATGTCATGTCATGTTTATAAATAAATACTGTTTCTTTCACTGTTTCTTTAATATTGTTTCTTAATCGTTTCTTTCGAAACGAGCCCCAACCGTTTCTTTCGAAACGATCGCCTGTTGTTTCTTTCGAAACAAATAGCAGGAGCCACATACACACTCACATCACATACACTTACAGTACATACAGATACAATCCACTAGCACAGTCTCCAGTACAGACCCGCGTATCAGAGCGGTCCTGTACACCTTATTGCGTAAAGCCTGCACTACACTGCTCGCGAAGTTGATCGAGGTTGGCCGAATAAGATAGTGTGGAAGGGCACTTCGCTTCGCCTCGTGCAACCTCGCCTCGCCTCGGGCGACTTCCAGTCGTTGTCGGTTTTTGCGCCCGAGTCAAAGGACTCGAAGTGTCCCGAGGTTCGAACACGAAGCGTCTTACTACACTACTCGGCTCACTTCAGTTCGCATCGAGACGTCATGAGCATAGGTTGTATTCAACGTTCCGTAGGTAGTTTACAGAACACGATTAACAGTACTGTTATAATCTTTAAAACTACGCAACGAATTTTGATGCGGTTTTTTTATAAATAGATAGCTAATAGATTGATTCAACCGGAAGGTTTTTATGTACTTTTAGCTCGAAAGAACTTATTAACGCGGGCGAAACCGCGGGCAAAAGCTGATCTATCCTACTTCCTACTAATATTATAAAGGCGAAAGTTTGTAAGAATGTATGGATGTTTGGATGTTTGGATGTTTGGATGTATGGATGTAAGGATGTTTGTTCCTCTTTCACGCAAAAACTACTGAACGGATTTCGATGAAATTCGGCACACGGGTAGATCATGTCCTGGATTAACACATTTTATCCCGGGAAAATATAAACCGGGACTTTTATCCCGGAAAAACTTTTTAATGCGGGCGGAGCCGCGGGCAAAAGCTAGTAATAATATATTGCAATTAAAACAATGATATTCATTTAGAGCTTTGCGGTATAACGTTACAAAAGCCCCTTATTCACTATTGCACCATCTTTACAACGCCAGCACCATCTACCAAAAAACCTGATTTAAAATTAAAATATTTCCTACAAAAAAATAGCAAGATCCGGGGACAAAATAGCCGATCTATAATGTGTTGATCCAGGATTAGGTTTATCCATGTGCCAAATATCATCGAAATCCGTTCAGTAGTTTTGGCATTTACTTCTAAAAAATATCAAAAATATTAGCATCATACTACTGCCTCGATGGCGTAGTTGTATCGTGTACGACTGCAAAGCTGAGGTCTCGGGTTCGATCCCCGGGTCGGGCAAAGTGATATTGAGTTTTTCTATTCAGTATCAGCCCGGAGTCTGGAATTTGTGCCCGATATGGTGATAGGCTCACCACCTATCACATCATGGGACGGAATAACGGCGAAAAGTGGATGCACTACTTGCGCCTCTGCCTACCCCTTCGGGGATAACAGACGTGAGTACGTGTGTGTGTGTGTGTGTGTGTGTGTGTGTGTGTGTGTGTGTGTGTATTAGCATCATGCATCCATTTCTTTTTAATTTTCGTTGAATTATAAATACGCACGTAGCTGCAACGGCAGCTGCCACTTGAACGTCATCCATGATGCCTATCGTGCGGGCGCCGGGCGACTGAGCTCCTCGCGAGGTTGCACGAGTGTGTAGCCACATACTTCGGACTTCGGTGAACTTCGACGAGTACTTCGTCGAGGTAACTTTGCGAGTAGTGTAGTGGAGGCTTAACAAGGTAACTAAAGGACTCAGTCCAAAAGATACTCTTCCCCCTCTGCCCAGTGTGAGTCAAACGACCCGTGTGCGAGGGCTCGGACGGGAGGAAAAAAGGTTCCCGATTTAACTTTTCGTAAGATGCTTTATTGGGATTTTCCCATGGGAATTATTCGCATGGTGGTGACCTAAAAATCCTGTGATCCGTGTGACTCTACACTCGGGGGTCTGACTGTACTGGCTAGCCTACGATAACTACTCTCCCAGAGGTTCCTCAGAGTGTTGCGCGCGAATAGCTACTGAGACTAGCGTCGCGAGATAACCAAGATCTGGTATTGAAAAGACTTACAGGTGCTGGATTGGCTTTAAATATTTCAAAATGTTCGTTCCTAAAAACCAGCGTGGAATATTTAGGACATATTATAGAAAATGGAACAGTAAAACCTAGTCCTAGAAAAGTTATTATACCTTGTCTAAAACACAAGTTCCAGGGAATGTTAAAGAATAGGATAGTTTCCTATATTTGATTTTGTACATCATTTTACATGTAACAGAAAATAATACGAAAAATAAGTTCTTCTGTGAAATCAACATCAAAATCGATTGAAAAACAAAGAAGTTATTCAATTTTGAAATATTCTTGTGAGCAAAAGGGGGGCGTGGCGGGGATATCGCGCTATCTCTTTCGCATGCACGCAGCGTTATGGCCGACGGCGCTTGGTGACGTCACAGCCTAGTATTGTAGTTATTTGACAGCTACCCCTTGCACCAAATTTCAAAGCTTTATAACTATTGCGGCAATTTCGAAAATTATTTTTCAATTAGAATTTGGATAGCATACATTTTTTTTTCGGCGCAGTTACAATGTACAAATTTCGTAGTAAGTGAATATATAGTACATTAAATAAATAGTATCTAATTTGTACATCTATAAACACCGCGCACAACATTTGAATAAATGTAAAACCACTATGTATAACGTACTATTTACTAATATTTAATTTCTCAATTGATGTTGTCACTGTAGCTTTATCGAGACACGCGGCAGCGTGTCAAGCCAAGCAAAAAAAAAAAAGTCGAAGCTGCCTAGTGTAGTTTCACCCGAACCATTTGGAGCGACTTTTGACGACTCTATAACTCAAAATCTATTTAACGTAAATACATGAGATTTGGTTAATGTATTAAAGCCCCTTAAGTTAACTAGAATCCTAAATTTCATAAATATAGCTCAAATGGTCATCGAGATACTAACATCTAAAAATCGGCATTTTTATCAGTGACTGACATATAGATCAAAAACCTAACCCACTTCCAGATGACCTACAAAGTTGAAATTTGGTATCCAGGTAGGTAATTGTATGTATACTAAGGAAAAAATCTGAAAACAGCATATTTTTAAAATTTGAAACATTTTCCAAGCAATCGGAAAGTCTCTATAAATTATCGTTAGAATAATGAGCGTTTAGGCGTACACGTCCATTGATGCTCTTTTTTTTTATTTAAATACTATTTACCTTGATCCGTTAATTACGTTCCCTACGTATTAGGGGACCACTTTTGCTTGAATTTTTCTATAAACTTTCCGACTTTAGACAGAGCTGTTGTGGGATACAGCGGTAGGTTCCTATAGATATGTTATAGGCATCAGCAACTCGTGCCCGCTCTTCAGTCTTTTATATTATAATATATTTACTTCTGTTTCGAGCTTAAGTAAAAAATTTCTGATTTCTACAATGTTTATTTACATCTTAAGACGTTTATGATTTTGACAGATGAGATGACATTGGACGTTCTATGATACTTGCGAATCATAGAGTTTAAGTAATTTCGAGCTTAATTGAAGACGCCGCGAACGTTCGCGTAATGGTTACATCTACAGTGTTCACGTAATGATATATTCGTAATTGTGTGTTGTCGCGCGTAATGTAAGTAAAAAAAAATAAGGAATTTTATTTGTTGCGATTTATGATGATTTGATTGTGGCGCCATTACAATTTTTGGTTTTGTCGTATTCAAGCGCGGCAGTGGTCGCGGCGTCATCAGTAAATAAAACGCGCAATTGTTGTTTAAGATATTATTTGAGAAACTGAAAAAAGGGTTTTACGCTTGAACATTTTTTTTCCGCATTACCTTAAGACTATTACAGAATTACATATGAAGGCCAAATTATAGTTATACATACCAGAGGCCTTAGGAAGATGCAACTACGTAAATACAATATGAAATTTAATTTATTGATTTTATATAATAAAAGTGCGGCCTTTAGACACCTACACATATAATATGAGGAAAGTATACATTCACAAAAGAACTATTTTTAACGTTAAACACTTGGAGCAACACAAGCACTAATATAAAGAGAGAGCTCTCATAAAGAGAGAGGGAGAGCTTGATCGTTGTACAGAACGGCCAAGCACGACTTTCATATTGGCGAAATGAAAAGGTTCAACACAAATATGTCAGGGAAAACAAATAACATGCAGCGCTTCCAACGCGGGATGAGCATCAGAACCGAAAACAGTCAACTGAAGCCGACTGAAAATCCATCTGTTAGGAGACAACAAGCGGCAATTTATGGAAGAATAAGTGGCCTGCAGACTGAGCAGTTAACATTGAAAGATTGGAACGGTTTCGTAGAACTTACAGATGAATGCAAGTTCGGATTAGCCCTCTTCCGAGTTACCAGTCCCAGCATTTCCACCAGTATATCTGTTCCACTGAAAGACATAACTATAGAGAGACCCGTGTCAGTCACACTACTACGAAATATATCGAGCGCTAACATCTATTTCAACGCTGGAGGCGGAGTATGCATACCGCTACCCTATCTCGATGCGTTTCATTACCGGGCCGTCGCTCAATTTATACACGAATCGAAGCTCGTAGAGAAGCTTATCAATGACATAAAGAACAAGAAATCAGTGCGAGACAGATGGTTACCAAATTTCATCGACACGCTTACAGAAATTGAAAATGTGCTGAATAATTCGATCTATTTGCCCGACGACTTACCAGAGCTCCCCTTTCTTAAATCAAAAATGAAGACTGTGAGCACGATGGGGCAGTATATAATTATGTCTATGTGCGAGCGAATGTTACGCCGTATCAAGCACGGGATCAGCCTAAAGGTGCTTTTCCACGCTGTATCTCTGCTTGCAAGATTATCCATTGATGGGAAGACCTCCTCTGTCACTTCCCTTCTTACTCATGTGGCACTATGGCTTAGTGAAGCGACTTGCGATGACTGCATCGTCAAAATGATGCGATTTCTGCGAGGCGTTCCCGGTTATGAATATAATCTGCTGCTCTGCATTGGAAGCCCACATCTTCCGCAGTGTTAGAATCGGTTAGAAAAGCCTGCTGGTCCCTATTTATTGTTGGCACGGCTCGGTCAGTGGACCGGCCGGCATTAAAATTAAAATTCTTACGAGGCTTGTTTATATTACTTGGACCAACAAAAATAAAATGCCATATGGGGTTGGTAGCCCCATATAACACCCCACCCCTTTCGGGGTAGGAGGCGCGATGTTGTTATCAGCTGTTCCTGAGGTCAACGGTGTGGAAGCCCACACACCTCCCTCAAGAACAGGAACCGGCGGGGCCACGAGGAGGCTTACAACATCACTTGGTGGTCAGAGGCTAAGTGTCCACTGGAAAGAGCTTCTTAAAACAGGGACATGTATGTCGCTTAACCACCCTAGCTCCTATGACCCTCTTTACTTAAGAGAGTCATAGTTACTCCCGCCGTTTACCCGCGCTTGCTTGAATTTCTTCACGTTGACATTCAGAGCACTGGGCAGAAATCACATTGCGTCAACACCCGCGAGGGCCATCGCAATGCTTTGTTTTAATTAGACAGTCGGATTCCCCTTGTCCGTGCCAGTTCTGAGCTGACCGTTGAACGGCGGTCGTACAGAACCGCGCCGATCGCGCACGAAACGAAACCGACACGGCCTTACGGCTAGGAAGATCCGCGGAAGGCCGGAACGCGGGTCCGGATTCCGCCGTCGACGCCGCAATCACCCGCACCGCCGCTGCCGCCGAAACGACCACGACGACACGAACAAAAACTAACGCCGATAGCATCGACCAGGCCCGGCACCGGCCGCATCCGCTTCCCGTCCAAACCCGACACGCCCCGGTCCTCAGAGCCAATCCTTATTCCGAAGTTACGGATCCAATTTGCCGACTTCCCTTACCTACATTATTCTATCGACTAGAGGCTCTTCACCTTGGAGACCTGCTGCGGATATGGGTACGAACCGGCGCGACATAATTCCACGTACATCCCTCACCTGAATTTTCAAGGTCCGCAGAGAGTATCCGGACACCGCCGCAAATGCGGTGCTCTTCGCGTTCCGAACCATATCTCCCTTCTATAGGATTCCATGGAACTCGAACGCTCAGGCAGAAAAGAAAACTCTTCCCGGACCTCTCGGCGGCGTCTTCAGGCCACTTTGGGTTACCCCGTCGAACACTCGTCTATTAAACGAGGGAACGATTATTGAAACGGTTCCGCTGCCGGGTTCCGGAATAGGAACCGGATTCCCTTTCGCTCAAAGGGCGTTATTTAATTTTATTATAATATAATAATATAAACACGCCACATCGACATAAGATCTCTCCTTGAGCTTAGGATCGACTGACTCGCGAGCAACTACTGTTCACGCGAAACCCTTCTCCACGTCAGTCCTCCAGGGCCTCGCTGGAGTATTTGCTACTACCACCAAGATCTGCACCGACGGAGGCTCCAAGCGGGCTCACGCCCAGACTCTTCTGCGCACTCCGCCGCGCACGTCCTACTCGTTACGACTTAATGTCATATCACACACACGTATGTGTGTGATAAAACACACATGCCCGTAACGGTAGTGTATAGGCAAAACGCTTCAGCGCCATCCATTTTCAGGGCTGGTTGCTTCGGCAGGTGAGTCGTTGCACACTCCTTAGCGGATTCCGACTTCCATGGCCACCGTCCTGCTGTCATGAGCGACCAACGCCTTTCATGGTGTCCCATGAGCGTTTTTTAGGCGCCTTAACACTACGTTTGGTTCATCCCACAGCGCCAGTTCTGCTTACCAAAATTGGCCCACTTGGCACCGTCATCAGATCTCCGGCTTCATCGTTCGAGTAAGCCGGAGTTCTCACCCATTTAAAGTTTGAGAATAGGTTGAGGTCGTTTCGGCCCCAATGCCTCTAATCATTCGCTTTACCGGATGAGACTGTTACAAAATATCGACGCCAGCTATCCTGAGGGAAACTTCGGACGGAACCAGCTACTAGATGGTTCGATTAGTCTTTCGCCCCTATACCCAGTTCCGACGATCGATTTGCACGTCAGAATCGCTACGGTCCTCCATCAGGGTTTCCCCTGACTTCGACCTGACCAGGCATAGTTCACCATCTTTCGGGTCCCAGCATTTGTGCTCAGAGCGCGCCTGCATTCACGGATTGGAAACGAGACGTCTCGGGAGTGCGAATCGCCCGATCTAGACCGAATGCGATCATCCTCCCTGAGCGAACGACAAGCGTTCACCTTCACTTTCGTTGCGCCTTTCAGTTTTGTCTGTTGTAAAAAAAATTTTCATAAACTCAATGACTCGCACACATGCTAGACTCCTTGGTCCGTGTTTCAAGACGGGTCCTGCGAGTGCCCGAAACTGAATCATCGCAGACACACAAAACACATACGACGCGCACAAGTCCGAGACGACACGGCGGCAACAACAGACGCGCCGAATTCCCGCTCGCGCTTTGGCAGAACGGGAATTTTAATATACGACGTTGTCTTGCGTCGGGCCGGACGCGCATGAAACGCGTGCGCGTCGTCACATTTTAAATACCGTCCCGCAATTATCGGCAGCTTACCCGATCAAATACGGTCCGAGAACATGCAACCGATTAAAGTCACGCATCCTGGGCTCCCGTAAGGCGCTTAGATAATGTTAACGGAACGGGTCGCGATGTATTACTAAGAGAGAAGTGCACGCCGTCCGAGAACGTTTGACATGAACGTCCCGTGCGAACGGAAACGCACGAGTCGCACCGTACGCATCGTGGAGCGTTCACGTACGCCCCGGAATGACGATGAATCTCTCCGTTCGTTCATTCGAGTTTCGCAGGTTTACCCCTGAACGGTTTCACGTACTCTTGAACTCTCTCTTCAAAGTTCTTTTCAACTTTCCCTCACGGTACTTGTTCGCTATCGGTCTCGCGGTAATATTTAGCCTTAGATGGAGTTTACCACCCACTTAGGGCTGCACTCTCAAGCAACCCGACTCTGAGGAGAGTTCCTCTCGCCACCGCCCTCCGTCACTACGGGCCTGGCACCCTCTTCGGGAAAACGGCCCCGTTCAAGACGAACTTGGACAGGAGTATCGGTGACGAGAAAGCGGAACCTCCCGAACACCACATCTCCCGCTGCCGTTACAACAGCGGGATTCAGTGCTGGGCTATATTCCTGTTCGCTCGCCGCTACTAAGGAAATCCTGGTTAGTTTCTTTTCCTCCGCTTACTAATATGCTTAAATTCGGCGGGTGATCCTCCCTGATCTGAGGCCAACGATATATAAAAAAAAAATTCGAGGCAGACACGATATCCGTCAGCGTCACGACTACGTGTCATCATTGGACTACAATGAAAACAACGACGACAAAAATTATTATTAATAATATCATCATCATTATTATTATTGTGTGTCAATGTGACTGCGTCGTCGATGCGCTCTTCGGACGTCGAGTCCGCCTACAAACCGTTATTCGTTTTCGTAATAATATATAATGCGCGTGTGAGATTAGTGTGAATTTCCATCATGTAAGCGGCACGCTCCTCCCTCCACCATCAGAACAAACGCGAAGGTTGGTTAACCGATGGATTCGGATTCGCAAGCACACATATATACATAGTGTAATCGTCACACGACACACGCACACATAATATATACATTTCGAAACCGAAACGAATTTTTAAACGGACCAAATATATATATAAAACATATGTATTTGGATACACCGTCAAATGCGCACACGTTACATATTGCGGCGCAATGTGGTTTATGTTTTTTATGCAGCCGGCCCTCAGACAGGAGTGGTCCTGGATGTGTCTCCACGGACCGCAATGTGCGTTCGAAATGTCGATGTTCAAATGTGTCCTGCAGTTCACACTATGACGCGCAGTTAACTGCGTTCTTCATCGACCCGCGAGCCAAGTGATCCACCGTCCAGGGTAATTATTTTTGTCGAAGACAACAATATTAACAAAAAATTATTACCACCAAATTATATATACATATATTTTGTCTCACAATAACACACAAGACGGTACACGCAAGCGCTCCAGTGGAGCACACGCGCGCGCGCCTCATTATGCACCGTGACCTCTCGTTTGTGACATACACACAAAACAAGAGGAAATTTTGTGTATTTGTTTTTCGAACGCGCGCCTTTTAAGGGCGCACGACGCGAGAACGTCGTTTTCACACGACACTTTCTCTATTTTGAATAATATAATTGTTTCATTAATAAATACACATATAAACGTGTACAAACGTTAATGATCCTTCCGCAGGTTCCCCTACGGAAACCTTGTTACGACTTTTACTTCCTCTAAATGATCAAGTTTGGTCAACTTCCCAGCAACGCCGACGGCCGTGAAGCCACCGCGTGTCGGTCCGAAGACCTCACTAAATCATTCAATCGGTAGTAGCGACGGGCGGTGTGTACAAAGGGCAGGGACGTAATCAACGCGAGCTTATGACTCGCGCTTACTAGGAATTCCTCGTTTATGGGGGATAATTGCAAACCCCAATCCCCAGCACGAAGGAGTTTCAGCGGGTTGCCCGGGCCTCTAGGCCAGGGAGAACATGCTGATTCCTTCAGTGTAGCGCGCGTGCGGCCCAGGACATCTAAGGGCATCACAGACCTGTTATTGCTCAATCTCGTGCGGCTCGAAGCCGCCGGTCCCTCTAAGAAGAATTTTAATACGTCGCCAGTGAGTTGCGCGACACGCACGAAGCGAGCCACGCACACCTAAATGACGACGCCTATTTAGCAGGCTAGAGTCTCGTTCGTTACCGGAATTAACCAGACAAATCGCTCCACCAACTAAGAACGGCCATGCACCACCACCCACCGAATCAAGAAAGAGCTGTTAATCTGTCAATCCTTCCGGTGTCCGGGCCTGGTGAGATTTCCCGTGTTGAGTCAAATTAAGCCGCAGGCTCCACTCCTGGTGGTGCCCTTCCGTCAATTCCTTTAAGTTTCAGCTTTGCAACCATACTCCCCCCGGAGTCCAAAATCTTTGGTTTCCCGGAAGCTGCCCGCCGAGCCATTGTAGTAACGTCGGCGGATCGCTAGATGACATATTTACGGTTAGAACTAGGGCGGTATCTAATCGCCTTCGAACCTCTAACTTTCGTTCTTGATTGATGAAAACACCTTTGGCAAATGCTTTCGCTGATGTTCGTCTTGCGACGATCCAAGAATTTCACCTCTAACGTCGCAATACGAATGCCCCCAGTTATCCCTATTAATCATTACCTCGGAGTTCTGAAAACCAACAAAATAGAACCGAGATCATATTCTATTATTCCATGCACGAAATATTCAAGCAGCATTTTGAGCCCGCTTTGAGCACTCTAATTTGTTCAAAGTAAAATTGTCGGCCCATCTCGACACTCACTGAAGAGCACCGCGATAGGATTTTGATATTGAACCGACGTTTGTTACAACGCCGGCTCACCGACGATATGCTCCGCAAACGTGTCAGTATCACCGCGGATGCGATGCACCGACAGCGCGGCGCACAAATGCAACTACGAGCTTTTTAACCGCAACAATTTTAGTATACGCTATTGGAGCTGGAATTACCGCGGCTGCTGGCACCAGACTTGCCCTCCAATTGTTCCTCGTTAAAATATTTAAAGTGTACTCATTCCGATTACGAGGCCTCGTAAGAGTCCCGTATCGTTATTTTTCGTCACTACCTCCCCGTGCCGGGAGTGGGTAATTTGCGCGCCTGCTGCCTTCCTTGGATGTGGTAGCCGTTTCTCAGGCTCCCTCTCCGGAATCGAACCCTGATTCCCCGTTACCCGTGACAACCATGGTAGTCGCAGAAACTACCATCGAAAGTTGATAAGGCAGACATTTGAAAGATGCGTCGCCGGTACTGGACCATGCGATCGGCAAAAGTTATCCAGATTCATCAAAATTAACGACTTCGGACGCGAGGCCCTCCGTCGATTGGTTTTGATCTAATAAAAGCACTCATCCCATCACTGGTCAGAGTTCTGATTGCATGTATTAGCTCTAGAATTACCACAGTTATCCAAGTAACCGAGTAAGATCTAAGGAACCAAAACTGATATATTGAGCCATTCGCGGTATCGCCTTAATACGGCTTGCACTGAGACATGCATGGCTTAATCTTTGAGACAAGCATATAACTACTGGCAGGATCAACCAGGGAGCTATCACAGTCATAGTGTTGTTAAATTTTCCCCCTATGAATAGTGACAATATTTCATAAATAAGCACAATCATGGAGGGTATCCATATAAACACTTTTGTTGCGATCGCCACACACAAAAATTTTACAAATCTTCGTCGCAGTCGTTGTGTTTTCACACACGCAGACCACACCAACCGAAGATGTTAAAAACGATCAAAGAGTCGTTTATAAACGAACGTTCACGGACACCGAGATTTTACACAATTCACTATTTGTCGCGAGTTTAAACACGCGACATAATAAATTTTCTTAAGATTTTTCGAACCGAAGTCTCGATGCGCGGTTTTTACAGAATTCAACTCGAACATGCGTAGGTACTCATTGTAACAGAATGTGTTGTGCCGTGCACAAGCACACGCAAAACGATCGCCGTCGTGTTCCGTCGGTAATCATTTATTTTTTAAAGGAACTATAAATGACGAAAAACGAACTCTCATTCGATTTCGTAGTTCCACACAGAGTAGGTATACATACACCACACACATGTATATTGCGATGTTTATAATAATAAATATTACACACACATACACAAAACACGTTTGTAGTATGTATAAATTATTATATGTTTATATTATTATTATACAAATGTATAAAAAATAATAAAACAACACATATATTGCGCATTCACCAAACACAAAGTAAATGTGTTGTGAGAGAACACACATATTGTGCAGACACTCACGCGCGTTTTAGAACGCACATATGCTGTACGTAATCGTGAACGGTCTTCGTGTGATGTGTATAATGGAATTTCACGTGCGAACTAACTGCTACCACCTTCCTTAGTCTCCGTCTCCGCCCACCCCCCCACACACCCTTCCCCCACAACAACATCACCCCCAACCAACCCTCTCCCCCCACCCCCCCCCCCCCCCCTCCCTCCCCAAAATCCACCAACCCAATAT